>CM031597.1:64371700-64386700 GCA_018398815.1 Conus ventricosus | reverse complement strand
GAGGAGTAAGAGAGAGAGAGGAGAGAGAGAGAGAGAGAGAGAGAGAGAGAGAGAGAGAGAGGAGAAGAGAGAGAGGAGAGAGAGAGAGAGATAGAGAGAGAGAGAAATGAGGGAGCGGGAGGGGGGAGAGACAGGGAAGAGGGAGGCAGGGAAGAGGGTGGGGCGAGGGAAGCGGAAAGAAGAAAGCGCAAGTGTTGCAAGGTGAAACTATCCATACCTTCAATGGTTTGAGATCCCTCCATGGATCTCCCTTCAGAATCGCCGCCTTCGGCAGCGTCTCTGACATCAGCAATCTTTGTGGAGCAACACACACACACACACACACACACACACACACACACACACACACACACACACACACACACTCACACACACACACACTCACACACACACACACACACGCACGCACGCACGCACGCACGCACGCACGTACGCACACACACTCATTACACACACACACACACAACACACACACACACACACACACACACACACACACAGGCGCACGCGCGCGCACGTTTGTTGAGTCAATTGTAAAGAATCTAGGTGAAAATTGAATTGCATGTATCTGCTGACCAGTTATCAATTTGACAGTAATAATGATAAATATACTGATATTAGCAATGACAATAGTAATGATACCTATTAACTTCTTTGTCTTCATCTGGTTTTCTTTAAGTTTCATATACTATCTCCAGTACATGAGTTTCCCATCCCTCTTCACTCTCTTCCTGTGCATATGTATGTGTGTAGGTATATGTGTGGGCATGTGATCTCACCCCCCCCCCCCCCCCGTTCTTTTTTCCTGTTAGCCCTTTATGCATTGATAATTTCTATTCCTTTCCAGTCACTATTTATTATTATTACTAATATTACCTCTACCATTATTATTATCATCAGCATATCATTATCATCGTTTCATCATCATCATCATCGTCATCACCATCATCATCATTATTACCATTGTCATCATCATCATCAACATTACTCAAGTCATTGCTGTTGTGGCTACTACTATCCTTATCATCACTACCGTTATGCTTGTGATTACTGTGTCCTGTTATCACCAATCCCATCAGAGAGTTGTAGTAGAAGTATTACTGATATACAGTGAGATTTAGTTTGCAAAGTGAGACAACTGCAAGCGGAAATCTAAACAGATCTTAAATAAATATTAGCGAATCGGGAAAAAAATAAACCAACCAACCAACCAACCAAACAAAACAACGTGGACAAACGAATCACAAGACAAAACACGACGCGTTTCGACCTCTTATGTCTTCTTCAGGCAAGATACAAAACAATTAGGACAACGAAAATGAACGGTCAATCACTTATCTTCAATCACTTCAGCGCAAGATAGGCGTTGAAGGAAAACGAGGCTGTCAGAAGGGAGATAATGTGTGAGTGAAGGTAGTGATGATGATAATTACATTACTGATAGGAATACTAATAATGGTAATGAATTGAAAACATTGAAAAAATATATAATACCGGATTACTACCACTTTTGGTGATAATATGGCAATAGCAGTTGTATGGGAGAAAGGAGAGTGGGTTAGAGGATTCTTAAACAGCATGGTTGCCATGGCAACAATCTTAGTGAACACCGCCGTTCTGAACACATACATAATGTTCATGTGCATTTCATATTCGTACTCCAAGGATTTGAATTTAATTAAGTGCACAGATGGTTGCAGTTCTCCCATGTTGTGGTGAAAGGAAGTTCGGTATTGAGACTGTATCAAGTGTTGTTTGCATGTATGTGAAATGAGCACAATACACGTACACAGTGCTATACTGTACCTTTGTGCTAGTGGAGATTCCGTAGTGAAACAATCAAAAATCATTCAAGACATATGCAGGGCTAAGCTGTCTAGCTGGTTTTTTTACATAGTTCTTTAGGAGCAACAGTATTATATCAGTCAGATTTGTGATAAATGCATTATTTTGAGTTGGTTCTATGGTGTACATACGACACTTTAACCGACTGTCTGGCGGTTCTTTTGTCCTGTTTAACCCCACAAGTCATACATAGCAGGGCTGTTGGACCGTCCAGAAGGACGTGGTACACATGTGAATGCCATGCAGGCTAGGTATGGTAGACATGTTTGTGATTATGACCAGGGACGTATACTAAGATTGTGGTGTGTGCGGTGTGTACAATGCACTTGGAACTCCACTACACTTCACCTGACTGCTTTTGCTTATTGGGAAAAGCAACTGGTTATTCTGACAAACGTAAGATTGTTTAGGTGCCATGTAGGTAACTAAATGATATTTGTTGTACTTGTGATGAACTCAGAGGATTGCACATGCGTGCTGTGACGTCCACATAAGTAACTAAATAATATTCTCCTTAACCTCTATTAGCTATTCCACTGTGAACTCACTGTTATTGTTCTGATGAATAGCAAGTGCAGTAGATTTAAAGCTGTACATGTCATTCTTGCCTGTACGGATTGTTTCCAACCTCAGTGAATTAAACTATTGAGGGGCAGAGAGTGTTTTAGTTGTGAGACGTGATGGTAACGAAGTTTCTGATTGTACCCGGACCGTTCCTTATGCCAAGTGTTATTGTAAGTGAGCACAATAGTCCAAGCCCCAGAGTACTACCTCCCCCCCCCCCCTCTGTCTGTCTGTCTCTCTTTCTCTCTCTCTCTGTCTGTCTCTCTTTCTCTCTCTCTAGTGTTCATTTCAAACCGGAAGATTCAGCTTTTAAGACGTATTTGACTAAATGAAGGATTACAGTGCATCACATGACTGCCACTTATATTGTTACATGATATTTGTTACACTTGTAATGAAGACGTTGAATCTACTATAACGGTTGTAATGCGCAGTGTGTGCAATATATTTCGAATAGCTATTCTGTACGGCATTCTTGCCTGCATTTCTTTTTTCCATATTTTGGTCAATTGGGTACACGATGAATCAGTCATATTTTTTTTTGTGGGTCCTCCAACCTCCAATTTTTCTTACTTTTTTTTCTTTTTTTTTTTAGTCTTCTTTTCGTGGGACTTCCATCCTCCGCCCCCCCCTCCCCCCTCCGAAACCGACTCACACTCATCACGTACTGTCTGTGTGTTTTGTTTACAGATGGACATTCACTTGCTGGTTTTTGTGATTCAACATTTGATACAAAGTGTCTAGGTTTAATCGTTTAGTAATGTATGGCGCACTGACACTTTAATTCATAATCAAATGCAATGCATACAGTACACACGCCTCTTACCCTCTCTCCCCATCCCCCAACCCCTGCGACTACTCTCTCTCTCTGTATCGTGCGCGCGCACGCGCGCGCGTGCGTGCGTGCGTGCGTGCGTGCGTGCGTGCGTGTGTGCGTGCGCGCGCGCGCGAGAGAGAGAGAGAGAGAGAGAGTGTGTGTGTGTGTGTGTGTGTGTGTGTGTGTGTGTGTGTGTGTGTGTGTGTGTGTGCGTGTGTGTGTGTGTGTGTAGAACTACGCTCTTTTTCAAATACCAAATGAATACATTTTCAACACACATACATCATGCACTGTCTGTGTGTTCAACTACTGATGGACATTCGATTGCTGAATTTTAGTTTAAAAAAAGTAAAAAGAAGAGAGAGAAAAAGAAAAGAAAAGAAAAGGGAAAAAAAGGATCACAGTTATCATATGTGGTGAGTGAAAAAAGTTGATTGAGATTGCGACAGCTATTATGTTTGAGTGCTTTCTGAAGACAGCACACTATATCTAAACCTTACAATACTGAGTTATCTGGGCGTTCATATTCCACAGTCGAAAATTAAGAATTAATTTTATTCAAGAGGAACAGAGAACCGTATTGTAATTTCTTTTCACCACAGGATTATAAATTACCTAGACTGCTGTTTTGCCTGCCATTATAGCTTCAGATTCATAAGCAGTAGGCAAAGCCCCTTCCATTTATTGTTCTTTTTTTACTTTAAAAATATTAATCGAAGTATTGTTTAGAGGGAGAGAAAGCAACATCTACTATTACAGACATGGCTTTCTACTGTAGAGTTGTATTTATTTCATTCCACAATGCACGGACGATGTTAGCAGCATCTGTGATAGATCTGTATATTCTGTGTTCATTGTCTTGTTTTGACTCTTTGATGTGTACATGACATTTTCAATCATACTAAAGGCTGAATTTTTTTTTGTGTGGCTTAGTTGGGATTGTTAGATCAACACTATCACTCACACACACACAACACACACACACACACACACAACACACACACACACACACACACACACACACACACACACACACACACACACACACACACGCGCGCGCGCGCACACACACACACCAACAAAAACAACATCAACACCATACCCCCACTGCCCACTTCACACAGAAGTTACAGCCACCCTCATTTCACCTTTCACGTTCCACCACACTGTCCCTATGTTCTATAACAATCCACTGCCTACCCACAAACCTACCCCCCTCCTTTTCCCCTTCGCCCCTTTTTTTTTCCTACACCTGGTTTTCTTTTACATACCACCTCCACATGAATCTCCCCTCCCCTCCCATCTTTCCTGTGCATAAGTGTGGGTGGCAGGTATATGACCCTGCTCCTTAACTCTACCCTCATATCATCAACATCATAAAATAAACATATCCACCACCGCAACACCAGCCCACTATATCCCGCACCGAATCACACTCACACCCACACCACCATACCCCCAACTCTTTACCTCACATTAACCTAACAGCTATGTTCCTTTTTTTTTCCTCCACCTAATACCCCTCCCCCCCCCCCCCTTTTTTTCCCCCTCCCCTACGCCTGACTTTCTTTTACACTACACCCCCACATGAATTCCCCTTCCCCTTCCATCCTTCCTAAGCATACGTGTAAGTGCACATATTCGAACCTCCCGCCTCCACTCCCTCCCCCATACACACCCCGCTCCTTCCCTCCACCCCCATATCATCAACGTCCTAAAACAACATGCACCTATTCACCACCGCAACACCAGCCCACTACATCCTCCATCAAATTACACTCGCACTCACACCACCTTACACCCAAGCATTTACCTCACATTAACGTGCAGCCATGTTCGTCCCTCCCTCCTTCCTCTTTTCCTTCCCCCCTCCTTATATTCCCTCCATTCACTATATCCATTCTTTATCCAAATACCAACCCCCCTCCCCCTCCCCTTTTTTCAACCCCCCTTTTTTCATCGACCACTTCCATTCTCTTCATTGTTTACATGTTGTCCCCCTTCTGTGTATATGTGTGCTTGGGTGTGTGTCTCCCCCCCCCTCCCCCCTGCGTATACGTATGCGCGCGCGCGCGCGCGCGCGCGCGCGCGCGTGTGTGTGTGTGTGTGTGTGTGTGTGTGTGTGTGTGTGCGCGCGCGCGCGCGTGTACGAGCGCGCGTGTTATAGGATGTTGATCATTGTCGTAAGTGAAAAAAACATGATGGCATTGGTATAATAATGCCAGTTAGGGAAAAAATTGGAAATGATCAATGACTGATGGATGGTGATCATTGTCATAGGTGAGATCAACACTATCACTCACACACACACACACACACACACACACACACACACACACACACACACACACACACACACACACACACACACACACACACACACACACACACACACACACACACACACACACACACACACACACACACACACACACACACACACACACACACACACACACACATCGTGTTTGCATATGAGGAAAATGTAGCAGTAATTCAAAATGGATAGAGTGTTGTCTCGCGCGCTTGTTTTTAAGACTGGAATATACACACGGAAGTCTGTCTTGCCAAAGCTATTTTTCAGATAGCAGTACACAGACAGAGGGCTCTATGGCCACGGCTGTTTTTAAGATAGCAATATATAGATGGCGGACTATCCTGCAAACATTGTTTTTGAGATAGCTATGTATAGATAAAAGGCTTGCCACGGCTGTTAATAAGATCGCAATGCATAGATAAAAGGCTGTCTTGCCAGGATTATTTTGAAGATAGCAACACATATGATTGAGATTAGTCTATCCACCATTATAGTTTTATATCCGATAACAATGTGCAAAATTCGCCCCAAACCCATTGTTTTGATCTATTGTCGTCCGTCCTTCCCTCTCTGAGCGTTAAGCCTTTATTTTGGGTGGAGAGAAAGCTTCATCCGTCATAATGCATTACTTGTAAAATTTATCAATGTAACTAAGCATGGACAATGTTAGCAAAATCTTTAATAAGAATTACATCTGTTGTTTTGAGGTTGTACTATCGTATGGCTCTACCTGACACACAAATCCAGTGTTTTGTATACTATCATCTTTGCTTTCAACCACTGGTCATACATGTAAGAACCATTTCATTGTGCTGCGGAGTGTATTATCCGCGTGTTGTTCTTGCCTGAATGGTTAAGCTAGACGTTATTCGGGAGATGGAGGATTGGATTTGCCTTATGTGGCTGGCATGTAGAATACAAGCGACACTCATAATTTTTGTCAACTGCTGTTTTCGTTTGTTTTTCTTCATATCAAAGTTTTATTTTGATGGCACAAAGTGGTATGCGGTGAGATGCTCTACTTGTAGAACTGCGTTTATCTCATTTAACGATGAGTAAGCAATATTTGTCGTCCTGTGGTGTTGGCATGGTGAACCGTGTGGGTACCTGTGAAATTCCTTGTTCATCTTTTGAGCCCTCCATTCATAGAATGATTCCTTTCATCTACATACCTCGTTCCAACTTTAAACTCCGTTTCCAAATGTCTTCCTACCTTTACTCTCTATATCTGTCTTCCTGTCTTTCAATTTCATTTCCATATGCATTCCCACCTTTAAACCCAAATTCCATATGTCCCTTTTCTTCTAAACTCAATTTCCATCCGTCTCTTTACCTTTAAACTCAATGTCCATCTGTCTCTTTACCTACAAACTCTGTTTCCATCTGTTTCTTTACCTTTGGACTCCATTTCGCTCCATCTCTTTACCTTCAAAGTCCTTTTCAATCTGCCCATTTTCACCTGCCTTCCTACCTTTAAACTCTGTCCTATTTGTCTCTTTACTCTATTTTCCACCTGTCTTCCTGCCTTCAAATTCCGTTTCCATCTCTATGCCTTCCTTCTAATTCCGTTTCCTCCTATCCTCCTGCCTTTAAACTCCGTTTCTATCTGCCTTGAATGTGTGTGTGTGACAAAAGTCTTGGATGGTATTCACTCTTCTCCTGGTCTGTTGATGGGGTGTGCATTCCTGTAAGATCCACCCTTTTGGCGTGACAGCGTGACAGCTGTTCTGGTCCGGGGAGAAGTGGGGTGGGGTAAGGTTAAAGAGGGATGCGAGGGTGGAGGCAAGGTCAATGGAGAATGAGATGAGATGGTGGAAATCTAGCGTATACAAAAAATACGGTTGTGTATTATTGTGTTGAAGTAAGATGATATTTCAAATGTGCTTGCAAGCTTCTCTAAAATTTTGGTACCGAACGAAATTGATTAAATCTGTTCTAAAGATGTGTTGGAAGAAAAAAGAAGAACAGGGTGTTTAAGTGAGGGTGTTATAACAGTCATTAGCGGACATATATGTGTGTTAAAAAGGTACTTCAGAGATGCTGTTGAGAATTTATCTAAAGACATGATACTGAAATATGTTTTCAAGCAAGCAAGTAACATATGGTAGACGCAAAAAGCGCGCCAATGATGCCGTGTGAAAAACAATCAGTATGATACACCAAGACAATGCCAGCGCAGCGAGTTCATATACCTAGTTCATGCCAGTTGATATTACAGCCCCCTTGGTTCTCTTACCTACACAGTGACTTGAGACGTAACACATTCATATAAGAATTAGTTGTTGTTGTTTTTTTTTAAAGAAAGTTATTTTACAGAACTTTGTATTCATGAAATCAGCTATTTGAAAATGTACCTCAGAGCTGCTGTAAAACTGAGAAAAAAAGGTGGTTAGATGTGTTTTGGTTAAACAGAGTGGAGTAGCAGTAGAGAATTGTGATGTCCTAGCTTTACTACGCCAAGTAACAATGTGATGATATTCTAAAAGTCGTTAGCGGACTTCATGTATACGTTAAAAAACTACCTCAGAGATACTCCTGAGAACTCGACTAAAGACATAATACTTCAAATATGTTTTTAAGCAAGGACGTAACTTAACATAATTATGATAGATGTAAAAAGAGCTCCAATGGTTGTTAGAAAAAAAGTGAGATATATCAAGGCAATGCCGACGTGGAGATTTCATACACCTTTTCCATGCCAGTTGATATAATGCCCCCCCCTCACCCCTCCCGTGGTCAAGTTAGCCAAAGCAAGTAAGGAACACACGATAGATGCAAAGAGCACGTCAATGATGCTGTGTGAGAAAAAAAAAATCAGTATGATACATCAAGGCAATGCCAGTGTGGCGAGTTCAGATACCTATTCCATGCCAGTTGATGTTAATGATGCTGTGTGAGAAAAAAAATCAGTATGATACATCAAGGCAATGCCAACGTGGCGAGTTCAGATACCTATTCCATGCCAGATGATATAACAGCCCCTTTGGTGAAGTAGGCTAAAGCAAGGAAGCAACATATGGTAGATGTTAAAAAGGCGTTAATGATGCTGTGTGAAAGAAAATATCAGTATGCGACATCAAGGCAATGCCAACGTGGCGAGTTCATATACTTATTCCATGTCAGTTGATATAATAGTCCCCCCCCCCCTTTTTGGTCAAGTTAGATAAAGCAAGGAAGCAACATATGGTAGATGTTAAAAAGGCGTTAATGATGCTGTGTGAAAGAAAATATCAGCATGCGACATCAAGGCAATGCCAACGTGGCGAGTTCATATACTTTTTCCACGTCAGTTGATATCATAGCCCCTAATCCCCCCCCCCCCCCCCCGCTTTTGGTCAAGTTAGATAAAGCAAGGAGGCAACATATGGTAGTTGTAAAAGAGGCCTTAATGATGATGTGGGAAAGAAAATATCAGTATGCGACACCAAGGCAATGCCAACGTGGCGAGTTCATAAAAGCATGCCAATGATTGTAAAAAAAAAAAGAAGAAGAAAAAAGTATGATACTTCAAGACAATGCCAGCGTGGCGAGTTCATATAACAGCCCCTTTGGACAAGTTAGCTAAAGCAAGGAAGTAACATATGGTAGATGGTAGATGGAAAAAGCATGCCAATGATTGTAAAAAAAAGTATGATGCTTCAAGGCAATGCCAGCGTGGCGAGTTCATATACCTGTTCCAAGCCAGTTGATATAACAGCCCCTTTGGTCAAGTTAGTTAAAGCAAGGAAGTAACATATAGTAAATGCAAAAAGTGCGTCGATGATGGTGTGTGAAAAACTTTCAATATGCAACATCAAGGCAATGCCAACGTGGCGAGTTCATATACCTTGTTCATGCCAGTTTATATGATAACCCCCTTGGCCAAGTTAGTTGTAAACCATGATTTGATACTTAACACTTCCATGTAAAAATAAAAAGTAATATAAATAAATCGGTTTGACAGAATTTTGTATTCAAGTAAAATGGTATTTTAAAACGTACTGAACCAAAAGGAGGAGCCATGTACCTTAACCCAGAGCAACAATGACTAATTCACTCACGGGATGTCCCAGAAGCGCCAACACCAGTCCCATAGAGACGCAGAGAAACAGGAGTTGGCTGCTGGTTCTCATGGCGGATGACGATCTCTTTCCAAGGATGCGTTCAATTCAGAGGACCGAGAGAATTTCACTTGCGACCGGCTCGTGAGGCTGACGATAGCAGAATGAACCAGCTGGGGACGGATTACACGCTAAATAAAAAAAAACCCAAAACATCATGTATAGAAAAAATGTATGTTTTGAATAATGAACTTGCTTTGTGCAATATGAGGACATAGGTTCCCTAACCAGAAGTTCTCCCAGGGGAAAACTTGTGAGCCGTTTCATAAAGTCGGAGGTTCTTCATAACAAACCATCCCTACAGTATACCCGCCCCAGTGGAGATTTGATAGGGACTACTGCGAGGGTGGGGCAGAATTACTCAACCTGTGACATGCAAAGAAACCCAGTTAATATTTCTGTGTCTGCTTTCTGTCAATGTTTCTCTCCTCTCTTTCTGTCATTTCTCTTCCATTCACATTTGCTTTGATATTCATTGGACAGCTCTTAAACATTGACGAGATACTTCTACGGATGTCAAGGTCAAGAGAACATGTCCGAAGACATATGGTCAGGTCCAAAGACAAGGCCGAAAGGTCGTGTCCGATGATAGGGTCAGTAAGATGTGTCCAAGGCAAAGCCCAAAATATTTCAAATGGCATGTCCAAAACCATAGTGAAAAGGATAGGTCCAAAAGACAAAGTCAAAAGGATAGGCACTAAGGAAAAGGCAAAACGATAGGACCAAAGGCAAGGTCAAACAGATAGATCCAAGGACAAAATTAAAAAAAGGTTCCAAGGTAAGATCAGAGAGTTAGATCTGAAGGCAAATTCAAAAGTATAGGTCCAAAGATAAAATCAAAGGAATAGATTCAAAGGCCAAATCAAAAGAATAGGTTCCAAGTCAGAGTGGAATCAATTAATCGAAAAAGGAAGTTCAAAAGGACAGATACGAAAACAAAAGAATAGGTTCCAAGTCAGAGTGGAATTAATTCATCGAAAAGGAAGTTCAAAAGGACAGATACGAAAACAAAAGGAAGTTCAAAAGGACAGATACGAAAACAAAAAAATGGGTCCAAAGGCAAGGTCAAAGGATAAAGGCCAAGATGAGATCAAAAAGTTAGGATCAAAAGTAAGGAAAAATGGATAGTTTGAAAACCAAAGTCAAAGGGATAGTTTCATAGGCAAAGTCAAAGAGACACGTGCAATCACAAGGTTTGAAAGTCAAAGTCAAAGAGATAGGTCCAAAGCCAAAGTTCCAAAGACAAAGTCAAAGAGATAGGTGCAAAAGCAAGGTTATGCAGGAAAAGTCAAAGATATAGGTTCAAAGACAAAGTTTCAAAGGCAAAGTCAAAGAGATAGGTACAAAGACAAAGTTCTGCAGGAAAAGTCAAAGAGATAGGAGCAAAGTTTCAAAGGCAAAGTCAAACAGATAGGTACAAAGACAAAGTTTCAGTGGCAGAGTCAAATAGATAAGTGCAAAGACAAGGTTTCAATGGCAAAGTCAAAGAAATACGTACAAAGACAAAGTTTCAAACGCAAAGTCAAAGAGATAGGTGCAGAGACAAGGTTTCAACGGCAAAGTCAAACAGATAGATGCAGAGACAAGGTTTCAACGGCAAAGTCAAAGAGATAGGTACAAAGACAAAGTTTCAAAGACAAAGTCAAAGCGACAGGTGCCAAGACAAAGTTTTAAAGGCAAAGTCAAAGAGATAGGTGCCAAGACAAAGTTTCAAAGACAAAGTCAAAGAGATAGGTACAACGACAAGGTTTCAAAGGCAAAGTCAAAGAGATAGGTGCAGAGACAAAGCTCCAAAGGCAAAGTCAAAGGATAGGTACAAAGACAAAGTTTTAAAGGCAAAGTGAAAGAGATAGGTGCCAAGACAAAGTTTCAAAGGCAAAGTCAACGAGATAGGTGCCAAGACAAAATTTTAAAGGCAAAGTGAAAAAGATAGGTACAAAGACAAAGTTTCAAAGGCAAAGTCAAAGAGATAGGTACAAAGACAAAGTTTCAAAGGCAAAGTGAAAGAGATAGGTGGCAAGACAAAGTTTCAAAGGCAAAGTGAAAGAGATAGGTGGCAAGACAAAGTTTCAAAGGCAAAGTGAAAGAGATAGGTACAAAGACAAAGTTTCAAAGGCAAAGTGAAAGAGATAGGTGGCAAGACAAAGTTTCAAAGGCAAAGTGAAAGAGATAGGTGGCAAGACAAAGTTTCAAAGGCAAAGTCAAAGAGATAGGAGCCAGACAAAGTTTTAAAGATGAAGTCGAGAGAATTTGTTTGTCTTCTGTGTTTGTCAGTCTTCCATCTTTTGTCTGAAAATCTGTCCGTCTTTTGGGCTGAAGAGAGGGGGGGGGGATCATTTGGTAATGTGACAATATTGAAGTAGGGAGGAATGTTAATGGAGGGGGGGGAAAGGGGGAGGAGGTGAAGGGGGTACAGCTTAGCTTTTCGTTTTCCTCCCCATCCCACATCATTTTCTGTTGAAATAGAATTGATTGGAAAACTACTATGGGGCAGAGGAGGAGGGAAAAGGTGAGACGGAACGAAACAGTGAAAGAGAGGGTGGGACACACACACACACACACACACACAACACACACACACACACACACACACACACACACACAACCACACACACAACACACACACACACACACACACACACACACACATACTGCATATGTGACTGGAGATGGGGTAGATGTGTGTGTGTGTGTGTGTGTGTGTGTGTGTGTGTGTGTGTGTGTGTGTGTGTGTGTGTGTGTGTGTGTGTGTGTGTGTGTGTGTGCACGTGCGCGCGTGTGTGTGTGTGTGTGTCCCACCCTCTCTGTGTGTGCATGATAATTTGAGAGAGAGAGAGAGAGAGAGAGAGAGAGAGAGAGAGAGAGGAGAGAGAGAGGAGAGAGAGAGAGAGAGAGAGAGAGAGAGAGCAATGACGACAAAAGTGGCAGATGCAACGACGAGGTGTTGTACCTGTTCCCCTTGGAGGGAAAATAGTTCCACGAGGAGGCAGGAAAGGGTGGGACCGGAAGAGGGTGATATGGTGATAGGGGTCCATACTGCATATGTGACTGGAGATGGGGTAGATGGGTCAGTGTGTGTGTGTATGTGTGTGTGTGTGTGTGTGTGTGTGTGTGTGTGTGTGTGTGTGTGTGTGTGTGTGTGTGCGTGAGTGCGTGAGTGCGTGCGTGCGCGCGCGTGCGTGCGTGCGTGTGTGTGTGTGTGTGTGTGTGTGTGTGTGTGTGTGTGTGTGTGTGTGTGTCCTACCCTCTCTGTGTGTGCATGATAATTTAAGAGAGAGAGAGAGAGAGAGAGAGAGAGAGAGAGAGAGAGAGAGAGAGAGAGAGAGAGAGAGAGAGAGAGGCAATGACGACAAAAGCGGCAGATGCAACGACGAGGTGTTGTACCTGTTCCCCTTGGAGGGAAAATAGTTCCACGAGGAGGCAGGAAAGGGTGGGACCGGAAGAGGATGATATGGAGATAGGGGTGCATACTGCATATGTGACTGGAGATGGGGTAGATGAGTGAGTGAGTGAGTGTGTGTGTGTGTGTGTGTGTGTGTGTGTGTGTGTGTGTGTGTGTGTGTGTGTGTGTGTGTGTGCGTGCGTGCGTGCGCGCGGGCGCGCGCGCGCGCGCGCGCGCGCGTGTGTGTGTGTGTGTGTGTGTGTGTGTGTCCTACCCTCTCTGCCCTGTGTGTGCATGATAATTTGAGAGAGAGAGAGAGAGAGAGAGAGAGAGAGAGAGAGAGAGGAGAGAGAGAGAGAGAGAGAGAGAGAGAGAGAGAGAGAGAGAGAGAGCAATGACGACAAAAGCGGCAGATGCAACGACGAGGTGTTGTACCTGTTCCCCTTGGAGGGAAAATAGTTCCACGAGAAGGCAGGAAAGGGTGGGACCGGAAGAGGGTGATATGGAGATAGGGTGGGAGAGAGACAGCTGTCGGCAAAATGCCAACCATATCCAGAGCATTGTTTTTACTGACAACTCGAACCTGTTCTATCATTCTTTCACCTCCCCTCACGTCCCACTGTGTTCCTCTCTCTCTCTCTCTCTCTCTCTCTCTCTCTCTCTCTCTCTCTCTCTCTCTCTCTCTCTCTCTCTCTCTCTCTCTCTCTCTCTCTCAGTCTGTCTGTCTTTCTCTCTACATACTGTATGTATGCATCTATGTATGTGTTCATATCTCACCCCTCAACAGCCTTTGGTGGGCCTGCACAACTTCATTAAAATTGAGTTCAATACACAAACATGTGCGGAGATGCATACGTACACTCACACAAACGAGTGTGCCTGCGTGCGTGTGTACACACACACACACACACACACGCACACACACACACACACACACACACACACACAACACACACACACACACACACACACACACACACACACACACACACACACAGATTGTAAAGCAGCCCTGTGACTGACAACGTTCACAGAATAAGGGATTCCAGTTCAATTTTAAAGTCTAAGATCAACAACTCTGAAGAGATCAATGAAGGAGACAACCAGTCAACTAATAACGTGCAGGGCACAGGTGATGGGCCCGTGACCAAATCTCTAAAAGGGTTGACAGGACACGCTGAACTATAGGATATGGTTGTTAGCAGGAGTCAGTGAACACCACACTATGGTGGTTGACAGAGTCAGTGAACACCACTCTATGGTGTTTGACAGGAGTCAGTGAACACCACAATATGGTGGTTAACAGGAGTCAGTGAACATCACACTATGGTGGTTGACAAGAGTCAGTGAACACCATACTATGGTGGTTGACAGGAGTCAGTGAACACCACACTATGGTGGTTGACAGGTGTCTGTGAACACCACACGATGGTGGTTAACAGGAGTCGGTGAACACCACACTATGGAGGTTGACAGGAGTCAGTGAACACCACACTATGGTGGTTGACAGGAGTTAATGAACACCACACTATGGTGGTTGACAGGAGTCAGTGAACACCACACTATGGAGGTTGACAGAGAGTCAGTGAACACCACACTATCATTGACAGGAGTCAGTGAACACCACACTATGGTGGTTGATAGGAGTCAGTGAACACGACAATGTGGTGGTTGACAGGAGTCAGTGAACATCACACTATGGTGGTTGACAGGAGTCAGTAAACACGACAATGTGGTGGTTGCCAGGAGTCAGTGAACATCACACTATGGTGGTTGACAGGAGTCAGTAAACACCACACTATGGTGGTTGATAGGAGTCAGTGAACATGACAATGTGGTGGTTGACAGAAGTCAGTAAACACCACATTTCGGAGGTTGTGTGCAGTCAGTGAGCACGCCACTGGTGGTTGCCTGGAGTCAGTGAACACCACATCATGGAGGTAGTGTGCACAGCTGGTTGACAGAAACCAAGATC
>CM031597.1:64362010-64371600 GCA_018398815.1 Conus ventricosus | reverse complement strand
GAAAATGATGATGATAGAAATATTAAGAAATGATAAAGAGAGGATTACTACTACTTTTAGTAATAATATGATGATAGTAGTTGTAGTGTTCACAGTGACTATATGACTGCTATCTTCATATACTACAACTTCTACCATCATATAAATGTCAAAAGCAGTAGTAGTCCTCTCTTTACTTTATATTTTTTGATATCATCAGCATCGTTATTATTAATGTTATTATTAGATCACCATCATCATCATCATTATATAATTATCATCTTCATTTATTATTATTATTATTATTATTATTATTACTACAATTATTGCTGTCATCATAACTATTATCATCATTACTATGTTAACTCGCATCGTCTCCTTCCCATCGACCTCATTTTCATTCAACGTCCATCTTGTCGCTGAATAAGTGAAGATAAGAGATTGCTCGTTCTTCGTTTTCATTGTCCTGAATGTTGTTTCTGTTGCCTGAAGGAGACTAAAGAGGTCGAAACGCGTCGTGTTTTCTCTTGTCATTTGTTTGTCCCTGTTGTCTGGCAAACAGGCTAAACCGTCATTTATAACTGGCAAACAGGCTAAACTGTCATTTATAACTGGCAAACAGGCTAAACCGTAATTTATAAACGGTCATGTCATTTGTTTGTCCCTGTTGTCTGGCAAACAGGCTAAACCGTCATTTATAAACTGTCATTTCATTTGTTTGTCCCTGTTGTCTGGCAAACAGGCTAAACCGTCATTTATAAACTGTCATTTCATTTGTTTGTCCCTGTTGTGTGGCAAACAGGCTAAACCGTAATTTATAAACTGTCATTTCATTGTTGTTTGTCCCTGTTGTCTGGCAAACAGGCTAAACCGTCATTTATAAACTGTCATTTCATTTGTTTGTCCCTGTTGTGTGGCAAACAGGCTAAACCGTCATTTATAAACTGTCATTTCATTTGTTTGTCCCTGTTGTCTGGCAAACAGGCTAAACCGTAATTTATAAACTGTCATTTCATTTGTTTGTCCCTGTTGTCTGGCAAACAGGCTAAACCGTCATTTATAAACTGTCATTTCATTTTTGTCCCTGTTGTCTGGCAACCAGGCTAAACCGTAATTTATAAACTGTCATTTCATTTGTTTGTCCCTGTTGTGTGGCAAACAGGCTAAACCGTAATTTATAAACTGTCATTTCATTTGTTTGTCCCTGTTGTGTGGCAAACAGGCTAAACCGTAATTTATAAACTGTCATTTCATTTGTTTGTCCCTGTTGTGTGGCAAACAGGCTAAACCATAATTTATAAACTGTCATTTCATTTGTTTGTCTCTGTTGTCTGGCAAACAGGCTAAACCGTAATTTATAAACTGTCATTTCATTTGTTTGTCCCTGTTGTCTGGCAAACAGGCTAAACCGTCATTTATAAACTGTCATTTCATTTGTTTGTCCCTGTTGTCTGGCAAACAGGCTAAACCGTAATTTATAAACTGTCATTTCATTTGTTTGTCCATGTTGTCTGGCAAACAGGCTAAACCGTAATTTATAAACTGTCATGTCATTTGTTTGTCCCTGTTGTCTGGCAAACAGGCTAAACCGTCATTTATAAACTGTCATTTGTTTGTCCCTGTTGTCTGGCAAACAGGCTAAACCGTAATTTATAAACTGTCATTTCATTTGTTTGTCCCTGTTGTGTGGCAAACAGGCTAAACCGTAATTTATAAACTGTCATTTCATTTGTTTGTCCCTGTTGTGTGGCAAACAGGCTAAACCATAATTTATAAACTGTCATTTCATTTGTTTGTCCCTGTTGTGTGGCAAACAGGCTAAACCGTAATTTATAAACTGTCATTTCATTTGTTTGTCCCTGTTGTGTGGCAAACAGGCTAAACCGTAATTTATAAACTGTCATGTCATTTGTTTGTCCCTTATGTGTGGCAAACAGGCTAAACCGTAATTTATAAACTGTCATTTCATTTGTTTGTCCCTGTTGTGTGGCAAACAGGCTAAACCGTAATTTATAAACTGTCATTTCATTTGTTTGTCCCTGTTGTCTGGCAAACAGGCTAAACCGTAATTTATAAACTATCATTTGTTTGTCCCTGTTGTCTGGCAAACAGGCTAAACCGTAATTTATAAACTATCATTTGTTTGTCCCTGTTGTCTGGCAAACAGGCTAAACCGTAATTTATAAACTGTCATTTCATTTGTTTGTCCCTGTTGTCTGGCAAACAGGCTAAACCGTAATTTATAAACTATCATTTCAATTTTTGTCCCTGTTGTCTGGCAAACAGGCTAAACCGTAATGTATAAACTGTCATTTCATTTGTTTGTCCCTGTTGTCTGGCAAACAGGCTAAACCGTAATTTATAAACTATCATTTCATTGTTGTTTGTCCCTGTTGTGTGGCAAACAGGCTAAACCGTAATTTATAAACTGTCATTTCATTTGTTTGTCCCTGTTGTCTGGCAAACAGGCTAAACCGTAATTTATAAACTGTCATTTCATTTGTTTGTCCCTGTTGTCTGGCAAACAGGCTAAACCATAATTTATAAACTGTCATTTCATTTGTTTGTCCCTGTTGTCTGGCAAACAGGCTAAACCGTAATTTATAAACTGTCATTTCATTTGTTTGTCCCTGTTGTGTGGCAAACAGGCTAAACCGTAATTTATAAACTATCATTTGTTTGTCCCTGTTGTGTGGCAAACAGGCTAAACCGTAATTTATAAACTGTCATTTCATTTGTTTGTCCCTGTTGTGTGGCAAACAGGCTAAACCGTAATTTATAAACTGTCATTTCATTTGTTTGTCCCTGTTGTGTGGCAAACAGGCTAAACCGTAATTTATAAACTGTCATTTCATTTGTTTGTCCCTGTTGTCTGGCAAACAGGCTAAACCGTAATTTATAAACTGTCATTTCATTTGAAGTTTCTTTCAGTGTCCGCCCGCAGCCACCTCACTCCTGAAACTCCTTTTCACTGGAAGTTTTGGCACCGTGTGACGGACTACCTCACTCCTGAAACTCCTTTTCCCTGGTGTTTTGGCACCGTATGACGGACCACCTCACTCCTGAAACTCCTTTCACTGGTGTTTTGGCACCGTGTGACGGACTACCTCACTCCTGAAACTCCTTTTCACTGGTGTTTTGGCACCGTATGACGGACCACCTCACTCCTGAAACTCCTTTTCACTGGTGTTTTGGCACCGTATGACGGACCACCTCACTCCTGAAACTCCTTTTCACTGGTGTTTTGGCACCGTATGACGAACCACCTCACTCCTGAAACTCCTTTTCACTGGTGTTTTGGCACCGTATGACGGACTACCTCACTCCTGAAACTCCTTTTCACTGGTGTTTTGGCACCGTATGACGGACTACCTCACTCCTGAAACTCCTTTTCACTGGTGTTTAGGCACCGTATGACGGACTACCTCACTCCTGAAACTCCTTTTCACTGGTGTTTTGGCACCATATGACGGACCACCTCACTCCTGAAACTCCTTTTCACTGGTGTTTTGGCACCGTATGACGGACCACCTCACTCCTGAAACTCCTTTTCACTGGTGTTTTGGCACCGTATGACGGACCACCTCACTCCTGAAACTCCTTTTCACTGGTGTTTTGGCACCGTATGACGGACCACCTCACTCCTGAAACTCCTTTTCACTGGTGTTTTGGCACCGTATGACGGACTACCTCACTCCTGAAACTCCTTTTCACTGGTGTTTTGGCACCGTATGACGGACCACCTCACTCCTGAAACTCCTTTCACTGGTGTTTTGGCACCGTATGACGGACCACCTCACTCCTGAAACTCCTTTTCACTGGTGTTTTGGCACCGTATGACGGACTACCTCACTCCTGAAACTCCTTTTCACTGGTGTTTTGGCACCGTATGACGGACCACCTCACTCCTGAAACTCCTTTTCACTGGTGTTTTGGCACCGTATGACGGACTACCGATGTCAAGATCAGGACAATGTTATCCAAGGTGTAATATATTTTCTACGTACGGGCAGTTCAAAATCAATTAATTGGCAGGATGACATACAGCAATGCATATGACAGGTTTATGAGAGGTGCCCAAACAAAGTTTATCGAGTTGGTGTTTGGAATGTACCAATACATAGTCATAGGTCAAAGCTTCTGTGCCATTCAACGAATAGGATGGAATTCAGCCGTTGCCCTCATTATACACCACTGTAAAGAAATATAAGTTTTTTAAGTATAGTGACTGCAGACCTTTTCATAGTCGTCCTTTTCATCCCATCGCTCTTCTTCCTTCTCTCCCCAATCCCCTCCTTTCGGGGTGCTTGTCAAGTCGTTTTCACGATGACCGAGTTTATTTTTGTACTCCCAGTTCTTATAGAACAGGGAGCACTTTACAATGGAAACGATGAAATACTGTCTGTCTGTCTGCCTGTCTGTCTGTGTGTCTGTCCGTGGTCAAAATGCGTTCCAGACAAAGCCTCTGGGCCGATCTTTTTGAAAATTTGTAGGTATGTTCATTATGGGTCACGGATAATGCCCGATGTTTTATTTCACCGTTATGGCCGTTACTGACGGCTATAACGGCCCGTATTGGTTTTTCTTCTTTATGGAATATCTCAGAAAGTACTTGGCCGATCTTTCTGAAAATTTGTAGGTATGTTCATTATGGGTCACGGATGATGCTCAATGTTTTATTTTACCGTTATATCCGTAGGTGTTTCTTCCGTTACTAACGGCTATGACGGCCGAAAACGGTTTTTCTTCTTTATGGAATATCTCAGAAAGTTCTCGGCCGATCTTTCTGAAAATTTGTAGGTATGTTCATTATGTGTCACGGATGATGCCCGATGTTTTATTTCACCGTTATAGCCGTTACTAACGGCTATAACGGCCCGTATTGGTTTTTCTTCCGTTACTAATGGCTACAATGGTCCAAAACGGGTTTCCTTCTTTATGGAATATCTCAGAAAGTACTTGGCCGATCTTTCTGAAAATTTGTAGGTATGTTCATTGTGGGTCACAGATGATGGCCGATTTTTATTTTGCCAGAATAGCCGCTGCTAACGGCTATAACGGCCCAAAACAGTATTTCTTCTTTATGGAATATCTCACGCGCATTCAAGATAAACTGGGAGTACGTTTAAATGCTTTGCATCTTGTTTATTTCTGTATTTTTTTGTTGGTTTGTTTTGGTCTTGTCTGTTTTGCTTATTTGACTCTGTCCAACTTGAAAAGGACAAACAGATCAAGATTCGTCACTTTAAGTAGTTTCAGAGAGAGGTGACTGCAGGCGGAAATTTAAACCAACTTGATAGAAAGATTGCTATGCCGCCGAACGAAAAAACAGATTACAAGACAAAAACAACGCTTTTCGACCTCCCTGGTCCTCTTCAGACAAGACAAACACAACGCTTTTCGACCCCCCTGGTCCTCTTCAGGCAAGACAAACACAACGCTTTTCGACCTCCCTGGTCCTCTTCAGGCAAGACAAACACAACGCTTTTCGACCTCCCTGGTCCTCTTCAGACAAGACAAACACAACGCTTTTCGACCTCCCTGGTCCTCTTCAGACAAGACAAACACAACGCTTTTCGACCTCCCTGGTCCTCTTCAGGCAAGACAAACACAACGCTTTTCGACCTCCCTGGTCCTCTTCAGGCAAGACAAACACAACGCTTTTCGACCTCCCTGGTCCTCTTCAGACAAGACAAACACAACGCTTTTCGACCTCCCTGGTCCTCTTCAGACAAGACAAACACAACGCTTTTCGACCTCCCTGGTCCTCTTCAGGCAAGACAAACACAACGCTTTTCGACCTCCCTGGTCCTTTTCAGGCAAGAAAAACACAACGCTTTTCGACCTCCCTGGTCCTCTTCAGGCAAGACAAACACAACGCTTTTCGACCTCCCTGGTCCTCTTCAGGCAAGACAAACACAACGCTTTTCGACCTCCCTGGTCCTCTTCAGGCAAGACAAACACAACGCTTTTCGACCTCCCTGGTCCTCTTCAGGCAAGACAAACACAACGCTTTTCGACCTCCCTGGTCCTCTTCAGGCAAGACAAACACAACGCTTTTCGACCTCCCTGGTCCTCTTCAGGCAAGACAAACAACGTTCAAGACAATGAGAACGAAGAATGAACAGTCACTTATCTCCTCAAACTGGGCGCAAAAATGATAATTGTCTTAAATGTCGTTTGTCTTGCCTGAAGAAGACAAAGAGGTCGAAACGCATCGTGTTTGTCTTGTAATTTGTTTATTTCTTTCATCGGCGGCATAGTAATTTTTCGTTTGATTTCACATGTTAAGTGGTTCACCAGTATTTCTTTCGATCAAGCATGAACGTTCTACATATTACAAAGTACACGAATCATTCATTAGATCAAACATTAGAGTTGTACATGTTGCTTTGTTCGCCAATAATTCACTGGATCAGATACGTCAGTGTGGTGCATGACATGGGTGGTCTAACTGTCACATAGTTCACAATCTCGTCATTGAATCAGACACGTCCGCGTCACAATTGCGGCAGAACATCACATAGTTCAAAGCTGGGGACATGGGAGAAGAACTGTATCAAAAGATGTACGTTATAATCTGCATCAAAACTGAAATGATCTTTTCATCATAGAATAAGTTAACTACACGCCATAGATATATGATTTTCTTGTGACATATATACAAGACTGTTAAATTTGTTTAAGTCTTCAACATTCATGGAAAAGCGGCAGGGAGGGAATTACAGAGAGAGAGAGAGAGGGGGGGAGATGAGAGAGAGAGAGAGAGGGGATGAGAGAGAGAGAGAGAGAGAGAGAGAGAGAGAGAGAGAGAGAGAGAGAGAGAGAGAGGGATGAGAGAGATGAGAGAGAGAGGGGGAGAGAGAGAGAGAGAGAGAGAGAGAGAGAGGGATGAGAGAGAGAGAGAGAGGGGAGAAGAGAGAGAGAGAGAGAGAGAGAGAGAGAAGAGAGAGAGAGAGAGAGAGAGAGAGAGAGAGAGATAGGATGAGAGAGAGAAATGAGGGAGGAGGAGGGGAGAGAGACAGGGAAGAGGGCGGGGAGAGGGAAGCGGGGAGAGAAAGCGCAAGGTGTGCAAGGTGAAACTATCCATACCTTCAATGGTTTGAGATCCCTCCCTTCAGAATCTGCGCCTTCGGCAGCGTCTCTGACATCAGCAATCTTTGTGGAGCAACACATAACACACACACACACACACACACACACACACACACACACACACACACACACACACACACACACACACACACACACACACAGTCCCTGAGCCAAGAGGTGAAACCCTCCCCCCAAGTGGGGAATTTTGCAGACAGTGATTTTTGTGCAGCTGGGGACATGCCATTTTGATTTCTGCTTGTTTGCCAGCTGAACTCTGCTGGGTGTGGCTGCAGGGCTTGGTCAAAGTTACCATGTCAAACAAAACAACGCTCAGACAATCATATCAACAAGTTCATTTTCTCCTCGTGTTGGCCAATGGTGGCAGTAAAATTTGTGCTGCAGGCTTCATGAGTGTCCCTGTATTCTGAAAACACTTTATACTCTTCCAGATTGGACGATCTCGTATCTGTGGCCTGTTGTTTTCCAATGCGCGCTATCGTTTTACGCAAAATATGAAGGTTTCGACTTCCATACAAGAAAAATAATAATCACAAGTACTCTTTTTTGTGTATTTAATGTAATAACAAAGTACCAAGATCATTTACAGCAATTTTCAAGATTCTAGAGCAGTTAAGTAGATGATGACAGATATGCTACCCCTACCCCCTAAATGGAAAAATAATAATAAAAATATAAAAACGGTGCAAACTACCCATGTAGTTTTGAATTACTAGCAAGGAACTTTTTATTTCTTAGCTGGTTATTCCTATGAAAAGATCCCTCTAAAATGGTATTAGGCTTCATATCCACAGTTCGCAGGGGTTTTGTAGCATTGAGGTTCCGTATATTGTATAATTTAACTGTCTTTGGGGGTTTTCACTTCTTCATTTCCTTTAAAAATTCTCATTTCTTCCGCTGTGGGAATTTTCTAAAACAGAATAAAATTGTATGTTTTTTTGAAGAAAAATAAAATTTGTCTAAACAAAAATTTAATTATCATCTCAAACCGTTAGTAAGGGTTAAAAAGTTTAAAAAAAACCCACCAGGTCTTTTGGCGGGACACACCCCATACTGCCTTTCAAAACCAAAATCAGAACGGGCTTTTTCTATAGCATGTCTGAAAAGAATTTATCTCAAGCACCAAACCCATTCTTTAAAAGAGAAAGGTCCCTAATTGAAAAAAATTGTTTAAAAATTGGTACTCTTTGTGAACTTTCAGCCCCTTTTTCTGAAAGTTTAAAAGGTTTTAAAACCCAAAAGCAGATTTTTCCCCCCCCCGTAAATTGACCAACAAGGTAATTTGCTGTCAGTCGTTCATTTTTTTTGGCCCGGAGGAGAGGATAACTCAAACCCGATATTTCATTGTAAAATGAACCCCAAAGTCAGTGTCAAATTTCAGTAAAAGCTGAACGATTCTGGGGTACCCTTCAATTTTTCTGGGGCGGGCGGATTCTCTATAGGCACCCAAAAGCTCTGCAGGTTTAAAGAAGGCCACATGTCCTTCATTTTTCAAGCCCTTTTCAGATGTCGTTTGCCACCATGACCCTCTGGTGATGGGAGGGGTGGGGGGGGCCTTTGGGCTCGTGAAAATAGTTCCATATGGTGTTGGTAGTTAAATCTCAAAATTTTGGGCATGAGCAGAGAAATGCCCCCTACCATCGTAACAGGTCAGCATTTTCTTAAACCGTTTTAAAACGCTCTGGGAAATTTCCCCATATCGAAGTTGTTGATGTCTTTGGTGCATGAACCCGCCCCTTGTACAAGATTTCAGGGGGAACTTTTCCCAAAGTTATTCATGACGGTTGGGTAAATTTTGGGCCATGACCCAACTGAGAAAATGTTCTGATATACTCATGATGCTTTTTGAGGGTCTTGATTGGGGCAATTTTTTCCCTTTCCTGAAAAACCCCAACGCCTTTGGTGCACCGCTAAATGCAGGACAGCAGGAAACCCGGAACAGATCTCTTTTCCCACAGTCAGCCCCAACTTTTTTGATGTCATTGGTCCCCGCTTATTGGGGTCCCTGTATCAAAAAAATCTTCTGGGGGGGGGGGGGGGGGGGGGGGGGGGGGGGGGGGGCTTTAGTGTACTTGGAAGAGGGTAAAAGGACATCTTGTCGGAGATCTCACAGTGATCTTTAAATCCTCAGAAGATTTGGTCCGCAATATGGAGATAGGCAAAAATTTTTTGGTGTCTGTTCTTCCTGTGTAGAGGACAGTTCTTCAATGTGCTCAGCCCGGGGTTTTTTCTGGCCTTTTCAGGTTTTCGTAATATTTGTGCATTTGTCTCCACAGAAAAAACAGAACTGTTCTGCCCCTGAATTTTGCTGGCATACTTGTCTGTCTTCCATTCTTCAAAAAGGGAAAGCTTGGGGGAAGTTCATTTTTTTTGGTTTTTGTACAAGAAACTTCTTCCAGTTTTTTTTGGAAACCCTTTGTAGAGCTCCCTTTGATCAGATGCACTGATGATGAGGGCCCCTCGCCTCCCCTTTTTCCCGATGCCTTGATAAAATCTGG
>CM031597.1:64324510-64357010 GCA_018398815.1 Conus ventricosus | reverse complement strand
AGACATGTTTGTGGTTATGACCAGGGACGTATACTAAGATTGTGGTGTGTGCGGTGTGTACAATGCACTCGGAACTCCACTACACTTCACATGACTGCTTTTGCTTATGGGGAAAAGCAACTGGTTATTCTGACAACGTAAGATTGTTTAGGTGCCACGTAGGTAACTAAATGATATTTGTTGTACTTGTGATGAACTCAGAGGATTGCACATGCGTGCTGACGTCCACATAAGTAACCACATGATACTCTGTTTTACCTCCAGTAGCTATTTAACTGTGAACTCACTGTTATGGTTCTGATGAATAGTAAGCGCAGTAGATTTAAATCTGTGCATGTCATTCTTGCCTGCACGGATTGTTTCCATTTCAGTGAATTAAATTATTAAGGGCAGAGAGTGTTGCAGTTGTGAGACGTGATGGTAACGAAGTTTCTGATTGTACCCGGACCGTTTCTTATGTCAAGTGTCATTGTAAGGGAGCACATAGTCCAAGCCCCCAGAGTACTACCTCCCCCCCACCCCTCTGTCTGTCTGTCTCTCTTTCTCTCTCTGTCTGTCTCTCTTTCTCTCTCTAGTGTTCATTTCAAACCGGAAGATTCAGCTTTTAAAACGTACTTGACTAAATGGAGGATTATACGTGCATCATGACTGCCACTTATATTGTTACATGATATTTGTTACACTTGTAATGAGACGTTGAATCTGTTGTATTATTAGATGGTGACGAGTGATGGCGTGTTGGTGGCTCCAAGATGCGAGCGTTATGTTACAAGGTAACTTTCGGATTTATTCCTAAAGCGTCGAAGAGTTCTTCCGGTTACGTTTGGGTTGTCTGCTAAGACTGGTTCATTATCCTACATCTCCCTTTCAAGTTAAAAACAGTTTGCAAATTGAAAATGTTCTTCACATACTGGTTACTGTCTTCTCTTCCTCCTTCTTTCTTTCTTTTTTTCTTTTTTTTTTTTAAACTAGATAGTGAAAATTAACACAATAACTCAGAGAACAATAACTAATGACGGGCAAGATAACGAGTGAATGAAAAATTCATAGATTCAGTTTCTGTGGTTTCTTGATGAGCTCCAGAGCGGTATGTAGCTGTATAGGTGTGGTGAGTATTTGTGGACACAGTGATTGTGTTGAGGTTGATGACCGTGGTGACTGCCGCACAGGACTGCTGTCACTGGGAATGAAGGCTGCACTGCTCTGGCACTTTGGTGTGGTGATGGTATTGGTTCATCAGGAGTTGACACCAGGTGTGATCTGTTTCGACGTAGAATGCTGCTGTGGGTCCTAACAATGTAGGAACGAGGATTGTTGTGTCTGGATATGACTTCTCCTGGAGTCGCCATGTCCTTGACAAACACGGTGTCACCTTTTGTCGTGGTGCAGCTTCTTTTGTTGCATGCCGTTTGTTGTAGTTTTGACGCTGTTGTTCTTTTGTTGCCTTCTCTTTTTCTTGTATTTTCTTCATGTTTGGCGTTTCTGGGGCAAGATTTGATGGGTTGATGGGAAGTTTGGTTTTCAATTTTCTTCCCATGAGTAGTTCACTTGGGGAGTAGCCATTCTGTAGTGGAGTTGCCCTGTACATGAGTAGAGCGATGTACGGGTCTTTTGATTTCTTCAGGAGCTTCTTAATGGTTTGTACTGTGCGTTCGGCTTCTCCATTACTTTGAGGATATCTGGGTGAGCTTGTGGTGTGGGTTAAAACCATATTCTGCAGCAAATTTTCTGAATTCGAAACTCGAAAATTGTGGACCATTGTCTGAGATCACAACATCTGGAATGCCGTGAGCTGCAAAGATGCTCTTGATCTTTGTGATGGTCTCTTTGCTGGATTGTGTCTCAAGACAACGTATTTCAGGCCATGTGGAAAAGTAGTCGACCACCACAATGTAGATTTTTCCGTTTGAGCTCCAAGAGATCCATCCCAACACGCGACCATGGTCTTTCTGGGAAAGATGATGGTAGAAGGGGTTCCTTAAGCTCTGGTCGGAGCTTTGCACAGGTAGAGCATTTGGTCACCATTTCTTCGATTGACTGGAGATTGAGGGCCACCAAACTGAAGTCTGTGCGAGTGCTCTACATTTGGTAATACCAAAATGACCTTCATGTAGTCGACTCAGGGTGTCAAGTCTCAACTCTTGGGCATGACAATGCGATCATCGTACAAGAGGAGATCATTGACGATTGTTGAAATGTTGTCGATTAGTCCAGTACTGTTTCAGTAATGGAGATTCTGGCACGAATGTTGGCCAACCTGTTCTACAGTACTCTCTGACTTGAGCTGTTTCAGCATCAGCTTTTTGCAGTTTTCTGATTTCTTCCAGTTTCTGAGATGATGCTGGCAAGATTTCAATGGCTTGTTTGGCGTGTGCCACAGTGAGCTCAAGAAAATCGATAGTCTGCTTCTTCAGGTGGACTTGCAGGTGCGCGTGATAGAGCTCAGCTGTTATTTGCTCTTTCCTGAGACATGTATCACTGTGGGGTTATATCTCATCAGACGTAGGCGGAAACGCTGAATCCTGGGTGGCATCTTGGCGATTTCTTTGGTGCTCAGAAGTGGAACAAGAGGTTTATGGTCAGTTTCGATCGTGTATTTCTAGACCCTGAATGTATTCGTTGAATCTTTCTGATGCCCAGGTTGCTGCAAGTGCCTCTTTCTCAATTGTTGCATAGTTTTTTCTCTGCGTCATTGAGTGACCTTGAGATGAAGCTGACCGGACGACGTGATCTGTCTTCTTGTATTTGAGAAGAACTGCACCAATGCCTGTTCAGAGGCATCAGCTGCGATGATTGTTTTGCGCTTGGGGAAGTAATGTGCAAGTACTGGGGTTGAAGTCAATAGCTTTTTTTATTTGCTGAAAAAGCTGTTTTTTGAGGTTCACCCCTTAGCCATGCAGTGTCTTTGCGGAGCAGTTGCCGGAGTGTGTGCATTCAGTTCTGCCAAACTGGGAGTAAATTTGGCCAATTGGTTGACCATGCCCATGAAGCGCTGCAATTCTGTGATCGTTGCGGGGACTGGGAATTCATGATGGCTTTATTTTGTCAGGATCAGCACGAATTCCTGAAGCATCAACAACATGACCGAGGAATTTCACAGATGCTTTAGAGAACTCGCACTTTTCATTAAGCGTTATCCAGCATCTTGCAGAACTTGTAGGACTTCTCGGAGTATTTGGTCATGAGTCTCTGGTCAACTGCATGGATAAGGACATCGTCCATGTGGCAAATGACTCCTTCTCTGGCCCGAGTATTTCAGACATGGGCTCGTTGAAAGATTTCACTTGCAGAGCTGATGCCGAATGGCAGGCGATTGAAGCAATATCTACCAAAAGGAGTGACGAAAGTGGTGTTATAATTTAGACTCCTCTGCGAGTGGGATTTGCCAAAATCCACTTTTAGCATCAAGTTTGGTGAAAACTTTTGAATTTGCCAGCTTTGCGAGACTTTCATCAACTGAGTGCATGGGATGTATTTCTTGCTGAACTGATTTATTGAGTTGAGTCAGATCAACGCACAATCTGACGAGCTATTTGGTTTTGGAACGACCACTATTCCTGATACACCAGTCTGTTGGCTCTGTAAAGGAGAGATTACTCCTTCTTCCAGCATTCGATCAATTTCTTTTTTAACCTTAGGATGAGTGGATGCGCAATTTTGCGAGGGGTAAAAATCACACTGGTTGGTGTCAGCTTTTAGATTGATTTTATATGGCTTTGGGATGTAGCCAGACCTTTGAACAATTGAGGGAATTCTTTTCTGTAGTCTGGTACAGATTTTTCTGAGACGGATTCAACACGCTTGACTAAATCTAGTTTTACGCATGCTGACTTGCCAAGGAGCGAATGTGGCTGTCCTTTCAGCACATAAAGTGTCTCAGTGATCTTGTTTTCCTTGTTCTGGAGTGTCGCCTGGATCGTGCCCATCACTTCTAATGGTTTGTGTCTCCGGGACCTTTCGAATTTTCCTTGTTTTATTCTCTTTTTCTCTTTCACCCATGATTCTCCAATGATGAGACTGAAGCACCAGTGTCCAACTTAAAATTGTGTGGCTTGCCATTGACGAGAATTTCCGCGGACCAGATGTCATCATCATCATGAATGCTATTAATATATCCTAAAAAGGTCATCTGATGAAGAGTAGTCATCCTCTTCTTCAACAAGTTCGTGGACTGGTTTTGGTTTCGTCGACCGACAGACTACTTTGTAGTGACCTCTTTTTCTGCAGGAACTGCAGATAGCATCTTTGGCAGGGCAGATGTCACGTCTGTGTGGTTCTCTGCCACAGTATTTACAGTGATCAGACTGTCCAGTTTATTTTCTTTGAAGCACTTTGAAGTTGATGGATGAGGTCGGTAGTCGATCTTTTTCTTTATGAATTCGATTTTCTCATTTCCTCTGATAATGGGCTGACTTTGTTTTCTTTCTTCGGTTTGTCTGCCGATTTGCACAGCTTCAGTGAGAGTCAGTTTGGCTTTGGCTTGCAGGACTATTTGAAAGATCATCATCAATGACCCCTACAACAATTCTGTCACGAATCAATTCATCTTTCAAAGGTCCATATTCACATTCTTCGGCCATTTTATATAAGTCCTGAATGAAACTGTCAATTGGTTCTTCTGGTTTCGAACACGTTTATTGAATTTGGCACGTTCTACAACCACATTTTTGCGATCACCAAATGTGTTTACAAACACTTGTTTTAGATCGTCATATGCAATAGTTTCTTATTTACATTTGTCGTTTGTAAAATATCATCGGCACAATCTCCATTGCATACAGAAATGTACTAATTTGCTCTGTGCGACTTCGGGTGCGAGGCCTGACGCAATCCGGTAGCGATCGAAGCGTTGACGCCACTTTGGCCAGTTGATTGGCGATCCATCAAAAGGTTTCGGCAGAGGCAGGTTTGGATGGCGATGAACATGATTTTCTTCGGCGGTTCCATGATTTATACGATCGGTTCGAGCTCACCTGCTGCCACCATGTTGTATTATTAGATGGAGACGAGTGATGGCGTGTTGGTGGCTCCAAGATGCGAGCGTTATGTTACCAAGGTAACTTTCCAGATCTTATTTCTAAGCGTCGAAGAGTTCTTCCGGTTACGTTTGGGTTGTCTGCTAAGACTGGTTCATTATCCTACAGAATCTACTATAACGGTTGTAATGCGCAGTGTGTGCAATATATTTCGAATAGCTATTCTGTACGGCATTCTTGCCTGAATTTCTTTTTTCCATATTTTGGTCAATTGGGTACACGATGAATCATAGTCATATTTTTTTTGTGGGTCTCCAACTCCAATTTTTCTTACTTTTTTTCTTTTATTCAGTCTTCTTTTCGTGGGACTTCATCCTCGCCCCCCCCCCCCCCCCCTCCGAAACCGACTCACACTCATCACGTACTGTCTGTGTGTTTTGTTTACAGATGGACATTCACTTGCTGGTTTTAGTGATTCAACATTTGATACAAAGTGTCTGGGTTTAATCGTTTAGTAATGTATGGCGCACTGACACTTTAATTCGTAATCAAATGCAATGCATACAGTACACACGCCTCTTACCCTCTCTCCCCATCTCCCAACCCTGCGACTACTCTCTCTGTATTGCGCGCGCAGCGCAGCGCGCGTGTGTGTGTATAGAACTACGCTCTTTTTCAAATACCAAATTAATACATTTTCAACACACATACGTCATGCACTGTCTGTGTGTTCAACTACTGATGGACATTCGATTGCTGATTTTAGTTTTTAAAAAGTAAAAAGAAGAGAGAGAAAAAGAAAAAAAAAAAAAAGACAAAAAAAGGATCACAGTTATCATATGTGGTGAGTAAAAAAAAGTTGATTGAGATTGCGACAGCTGTTATGTTTGAGTGCTTTCTGAAGACAGAACACTATATCTAAACCTTATAATTCTGAATTATCTGGGCGTTCAGATTCCATAGTCGAAAATTAAGAATCAATTTTATTCAAGAGGAACAGAGAACCGTATTGTAATTTCTTTTCACTACAAGATTATGAATTACCTAGACTGCTGTTTTGCCAGCCATTATAGCTTCAGATTCGAAAGCAGTAGGCAAAGCCCCTTCCGTTTATTGTTCTTTTTTGCTTAAAAAATATTAATCGAAGTATTATTTAGAGGGACAGAAAGCAACATCTACTATTACAGACATGGCTTTCTACTGTAGAGTTGTATTTATTTCATTCCAAAATGCACGGACAATGCTAGCAGCGTCTGTGATAGATCTGTATGTTCTGTGTTCATTGTCTTGTTTTGACTCTTAGATGTGTACATGACATTTTGAATCATACTAAAAGCTGAATTTTTTTTATGTGGCTTAGTTGGGATTGTCAGCTATTACTGGGCAGGCCACTGACGAGAGTGAAGCTTGTGGACTATGATCAGGGATTCACCGGTCTCATTAGCTGTGTGAAGTGTGTGCAGTACACTTAAAACCATAACTAAATTGCGTATAATTTTGCTCAATTTTTGGATGTGAACACTGTTAACCGGATGTGTCGGACGTCTTTTTGACAGCTGTGCACTTGATTAACTTATTTTAGTTAATTAAACTACTGATCGGTCACCAAGAATGCCACGAAGTTAACAGTGTATCTACTGCCCACCTCCATCCGAGTTTTTGGAACTTTTGGTCAGCGTGATGTGAAGAAATCGGCGCTGAAATGACTGTCCGTGATGTTGACAGTGTGCAATGTTATGGCCCGCCATAAGAAGAGAAAGCAGCGTACGCAAACTGGTGCAGGTTCAGGCTCTAGTTCCCCCAACAATTCGAGAGAATGTAAATATGCGGGTTCACGACCACCCATGTTATTCTGCACGAAAACCCCCTTTTTCACATACTAATCACGTCCATCTAATGTCAGTTTTGGCCAAAATTAACACCTGTTTCTAAACAAAATTAACACCTCAAAACCTCTAAAATGACGAAATTAGCACATTAAAACGGGGGTTTCCGTGTGGAATAACATGGGTGATCGTGAACCCGCATATTTACTTCTCTCCAGACACATAAAATCAACTAAATACTTATATGGCTTGACAACTCCAACACAGACCGATTCTAATCAATATTGCCGCTGGAACTGTGTGCAGCAGAGCGTGCAAAAGCGAGAGCTACTAATAGTGCATTAGTAATCATCGAGCTATGACTCGGCCCGTCACGTGTGCGCGTTCAACCAATCGACAGGAGGTATGACATCATTTTCTGCTGGGGAAAGTTAGAACTCGGTTGAGGTCTGGCATTTGTGCGGGGGGACTGCTTTAGCATCTAGAGTGTGTGCGCTATCTCTCTCACACAACTAAAAACCATGGTGATTCGAGTTTGGGGGCCGGGCCTTCTTCACAAGAGGCCACAATGGATCTAGTTCTCAAGAAAGCCAAACTGAACATTTGCTTTTTCGGATGATCAAAAAGAAATAATATTGAAATAAAAAAAAGTATTATCAGGAAATGATTTCATATCTTGAAAAATTAGAACGTGGCGACCCTTGCTCGAAACGCCTGACCAAAAGAATGTCTACATCTTTTGGAAATGAAGAAACCAACCCGTGAAATGACAGTAAGTGAACTGGACGCTTTTTTACGTCTTTGGGTTTGTTGAGAACTTGATTATGGGGCCGATTGATGAAGGTTCTTTTATGAAGCTGAAAAACATGACTGAAATTACGCCTGTTTTGTGAAGGCTGGTTATGAGATCAAATCTAAAAAATTGTAAAACTCTTCGACAATCTTTGCTTTTAGGCCATTGGCTTGAAAGAACAAAAGCCTTTTTAAAAAAAATCAAACCCCAAAAGCGTCCTGGGAGAATTATTTGAAAAACGAAATTTTGATGGACCCCATGATGTGTAGAAAATGATGGAATTATCATTTTGTTTTTACCACTATCCAAAGTTTCACAAGCTTGGAATTTCTATCCACAGTTGTATGAGAAAAGAAAGCTAATTTTAAATATATGCAAAGCGACGTTGGCTTTCGCAAGTTCTGGCAGGCCGACTGACTAACCGCTGTGAAAAATATACTAGCCATGAGGACAGACACACGAAGCCCGAGAGACAACGTCGGTTATTGATCCAGCACCCCTAGGAGAGACGTCAGGTTGGTGACTGCAAAGCAGCAGCAACTTCCGGCCTAAAGGCTAAAATACCCAGAAGTATGTCAATCGTCCGCGCATGATGGTTGACCCAGAAAGGCCTCAACAGGGCCGAAAATAATAATAAGGGAGGTAACTCCAGCACACACCCACCCACACACACGCACTCACCCACACTCCTCCCCCCCACGCATGCAACCCCACACACCCCCACAAGGCATGCACACCCCCCCCGCTGCACTTACCGACCCCCACCCCACCACGCACGCCCACTCACGTTTTGTCCTACAAAGCAGTGCAGTACACTAGGTCAAAAGGATCTGGACCGATTGACCTAATTAATTAAGCTACACCCCTCCCCACCACGCACACACATATAACTTTTTAGATTCTTGCACAAAAAAAAAGAGAAATAAGATGGGTGATCGTGGACAAACATATTTACATTCTCTCCCTATAATAAAAAAATTTCTAATGATTTACGCTATTAACGCCCACAGGAATGAGTCCTTACTATTTTTAATATGCTCTTCTACCTAAAGGCACTATAATAAATTAGAACAAACAACTGGCTTTCGTCTTGATTAGTTATTTTTACATCCAATGAATTTAAAGAACCCTCAATTAATTTTTAAAATTCACTGTCTCTGCCAAACCTGTATAATGATTAATCGCAAAACCCTGCCTTAGTTGGCGGCAATGCTCGTAGAACTGTAGATGGATAGCCATTAAACAAATTAGTATTGTTTTTAACTGTTGTAGATGGATATACACATTGGTTCACGAGAAAATCAGATGGTCTATTACCTAAATATTCATAAATGCCCCATTCTACAAGGCCGTGTTTTGCTGAAGCTATGTGTTTCACCACTGTTATAAAGCCCAAAATTCGAGCAAGGCTTCTAGGAAAAACATACCCCCTTTTTTCTTTAAGTTCTGGAAAATTTATAGTAATTATAAGATTTGCCTCATTAATTTTTAACTTAATGTTAAAATTGCTAAATACTTCTCTTAAAGAACAAAAGTTGTAGAAACCCATCGGGTATTTTTAATGTTTTAATGATTGCCTTGCCACCAAATATCCACCAGTTATTTTTATCTTTTTCAGATATGTTAATCCATTTTACTTTAAACCCAATTTCTCTAAGGGCAACCCTAAAATCACGGCCTATTTTCAATTGGGTACGTTAAAAAACACACGCTCGTTTTGCTTGGTTATATAGATGTACATCTTTTTTTTATAAACTATTTAAAAAACTAATTAAAAATGGAACCTTTTAATATAACGAAAGTGTCACTTACAATGTAGGGGCGTTTTTTAATCCCAAATATTAGGCTTCAGCAATCTAACCTTGCAGTAGATGAATCATACGGCTTCAAGTCAGACTTGTAACCCACTAACTAGATATTTAAACCCGCCAATACATAATGACAGAGTGCCATAGCATGGTCATCCCCCCCTGTGGCGTTTTACCAGAATCAGTTAAATTTTGCCATTTACTGCGCAACTACTGGCTGCGGTGTTTCATATGCAAACCATTTAAACCACCCTAATCTTTTAGTAAGGTCAGAAATATAACTTTCATGTTTTTACCAGTACAGACGAATACTAACTGAATACAAGTAGCCCCCCCAAAGCGACAGCGCGTTTAATCCATTCAACACCCCAATGGACAATAATGCATATGAAAGAATCTGCAACGAATTTAAACATTAATCCTTCAATGATTTTAGACAAAAGTTAGCCCCGCAATCATGGGTTAGGCACATTGTATTTGTGGGGTGTAAAAAGAGAATATATTTTATGACAAACTGGCCTGGCCACACATCTTTTCAACAGACAAAATGTTCGATTAGGGTCGATTGAACAAAAAACATCCTAAAGCCTGGTCAGCATTTAAACTTAGATGAAAGTAAAGGCCCAACAATGCGGGGGTTTCAAAGACTTTAAAGACACCTACGGACATATGTTTTTGGGGTCTATTAGGAGCACAAGCACAGACCAAGTCTAGCATACTAGATCAGTCTACAGGCTTGATGCTAGAAAACAATTTTTAGCCAATTTAGAAGATGCTATTAACTCCGCTGTTGTTTGGGCCCGCCAGCATACAGAGGTATCAAGCCGTTCTTGCACATGCTAGGTCAAAGGTTGACTTTGTTGTAGGCCATGGATTATACATTTCTACCCCTGACCTTAGACTACAGTTGGGATGATACAGAATTATAATAACGAAATCCTCATAGCTGGAGACGACCAAAATTAGGGCACAACCAAAGCTTAAACACAAGGCCTGCTCCCTCCATTTTAAAAAAGTACCTAGCCCTGAAGAAAGCGATCTAGTTATAAGCGCCCCACAGCCAGAAAGCAGCTCAGAAAGCACTCCACTGTTAATGCGCCTCACACTGACAGCCACACTAGCGAAAAGACAGCCCTTGTTGTGTTTTTAACTTTACTGGATTAGCCATACTTTATTTCACTAAAAATTAATCCAGCAGCCAACATCCTAACGTCCACAGATGGTCAGCCATATAACAGAACTTTGCCTATAGTAGACAAAACCCAACTAAAACACTGCTTTTTATGCGGGCAGAGCATCAAGCGCTTTGGCGGCTAACTTCTTTAATAAGTTTGCTAGATGATTTTAATTGTTTTCTAATCCAACTTTTACCAGGCTGAGGCGTTGGAGGAGCTACTGACCCCCTTGGCGCATGCCTGTTAAAGCATAAACGGTGTAGAGATAGCAAACCCCAAAAGCCATTAATATGCTAACTATTGTAATCCCTGTTCCCTGAACAGAGTCCTTATTCTTTCTGCTAGCGTAGTGTTTTCATAAAGTATTCTGTTTATGTTTCTCTGTTTCTGTTTGTTTGAGATGCTAGCTGCGTTCTGTTTTTTAGACAACATTTAATTGGCCGCCTTTGTAGCCTAAATCTTGTATTTTCTGCTGTTTTCTAGCCTTTTCTTGTCGCCCTAAATTGTTATCATCTGCATCAGCCAGTTTATTTTTTTCTTATTCTATCTCTCTGTCTAGCTCACACAGTTTTTTCTAAATTGTTTGTTAGGTCACCCCCTTTTTGTCCGTAGAGCCTCATTAAGCCCCAGGGTTTCACGCATAGGCAATGGGAATCTTCAATTTTTTTTAACTGGTTCCTCATTAAAACTCGTTTCAATTTCTGTATTAGTTCATCTGCTGTTCGATTTAATTCTGAAGAGGTAAAGTTTTGTATTTTAGATTGTGTTGGCAGCTCTTGCCCCAAGTTCTGTAAAAGACTAACAGCTTCAGGTTTTAAATCGTCAATAAAGTTTAATTGCCCTTTTGGGCAACAAAAAGGGAGATCTCTAAGAATTGTGGCCCTGCTTAAAAACTGGGTTGGGTCTGGTTTTGCAGTAGCCGCACCTCTTTCCTTTACTGGTTCTTACATACAAATGATTATTTTTATCTGTGAAAAATCAGAAACCCTAAGTGCTTCTGGCTGCTCTCGCCCCATATTGGCCCCCATAAAGATCAAATTTTATCTAGCAATCGTATTTGACTTAATCCTACTCCCTTTGGCCTGCTGCTGTCCTTCAAGTTCTTTTGCATGAAGGACCTAGTTCTGTTTCATCTCTTCTTCTTCACCAACAGGATCAATCGGGTCAAAATCTTCATCCATATTTTTTTTTATATTCTTTTTGTTTTATAAAAAATGAAATCATACGGTTTTTGACCTCGTTTCCCTACAGAAAAAAAAGAAGGAACCCATGGCGTTTAAAAGGGATAAGGCAGACTGTAATTAGTGTAAACACTCCATTTAACAGTTTTAGCCCGGACAAGAATTAATAGTTAAGTTCCCCATCTTGGCGCTGACGATGTTATAATGCCAGGCACGCTAAACTATCATTCAAAATAAAATTACATCGGCGATCCCAATGCAAGTTGTTGCTTTAAATTTTGGGGAGGGCCATCGTTAAAATATAGCATCAAACTGGAGGGCAGCGAAGTCTTTGTACTAGGTGAGGCAGACATTTTTGCCCCCTATTCTGATCTATGGTGCCTAAAAAGAAAGGAAAGAGAAAGTTTATCAGGGAATCGGTCTCAAGCACAGGTTTTAAAGTGGAGGATGCAAAGAATGATGTTAAAGATGAGCAGTAGCAGAAGATTTGGCAACAGATTCTGCATCCCTCTAGATTTGAGCTGTTAAAGACGCATATGCCATTACCCAAAGGGGCGCTAAAAGAAAAAACTTGCCTATTATCTGACATTTTAAATTTTAGCGGCTCTGTCATTCTGTCTGAAGATCCTGGGGTCCGATTCATGGATCGGGACTTTGACGAAGTCCCAGACTATTTTTAGTTGTCTCGGACTAAAAAAGCGTTTGTAAGCTATTCATGGAGCCTGACTATGCGAGTCTGGGACTCAACGAGGGACTAAACGGGGGAAATTTACACCCGCGATCTAGCAGCGTAGCGAGCGTAGTCTGGGTTTTAAATGCCAAAACAAAAATGGCGGCGATCATCGGATACCGACGAATGCAGCGGAGGGAAAACGTCTTAACATTCGACGATATCGCATTTTCAGAGATAGAAAAACACCCTTTTGAGGTGTTCAGTGACGCAAAAGTGTACCAGAAGTTTCGCTTTACCAACAAGATATTTTCCCAAATTACGGTTGAGATAGAAGAATCGCTGGAATTTTACATTGATCGAAAGGGTGCGCTTTCCCTGTTTTGCAAGTACTTATAAATTTTCCCGGACTACGCAAGGGAATGTTTCAACATGCATCGGGTTGATTGGAGTGAGCCGGGTCCGCCCAAAGAAATATCGTGTCACAGAAGCCTTTTCGGTTGAGGCACAATATACCCGATTGCCGACACAGCGGGAGGCAATCTCTCCAAAGTCAAGTTTTTCAAATGCGAGACCCGAAACTTTCGGTGTATGGGGGGAACATGCCCCACCCAGGCCCCCACGAGCAGGAACAAAAATTTGTAAACCCGGGAAAAAAAACTTCCCCCCAATCAATGTGCAGGTAACCCCCCCCTGCCCCCCTCTCTTCCTCACCAAACCACACACACACACACACACCACACACACAACACACAAACAACAACAACACACAAAACTTTTTACTTCCTAAACCCTGTTTTCCTTTTTTTCTCCCCCCTCTTCTCTCTCTCTCTCTTTCTCTCTCTCCCACACACACCACACACAACACACACACAACAACACACACACAAACACATACACACACACCCACCGCGCGCCCGCTTTGGAGGGGGGAGTGTAAAGTGAAAAGGGGAGAAGAGAGAGGAGAGAGAGAGAAGAGAGGAGGGGAGAGAGGAGAGTGTGTGTTGGTTGTGTGTTGTGTGGTGTGTGTGTGGTGTTGGGGGTGTTTTGTGTGTGTGGGTGTGAAAGCGCGAGCGAGCGGCGAAATGATTTGACGACCGACTGGACGAATGAATGAATGAAATACAACGAATGACCGATGAACGAAAAATGATGAATGGTCGATGATCGAAGGATGAAAGAAAATCGACTGTCGACAACCAAAGAATGCTGATCGACCCATGAGTCAAAGAATGAACGAATGAACGGCCGATGAGACGAACGAAGTGAAGGGCAGACCGAACGAAAAAATGCATGTGGTGTGCGTGTGTGTGTTTGCGTGTGCGCTCGCGTGTATGTTCGAGTGTGTAAACGCGAGCACGCGCACGCTTGTGCATGTATATGTGCGTGTGCTCTGTGCGTCCTTCCTTGCTTCCTCTGTGGGAGTGGGGCGTTTTTCCCGTGTGCGTGCGCGCGTGTGTGTGAGTGTGTGTGTGTGTGTATCTGTTTGTCTGCCTGCATGCTCGCAAGCGCGAGCGCACGCACATTTGTGTGTATGAGTGTGTGCGCGAGCATGTTTGAATTTGTGGATTGCGTTCGGCGAGCGGGGGTGTGTGGGGTGTTTTTGTGTGTGGTGGTGTGTGTTGTGTGTGTGTGCGTGCGTGCGTGCGTGCGTGCGTGCGTGCGTGCGCGCGCGCGCGTTATGTGTGTGTGTAAGCGCGTTCCCGCGCGCGAGGGTGGTGTGTGTGTTGTGTGTGGGGTTTTGTGTGGTGTGTGTGTGTGTGTGTGTGGTGTGTGGTGTGTGGTGTGTTGTGTGGTGTGTGTGTGTGTGTGTGTGTGTGTGTGTGTTGTGTGTGTGCGGAATCAGGCACCGTTCAGAAAGGGATCTCTCTCTCTCTCTCTCTCTCTCTCTCTCTCTCTCTCCCCTCTCTCTCTCTCTCTTCTCCCCCTTTCTTCTCTTTTCTGTCAGTCAGTCTGTCTATGTCTTGCCTGCTCTCTCTCTCTTCTCTCTCTCTCTCTCTCTCTCTCTCTCTCTCTCTCTTCTCTCTCTTTTCTCTCTCCCCTTCTACGGCGTTCACTCTATCGGTTATTTTTGTCCCAAATCTCTTGCTTTTTTTTCCCACGGTCACAGCGTTCTAAAGGAAGACAAAAGGCAAACTGCCTCCGTTTGTATTTCCTCCAGCATCGCTTCAGTCTCTTCATCCTTGAAATTCGGTTTCTTTACCCTTTTTGCACTAGCAGGTTCCATTGTCGCTTTGAAAGGTTGATGCAAAGTTGATAAACGGAAGCGGAAATGAATATTCTGTGCTATCTGGCATGCGCAGTGGAAAAAAAAGAAACGCATTTTTGTAAACGAAAACACTTTCGAGAAAACCCCCAGTTAAAAATAGCTTGACCTCTTTAGTCTGAGACTGAGCACACGAAGTCCCAGACTTCATTGTCCAAGGCAAAGTCTGAGTTATGAATAGGTTACTTCTCGTGGGCCCGGACTTGCCTCAGTCTTGGACTATGAAGTCTCATACTTCGTCATTGTCTGGGATAGAATAGTCCCGATCCATGAAATCGGACCCTGGAGCTAAATACGCGGTTAGTGACATTTGTTTGAGTTTGATGTTGTTACTAACCTGGACTGGCCAAAACAATCTTAACCCAGTAAAAAAGTAAAACGGTTATTTATTTTGAAATGGTTATGCACCCCATTACAGAAAATGAAAACAAGCGAGACACTCTTTGGAACATACATCTAAATCAGTCTCTGAAGTTTTTAAAAAGGAATTTTGTTCTTATTTACTGAAGAAACAACTCCTTTTCAGAGAGAATCAGAAGCGTTTTATAATCCAAAAATTGAGAAGGTTGACGTGCAAAAATGGCAAGTCTGATCGGCTGTATTCGGGGCGCGGACTTTTACCCACCAACCTTTGATGAAATAAGAAAGTTGTTCGCTGGAGGTAGGCAAAGGGATCCTGCAGTTGTCGTGTATGTAAAAAACTTCGCCTTTATGATGTAAGGCTCGAAGACTACTTGATAAACCAAATAGGGGGCTGTGGCTGGATTTTAGATCCACATTTGACAACAGATTGTTTGGAAGTGGAGAAAGGATAGGGAAAGATGGTATAAAATAAATATTCACAAGAAAGGCAGCCCGGAAACGGTCCAATAAAAATGACTTTTTTATGGTTTGTGATGCTCAGTTAAACATTGAAGAAAACAGGCAAAAAGACGCGGCTTATTAAAATGTAGAAAAAAATATTCTAATAAAAACAGATGGATAGTTTGAGTTTCTCCCCAAAGATCCGCACTGTTCTTTATCTGCGGATTACTGGGTGGGGAAAACTGTCTTTGTGTTTTGATTTGTTACAAACAATTTTACAGGTTTCATTACGAGCACATTGTTATATTCTGCACAACCATTAAGCCAAAAGTCTTACAGAGAAAGGAAGTTTATTTGGACAGACGAGAATATATTTTTAGTTGATCCTAGCGAAAAACTGAGCGACGTTTAGAACATTACTATAGACTGTTTGAGGGAACTAAAAACGCTGTTTATTATTGAGACTGTTCGGGGGAAACAAGACATTGGTTAAAAAAAGAAAAGTTTCTGTCAAAGCTGCCTTTAGTGGCCGCCACGCCTTAGTTTCTGTGTGGCTCTTAACTCAAAAATACATGCTGTTTAAAAGACTTCAGATCGCGTTGAATTTTTTTACACTAAGGACAAAGATAGTTTTGAAGAATGTTTAAGTGAAAAATTATAAAAATAAGGGACAAAGATGAGCTAAAAAAAAATAAAAGAACAGTTAGAAAAATTAAGCACGCTAAGCTATGCTTACGGACTGACCCCCCCAGTTCAATACGTTTGTTTATTTTTAGATTGTTTATTATTTATGTTATAAAAATTTTGTTTATTTTAATTTTAATTTTAATATAAAAGAATGTCTCAGGGGCCAGAATCAAAAGCGGAGCTAGCTCCTAAATGCGTTGCAGTAGGGTTAAAAGACCTAGCAGACACAACCGAGTTTGATCTAATAGGAGTGCCAGGAAATGTTTATGGATTTGAATACCAGATGATGGGGTTTAAAAACGAACGGGAAATGAAGCAAAAAAAGGGACAGCAATATCCACCCTAGAAGAGATAAGAAATTTAAGGGCAAACGATTTTGGCAAACATGAATACAAACTTCATAAAGAGGAATGCTTGGGCGTTGCTTCCTGAAATTGTTTGGGTTTTTAAAGTTTGAACTACGAAGCCCAATGTATACTTTGATAAGGAAAAAAATTTTTAGAAAGGCCTTAAATGCAGGTCCCTTTCTTGTTACCCGGGTTCCAGGAACGAAACAGAAAAACAGATTAAAATAACTTGGCAGGGTTTAAAATATATGCTACAGGAAAAAAGTCCTTAGCTGAAGTGGGAGGTGACACATCGGCTTAGAATTTACCCAACGATACCGTCACTACCTAGGCAAATGACGATGTTTTTGTCGCCTATTTTTACTCCGAGGGAGGGCGAAAACTGTTTGCCAGAACATACGTTTATTAGAGGCAAAACAAATAAAGGCTGAAAACTTGGATGTCCTCTTAAGCTCGTATTGCAATTACTAAAAACGGGGGACAAAATAAACCCCCATGTATCGTCGAAAAGGGTTTACTGTGTTGGTTGCAAAGGCAAACAAAACAGTACTCGACTTTATTTTCATTAAGTATGTTGATTTTATTGCGTTTTACTCTTTTATAAAGTGCTGCCAGAAGGATTAAAAAGAAGATATGTACAGATTAATTAAAAAAAAAAATCTTTTTTAAAAAAATGGAGGTTAAAACATTTTTAGGTTAAAGCAAATAACGAATTAAAAAGGAAATAGAAGCGACTTATATAGTATGGAGTTACTAGAATGAAATATGCTAAGCTTTAAATAACTCTTTCTTATGTAATACCTGGCTATCAGCTGTAGTGGCCATAAGTGCTGGGTCTAGTGTTGCTATTTAGGTACTGGGGTTGGGGCGCCAGCCTCTTAGCATTGGGGGGCCCTTGGTTTAGGTTTAGGCGCCATATCTTTGATTGTAAGCGCTGTTTTAAAAAAAATTAACTCCTAAATTACAAAAGCACACAGCCATTGTTGCACTAGATCAGCAAAAACTTTGTTCATTAAGATTAGAAAAGCAAATCCTTACAGGATGAAAACATTACAGACGAAGAATTTCAGAAGCTTATGGCTGATGGCGACGATTATAGACGACAGAAAATTGAACTTCAAAAGGAGTGGAGAAAGACGTTTACTTCACGACAGGTAGACACTGATGCAGTTAAACAGAACATGAAAACACAAACACACGATCATTTAAAAAAACCCCAAATAGGACAAAAATAAGTTAAAAAATTTACTTTTTTTTTGTAACTCACTGTGTTTGGCGGGAAAAACTTGCAACCTTCACGAAAAAACGATCTTTAGGAGCAGGCCTTTTGGACGTAGTAGCCCCGCTAGAAGAGAGAGTCTCTGTTAAATAATATACTGGAGGGTCTGTTTTTTATAATTCTTTCAACTTCATATACATCTACGCTCCATATAGAATCTGTACCCCTAATTCTAACACGCCCTCTGCCTCTCCAGGAGCAACAAGTACCTTACTTTTAGCCCAAACGGTAGAGTTTTTGATTACCTTGGATGCCTTCGTAATGCTAATTTTTTTTAATTTGATTGCGTTTACTGGCTTCAACCCTGTTGCTTTAAATTCTTCATTGTTCATGGCGCGTAAGATACTGGCAACCCCTAACCCATTCTGTGTTACGCGTTCTGTCCATAATTTCTCTGTGATATTGATGGTAAACAGGCATTCAGCTAGATTCTTATTAAAGTTTTCTATAGGGCTTGTGATCTATGGTTGCCTGGGATCCCTCTCTTAACTGTAACATGATGTTTTAAAAACAGCTGGTTTACAGAGCCTTTAAAACTCTTTTCCTCATCAACTTGAATCATTCTAGGATACTTTAAGGGGCCCTCGCATGTATATTTGTTGTAAAGCCACAGCCACAGCAGTTGAGCTTTTTATCCGTTAAGGTTCAGCGTCTTTGTATCTTGAAGCCTGTCAACAACCGTCAGAGCATACTTAAAAACTTTTTTCTTCTAACTTTATCATGTGGAAGATACAGCAAGTCCAATTGGTGGGTGTCATTTGGAACTGAGTTAACAAATCTGGCCTTTTTATTCTTTTGGGAGCAGGTAAAATATTTGCCAAATTGCCTGTTTTGAAAGCCCGTCTTTTGCATCTGATTCGACACTTAGCAGCTTACTCAGTTTTCAATAGCAGTCTTTCCCTTTCAATACCCTTTAGGAGATAATTATATTTGTACTTCGTATTGTCCATAGAAGGACTGTACTTTAATTGTATTTTAATTGTTTTTTAGATTGTTTGTGCAGAATATAGATTGCTCCCCTAGCACCCACAATAAAACCAATTTCTGCTATTTTCTGTTCTTCTGATGGTTCATTTAAAAATCAGACAGTTCTGGCGGTGGCGATGTTAGAAACTTCTTTCCTGTCACTAAGTAATACTCATTCATTGCTCTCAACGTCTGTAAATGTGTGCTCTGCATGTCCCTGTTCCCTTAACTTTTATTAATAAGTCTAAGTGAGCAATTCGTCTTTTTTCATAGCGTCTCTTGCCTTGGCTAAATCTTCTATTGCCTTGTTATGACGTTCTCTCTCTTATCAGACCGCAATTTACTAACAAATATTGCTTCCAGAGAAGGCCAAGGCATTAACAATAGCTCCTCCTACCATCATAAAATACTCCCCCCATCTTTTTATAAATTATTTTCTTATGAATTAATCTTTCTTGAACTAATATTTTCTGGGATAATCCCCTGCGTAACAAGAAAGTCTTTTGAGCAATCCCTGCAGTAATTACAACTATAAACCTTAACAACGTCCTCAATGTCTAAACCCTTTCCCAGGTCAGCCGGCTTCATTCTAAACATGTTTTTTGCTAACACACTATAGCCTATACTAAGGGCCCCTAATTACGCAGAATGGTAAATCGTATTGAAATCTTTTTTTCACTCATCTTTTTATTAACTAAAAAATAATTAAAATAATCATAAACGAAAGGCTGTCTATGTGCTTTTTTATCTATAATCTTTTGTTGTTAAAGCTAAAAATAAAGTTGCAACTAGTTTTGGCGAATCTTTTATCTTTTCCCCTGTTGGGTGGTTTTATCCCTAACAAACATTTTGCAAAGGGTTGAATAAACTATAACACCAACGATAGGCACTGCATAAATTAAACCCGCGTTAAACTCATGGTTTTAAAAGTATTATATTATATTTTTTTATTGCTTTTAAAAAATGGTTGTGACGAACTATTAAAGTGTGGGAGCAAGCAGGGCTACTCCGTTTGATCACTGCCAAAGAAAGATTTACTCTCTGGCTGCGTGTGGAAAAACTAGACAGTATTAGGTGTTGAACTAAGTATTGAACAGATCCCAAAAAACTGTTACTTCAGACGTTGAGAAGTACTACGCTAGGTACGAAGCACAGCTAGGGTAAAAAAAGGTTAGATCAGTGGGTCAGACAATAATTAGTCTATATGCTAAATTAGTAAGTAAGATGGCGCAGTTAATTCGAAGAAAATTTAAAATATGACTTTCACATGATCGGTTTAACAGTCCTAGAAGTCTTGATGTGAGTTTACAGATTTGGACGATGTTATGCCATTTATCATGGGATTTAATTACTTTTATCACATTTAATTTTTATCATATAAATTTAATCAATAAAAAATTGAGGATAGGAGAGAAACGCCGCGGGACATCGCAGGCCCTGCAGGGGCATCGCAGGGGCAGATGTACCACAAGTGAAGTCGCAAGTGAGTAATGTTCTAGATAAAAACTGGAGTGTTGGGGGGAGGGCGTAACTAGCGGAATGGAAAGTGAGAAATCAACCCTACAAAAAAAAATTGTTAGATAATAATACAGCATCGTCGCCAAACAAACTAACACTAATTTACAATAAAGATAGTGTATCATTTGTTTGGGTGCTGTGCTGTTGTGGTGGTTTTTTGCATACAAATACTAGCACCATACTGCAACAAGTGCAAGCACCCAGTAAAAGAAGAAGCCCCAGCTTTGCAAAAAAGTGCAACCCTGCAGTAGACCCATTTTTATGGAATAGTTTTTTAAAATAGATAAAGACAAGTCAAGATAGAAAAGTACAAATAAGTTAGTTATAGAAAGTACTTTTTTAAATTAAGTGCAAGTAAATTACAAGTTAAGTGTAAGTAAATTATAAGTTAAAAAAGTAAGTTAGGTTCTTAAGTTTGTCTAAGGGAAGTTCTGCTATGTTTGTTAGGTCTTAAGTTAGTACAAAGCAGGTCAGTAAGTAATCTTTAAAGGTTCTCCATGTCTACAGCAATGAAAAATCAGGATTGAGTAATTCTCTTTTATTGTTGAGACTAGTGATTTTTTGTTAAAAGCAGTTGTGGTTCTATTGAAGAAAGAGTAGAGCGCAAAATTAAAATTTGTGTGATGAAATATTTGTTTTCAAAGAGAGGGTTGCTTGTAGTTATCGTGAGTTTATTTTTTTTGACAAACTTCTTACTAATGCCTTAGCCTTCTTCATACAGAAAGTTGGCTGGGAAACGCTATACATCTTGCCGAAAAACCCAAAATATTCTTTGATAACTGTCAAATTTAAATTCATCCTTCATTTTCCAATCATTTTTGTTTCACTGTTTTAAAGTAAAGGGCGTCTTTTGGATAGTCGCATGTGTCGCACCCTCAGTTCTTTAGTACTTTATTTCTAAGTCTTTATAGAAGTCTTCAGTTGGGACGTCTAGAATAAAAGAGTCAGTGTCTGTGTAAAGGACTCTTGCTTCGGGTACAGTGGTTTAAAGTAGTCGTCTTTGACACTCTAATTTCGGTAAAGTGATAAACACCCGGCTTGTCTGTTAACTCCTTTTTTCATTCATTAATAAACCAGACTGTCATTAAATCTTTAAAGTCTTGATAGTTAGGTTTAAAAAGGCAAACTTAATTGCTTGGGTTTTTTTTGTAACTAATTTACATCTTTGATTGTGTCGTTCTCCAGGTTTACCAAAACAGTGTTGGTTCATCAGTTTAAAGAAGTTTTTCTGATGCATAGTGTTGGGTTTAAATCAGTATTTTTTAAGTATGGTCAAAAAACAAAATAAAGGAAGCTATTAAAAATAAAACACACAAGAAAAATTATTTTTATTTTTAAAAAAAAAAAAAAAAAAAAAAAAAAAAAAAAAAAAAAAAAAAAAAAAAAAAAAAAAAAAAAAAAAAAAAAAAAAAAAAAAAAAAAAAAAAAAAAAAAAAAAAAAAAAAAAAAAAAAAAAAAAAAAAAAAAAAAAAAAAAAAAAAAAAAAAAAAAAAAAAAAAAAAAAAAAAAAAAAAAAAAAAAAAAAAAAAAAAAAAAAAAACCCCCCCCCCCCCCCCCCCCCCCCCCCCCCCCCCCCCCCCCCCCCCCCCCCCCCCCCCCCCCCCCCCCCCCCCCCCCCCCCCCCCCCCCCCCCCCCCCCCCCCCCCCCCCCCCCCCCCCCCCCCCCAATTTTCATAGATGAAAGCCATATGGATTCAAAAACCCTTTAAATCGTTTGTTTTTTTAGAATTAAAATTTCTGTAATTAAGACAAGTTAAACTGTTAATGAACCAAACATAAAATTTTAGTTTTAAATTGTATAGTTTAAGAATTTTTGAAAGAAGAAAAAAACCCAAAAGTATAAAAACCCTTTTTTTTCTTTTATATTCAGAAGTCATCCCTGATGTTAAAAAGAATCGTACCCTCGAAGTTAGAAAGAAGAAGGCGTTTTCCTTTTTGTGGGATAAACCAAAGGGAAAGTTTACAATTTTTGGCGCACCCCTCTGAACTTTCCAGTAATGTGATCGGGTTTTCGTAGTTTTTTACGGGTAGGGGGTTAGCCAACCCGAATCCAACGTTGTAGATAGTCATAACGTTTTGGTTTCAGGAGTAAACAAGTCTAAAAGATTTAGTTGGTTTGGATAACTATTGCAAATTTGTTTCATTGCTCAAAAAAATTAAGCTGAGGGGGACCTTTTTAAAATTCGGGGTTGTATTTTGACCGTTGCCCAAACAACAAAAAAGCATAAGAACAATCTATGGGGGGTTAAATAAGGTTTTTTTTTTGTTCTTGCTGTTGTGGGCCGTAAGTATGTGGTAAGAGCGATTCAAATCGGCAAAAAACCGTATGGGCTCATTTATTTTGGGGTAAATTTTTTAAAAAACAACTTTGCCCCGGTTTGGGTGTGAGGAGTTGGTTTTTCACATTAAAAAAATTTTACAATGAGTTCTATGACTAGCAGCTGTTCTATATTTGGGATTTTAATAAACCCTTCTAAAAGCCCCGTTTAGTTTTATGCTTTGAAATTTTTAACAGTTGCTTATGTTCTGTTAAAAACATAATGACTCTTAGGACCGTTGTAAACGGATAAGTTACATTTTTTCAAGTGGTTCCCTAAAGGGGAGCGATGGGAAAACCCCCTTAGAGGTAAGTTCCTCAAAGACTGTGTATAGTTTACAGGTTGGGCTTGTTTTGCTCTTCAAACTGAGTATCTTTCTATACTCACGGAAAGGTTATGTATCAAGTTCAGCTCTTGTTGTATTGTTCATAATGGAAAACTCTGTTTGCATGATTTTTAAAGGTGTAAATGGTGACACCCCATAAAACACATGTTGCAGAATTAGTAGTTTAGATCCCCTTTTTAACTCTAAACTCTTTTGGGAGAGGAAGGTAAGAATTGCCAACTATAGTTAGAACTTTTTTGTAATTTATTTAGGATGTCCTTTCGGACACCCAGACCCCCTTAACTTTGCCTCCCACTTGCTGGTTAAACTGGTAAGCATGTAGTAGCCAGTTAGAGTTAAAGTCGTGATAGCTGATTACTTTCTTTCTGTTTAGTTGAAACCCAGACTTCCATGTTACTAATCATCAGGCGTTAATAATCAATCAGAGCGGCCAACAGCACTTTTACTGGCGGCTCCATCTGAAGAGACTCGGGCTTTTTAGAGATGGCGTGTGCTACGCTTTCATGAACATTTGTGGGGTTAATGATGTTCATGTCTACTTCGCTAAACGTATTGCTTAATTGTTTGCACTGCTAAATATTTCTTCCATCGTATATTTGTTTTCCATCCTCGAATTTACTTGTAGTCGTCATTTTTTAAAACCACAATATTTACGTAAATTAAAAAAATAAATGTAAATAAAAGTAAGTAAACGCGCTTTTTATTCTTCACCCAAGCATCGCAACACTTCAAGACACGTTAACCTTACAATAAACCCGCCATATTTTAGCTTTTTCTGATCACTACAGGCATTTTTTATCACTTTTATTGCTTTGTTAAATAGTTCACTATGATCTTTTTTTTATATTTTCTATATCATTCTCAACCAAATTTACTAAATCAATGTTTAATAATTTCATTGTTTCCGTCAAATGTTCATTACAATTCTTTAAATCAGATTCACTGAGTTCGGCAGCCATTTTTAAATCTAAATAAATAAAAAATAATTAAATTCAGCTGTTATTTTTTAGTCTTTTCTAATCGTAAAACCTGATCTTCATTAAAGCGAATAGTTACCCCTTCAGGGGTGGTAGAAACAGTTAGAATAGCATCTTCAGGGGCCATATAATCAAAATAAATGACAAAAAAACATTATATTTTTCGCCTGAAGAAGACCCAAGTGGTTGAAATGCATCGTGTCTTGTCATGTGCTTTGTTGTCTATGTCATTGGTGGTAAGTTCTAACAAACTCTATTCCTAACATTATAGCTGGTTGAGGCCAAAAATCTGGTATTTTACTGATAGCCTGCTTCACGTTTTCTCACATAAACTTTTCCACTCATATAGATCATCAATTAATTCTTCAAAAATTGTCCTTTAACTGTTCTTTAGCATTCGCCCTATACCCAATCCAACTCGTATAGTAAATTACTAAGCTCTGTTAAAATAAGTCGGGCTTCATTTTTTAAACCAAAATAAAATCATAAATTAAAAAAATTAATTTAAACATTTTCTCTTGTTTTTGTGCAAGAATCTAAAAAGTTATATGTTGTGTGGGAGTGGGCAGGGGGTGTAGCTTAATTAATTAGGTCAATCGGTTCCAGATCCCTTTTTACCTAGTGTACTGCACTGCTTTTTAGGACAAAACGTGGTGGGCAGCATGCATAGGGTGCGTGTGGGGGTGTGTGGGGTGTGCATGCGTGGGGGGGAGTGGTGAGTGTGGGGTTGGGTGCGTGTGTGTGGGGGGGTGTGTGCAGTTGTTACCTCCCTTAATTTTTTATTTTTGGCCCTGTTGAGGGCCTTTCTGGGTCAACCGCATGCGCGGACGATTGACATACTTCTGGGGTATTTTTTGCTTTTAGGCGGAAGTTGCTGCTGCTAGCAGTCACGCAACCTGACTTTCCCCATAGGGCTGCTGGATCAATAACCGACGTTTCTCGGCTTGGGTGTGCCCTCAGGGCTAGTATTGATTTTTCACAGCGGTTAGTCAGTCGGCTGCAGAACTTGCGAAACCCAACGTTGCTTGCAAAAATTTTAAAATTTTTCTTTTCTATAAAAGTGTGGATAGAAATTCCAAGCTTGTGAAACTGTGGATAGTGGAAAAAACAAATGATAATTCCATCAGTTTCTAAAAAATGGCTATTTCAAAATTTCGTTTTTCAAATATTCACCAGGACGCTTTTTTTGGGTTAGATTTTTAAAAAATGGCTTTGTTTTTCAAGGCAATGGCTAAAAGCAAAGATTGTCGAAGAGTTTTACAATTTTCAGATTTGATCTCATAACCAGCCTTAGCAAAACAGGCGTAATTTCAGTCATGTTTTTCAGCTTATAAAGAACCTTCATCAATCGGCTCATAATCAAGTTTCTCTACAAAACAATTACGAAAAAAGCGTCCAGTTCACTTATGTCATTTCAAAGGGTTGGTTTTCTTCGTTTCCAAAGATGTAGACTTTCTTTTGGTCGGTCGGTTTCGAGCAAGGCTCGCCACATTCTAATTTTTCAAGATATGAAATCATTTCGAATACTTTTTTATTTCAATATTATTTCTTTTTGATCCCGAAATAAAGCAAATGTTCAGTTTTGGCTTTCTTGAGAACTAGCATCCATTGTGGCCTCTTGTGAAGAAAAGGGCCCCGGCCTCCAAACTCGAATCAGCCATGGTTTTTAGTGTTTGTGAGAGAGAATAGCGCACACGTCTAGATGCTAAGCAGTCCGCCGCACAAATGCCAGACCTCAACCGAGTTCTAACCTTTTCCCCAGCAGAAATGTGTCATAAACCCCCTGTCGATTGGTTGAACGCGCACACGTGACGGCCGAGCCAAGCTCGATGATTACTAATGCCTGTTAGTAGCTCTCGGGGTTGCAAGCTCTGCTGCACACAGTTCAGCGGGAATATTGATTAGAAACGGTCTGTGTTGGAGTTGTCAAGCCATATAAGTATTTAGTTGATTTTATGTGTCGGAGAGAATGTAAATATGCGGGTTCACGATCACCCATATTTTTCCACACGGAAACCCCCCTTTTATGTGCTAATTACGTCCAATTTTAGAGGTTTTGGTGTTAATTTTGTTTGAAACAGGTGTTATTTTTGGGCCCCCAAATGACATGAGAAAGGCGTGATTAGTATGTGAAAAAGGGGTTTCGTGCAGAAAAATGGGTGGTTGTGAACCCGCATATTACATTCTTATTCGAGGTTAACAGTGGCAAAGTCACCCAAGAAAAGAAGTGGAAACTAGTACTCCACTGTCCGGGCCAGTGAAAGAGACTTTTAAATTTGTTTTCAACCGCGAGAGGACAAAATGGAGGACAAGGGGAACGATCACCCGAAGCCAGTCAAATGAGTTGGGCGTTGTTTTCTCCCCTACTCGCGATTCTCACCGGCAAGAGGAACCCCAAACGCTGTACGAATGCCAATCTGATGGCAAAAAATCTGCGCTAACGGAGCTGAACTTGCCAAGCTGGCTTTACGGTGGAGGAGCTGAGGTTGCCCTGTTCTCAGTCCAGACTGAGAAAGAGAAGCTTCGTCGAGAGCTGCCGACGCCCCGAAAACAAGAGCAGCAGACGGCCACCCAGCTAGCTAAGTAAAGGCACCTTGCAGAGCTGGCCGATCGTCGTTCCGGGACGTTTCCGCATACGTACGGAGGAACAACCTGCGCATCTACGGGTGCAGGAAGGGAGAGCGGGGCCGTCGAGACGGGGGTACAGTGCGAGGAGAAGGTGCTTTCCTGTTCACGGAAACTGAACATCGAGGTGAGAGAGAAGACTTTGAGGCTGTGCATAGGGTCGGTTCCAAACAGGGTCAGTGCTTCAAAAATCTTGCCGCGGGATTATTGTTCGGTTTGTTTCCCGTCGGATTAGGGACTCTGTGCCACGCGGTAAGAAGTTGAAAGGAACGGGGTCATATGGTGGAAGATCAGACCCCAGGGCTATCAGCTGCTATGTCAGTGCGGAACGAGAGGGACATTGCCAGCAGGCGTGGCGAAGAACGGTGCAGTGGTGGTGAAGACGTGACGGACGAATCTGACTGTGAATCTCTTGCCGAATTCAGGCAACTGCATTAGATTGTTTCTTTCTTCTTTTGTGTGTGATATGACTACTGTACTCACCAGTAGTTGGCTGAGGTGAAGATGCTGTAATGGGGGGCCCCCCTACCTGTGGAGACCGATCTTGTCTTGAGGGCTGACCGTAGTCGTACGTACGTTTTTCTCGACCGTTGCAAGATGGCGCTCCCGCCTTCTGAACGTGGTGTCTGCTTACCAGAATCTACTACATATCCCCTCTACAAGTTAATTACCACCCCAATTCAAATTTCCCACTAGTGACTGTTGTGCTTGGAAGGTGTAGTAATGGAACACTAATTTTAATAAACTTAAAAGGGGATTCAACAACTGACTCTTTGGAACTAAACACTTCCTTACCCTCACCATGAAACCACAACTGAAGACCCATGATGTCCCTGGGTTGAACTAAAATAATAACTATAATCAAACTACAACTTGAACAAATTGTAACAACTGATTGATGACTGTCTGGTGACTTGGACCATTTACTAACATGACCTCAGACTGTTGAGCACAGTCTTTTGAGGTGCCTAGGCAGATGTCGTTTACGGAAGGGCGCCAGACTGGTGGTGGACCCGAGCAGTCTCAGATGCCGTAGTTTGGGCTCTGGGGTGACCAAACAGCCGGGTCCTCCTGGAGAGTTGAGGAGGAAGGCGCTAACACTGCCCCTCTGGTGTAAGAGTGTCCTGAGAGAATGGTGTGGCCCCGTCTCTGTTGCTCCGTGGGTTTCCAGATGCCGGAGTCACTGGTGAAGCCCACAGGGGTTAACCAGGAACTAGGTGACGCTTTCACACTGATATCCTGCTCTGTACTATCAGATATATCTGTGACCCCCTGTCGTGGAAGTACGTGATCAGTTTGTCGTTTCGCATTTGACCACTCGACAACCTACCACATATGACAATGGTCCTGTCAGCTTCCGAATCACTCCAGGCAGCCACTTTGGTCCGATTGCAAAGTTCTTGGCGTAAACCAGATCACCCACCTGGTAGGTTCTCATGCTCGAATGGTCATGATTCAGCTTCTGCTGAAAACTGTTTCTGAACCACCTTTTGCTCCATGCACGGTTGGAGGATATCGAACGAGTGCGCACCTTTCTGTTGAAGAGGAGCTCTGCTGGAGACCGAACGGTCGTTGTTTGTGGAGTCACCCTGTACCTTGACAAAAACTGCGACACCCTTGTCTCGATGGATCCTTGGTTAACTTTTCTCAACCCCTGCTTCACGGTTGCACAGCGCGCTCAGCAAATCCATTCGGGGTGCATGGTAGGGAGCTGACTTGATATGTTTGATACCATTCTTCTGCAGAAAATCTTCAAACTCTGCACTGGTGAAGCATGTGCCGTTATCCGTTTACTAGGATTTCTGGCACCCCATGAGTAGCAAAGGACTGTCGCAGCTTTTCTATAGTGGCCGCCGAAGTGGATGAATTCATTGGGGAATGCCTCAATCCATTTTGAGTGTGCATCGTAATGATCAGAAAACATCTTGTTGAGAAACGGCCCTTTGCATAATCCACATGCGTCTACTCCATGGACGATTTGGCCATTCCCATGGGTGTAAGGGTGCCGGGCAAGGCATGTTGCGCTGTGTTTGGCAATGGAACAGCTGGTACAGTGTCTTCAATCTCTTATCCATGTTCGGCCACAGATGTAGGAACGAGCTAAGGCTTTCATTCGGGTCATTCCAGGATGTGACTCATGCAGGTCCTGCAACAGACGCTCACGGCCTTTCGGTGGGACCACCACCCGTGTGCCCCAAAAACACACATCCGTCTGCGATGCTCAGTTCACTGCGCCTAATCCAGTAAGGTTGAAGTTGTCCTCATGGTAACTGTCAGGCCACCCTTTCAGAGTTTTTTCCCTTTGGACTCGAGATAATACTTTGTCTGGTTTGTCCACTGCCGAATCTGTGTAGCCGTGACTGGCAGGGTTTTCCCAACTTGCTCTATCAGTAGCACCTTTTTCTCCTGATCCGCTTGCTTTCTTCAGTCCACCTCGAGGGGCAAATCTGCTCAGACCGTCAGCATTTTTGTGTCTCTTTCCTTCTTTGTATGTGATGGTGTATCATAAGAGGCAGTATAAATTCCATCTCTGGATACGCATGGCAGCCATGGTGGTATCTGTTTGTTTTCCTTGAACAATCCCAGCAATGGTTTGTGGTCTGTATGAATCTCGAAAGCATGGCCAAACAAATACTGATGAAATTTCTTCCCCCCAAAAATAAAAAGCCAAAGCTCCTTCTCTACCTGACTGTAGTTCTTTTCAGCGCTGTTCAGGGTGCGTGAAGCGAATGCCACTGGACGTTCACTACCATTCTCCATTTTGTGTGAAAGTACTGCCCCCACCATAGTTGGAAGCGTCCAGGCCAGCACTATGCCTTTGCAGAGTCAAAGTGAACGAGTAGCTGGGGTGACTGTAACAGCTTCTTTGACTCGATCCTTTGCTTCTCTTCCAACCCCGTCCATGACCACTGTTGTCCTTTTTCAGCAATGCATACAGGGGTGCCAGAAATGTGGAGAGATTTGGCATGAACCGAGAGTAGTAGTTTACCTTCCCCAACCAAGTATGCTTGCAGCTGCTTGGCACCCACTGGCGTGGCATGTCCCGAATCGCTTGCATCTTTTCAGGTATGGGCTTGAGTCCAGTTTGGTCGATCTTCAGGCCCAGGTAGACGAGTTCCCTGGCCAAAAACCCCACACTTCTGCTGTTCAACCTTGCCCCTTCCGCTTTCAAGCGTTGCAACACTGCTCGCAAGGTCTCTAGATGGTCCCTGGAGTCTTGCCCCACCAAAATGTCATCCAGGCGAACATGTACATGAGGAATGCCTTTCAGAAGGTTGTCCATGGTCCCCTGAAAATATACCCCGGGGCCCAGGAGATTCCAAAAGGCAGCCGGTTGTAGCGGTACAAACCTGATGCATGTTGATGGTGGTGAACTCCTTCGATTTGTCATCCAGTTGAAACTGTTGGTAAACTGTGTTAGATCCAGTTTGAGAAAAATTTCCTTCTCCCAGTTTGCTAACCATCCTCCGTCGCTGGATTTGGGGAGTTGTCCAGCTTGGAGCTTGTGACCGTGACTTTGTAGTCTCCACCCGATCCGAATGCTTTACGGCTTGACCACTGTTACAACGGGGCTGCCCAGTCTGAAAACTGGACTTTCTCGATTGTACCCTCTGCTTCTGTCTACTAGTTCTTGCCGGACCCCTTTTTGCGGAGTGCATAGGGCACTGGACGTGGTTGAGTAGCATGGCTGTGCAATTCGGATCCAACGAATATGTGGGCCCTGAACCCTCTAATGTGCCCCTTATTCCTCAAACACTTCTGCGTGTTCATCCGAATCTGCTGCAGCTCAGAATCAGGGTTGTGAGTACTTGTGCATTGGCAAAAATCTCTGGACCAGTCCAATGGAGATTTTTTCAGCCAGTCCCGACCCCGTAACTGGGACCTGTCTTTTTTTTCATAAACCACTACTTCCAGTGTCGTTGGCCTTAACTTGTATGTAACTGTCACCCAACAATGCCTACCACTGGAATTCTTCTGTGTCCGTTTTCAGTCGCCGCCCGATTCTGCCAAGGCAGATAAGTCCCTCTCTTTTGAAACCCGCCTCAAAGTTTCTTCACTGATCACGGTGGAGATGCTCCTGAGTCAATTTCCATTTTCGACTGGAACACCCTGTATGTGTATCGTCCCAGGTTGGTTTTTCTTTGCTCTGTGTTTTATACACTGTGTAACCTCCTGTCATCATCTGTCCTCTGTTCAAAATCATCCACGTTTCTGACAACTCCACTACCCCAAGTACTTCGTCCCCGCGATTCTTTGTTCTTTCTTTAAACTTTTTGGCACTGTCTTTGAATAGTCCTTTTTCCTTGCAGAACCAGCACTCAATGTCTCTTTTGTCTGTAATCTTCCTGTGTCCTTGATGCTATCATTGTTTTTGCTTCGCTGAACGGGCCACCCTGAAGACACTTTTAGCTTCACTGTCAGTGGGATTTGCAGTTGCACTTCCTGTTTTGTCTGCTGCGCTCTTTTCGGCCTGTTCCATGGCTGTTGCTATTTCGAAGGCCCTGGCAAAGGTCAAGTCCGTTGTTGCCAGCAGGCGTCGTTGTGTGCGGTCATTGTTGATGCCACACACCAACCGGTCCTGAGCATACTGTCCCGTCCCTCTCCAAAGTTACGTCTGCCGACAGCTATGTAACTGACTAAATAGCTGCTACAGTCTCGTCGGAGCCTCGACTTTTTGTGGGGAAACTTAAAACGCTTTTACTATCTCCGAGGGCTTGGCTTGAGGTGGTTTAACACCACCTCTTTCAGTTGTGTGTACGTTTTACCACCGGCTTAGCTGGGGTCAGTAGGTCACTCATGAGCTTGTAAGTGGCCCCACCACATGCACTCAGAAGAATGGCTTTCTGTTTCCTGCATCATCATTTTCATTAGCCGCAAAATAGTGTTCCATTCTTTCCACATACTGTCCCAGTCTTCCCACCTATCCGCCCAAAACTCAGCTAGTCGTCCGAACGTCGCCATCCTCGTCGCCAATGATATGACTACTATACTCACCAGTAGTTTGGGTGAGGTGAAGATACTGTAATGGGGGGCCCCCCTACCCGTGGAGACCTGATTGTCTTGAGGGCTGACCGTAGTCGTACGTACGTTTTTCTCGACCGTTGCAAGATGGCGCTCCCGCCTTCTGAACGTGGTGTCTGCTTACCAGAATCTACTACAGTGTGTCCCGCCGTCACTTTAACCTTTGCTTTGGCATTGTGTCGCCGGCTCGAACTGTAAGTAGACCAAATTAATTTAAACCAGCGTGTGATTGTTTTCTGTTCAAAATCATAAGTGTGAAGGCTTGAGAATTGTTTGTAAAATTTTGAAGCTACTTGATGTAATTTGTTATCTGTGCGCTTTTTTGTAAATACCTTGGGGTTCCCCCCCCCCCCCCCCCCCCCCCCTGACTTTGTTTTTTTTTTTTACATCTGGGGGTGAAGGTCTTTTGGGACTGGCAAGTCAGGGGAGCAGTCCTTGCGTCGAGGGTAGTTGGGGGCAAGGTAGGGAAAGAAAACACAGCCTTGTGGCACAATCTTTTTTTTTTTCTTTCTTTTTTTTTTTTTCTCTCCATATGTTAGTATTTGGTTTTTTACTCACAGAAAAATGTGATTGTATGAAGGGATAGTAAATATTCGATCACGTGTTAGACAGTATACAAGATGACTATGACATGGTTGTTTTGGGGGGCGGTTTTTTGTCATCGCGCTAGATATTGTAGTAGTGGTTGTAGTAGTAGGCTTCAATGCTTGTTTGGAGTTGGGCGGTGGGCCCTTATATAACAGGTTGGTGTGTGTGTGTATGTGCAGTTTTAAAGTCATTGCTTTGTAAGTTGGTCCTTATGTTGTACATTACTTTTTCATTTTCTTCGTAAAAGGTGGCAGGCTTGTGTGTGAGAGTGAGATTGTAACTGGGTCATGTACACCTTTTTTCTTATGAGTTTGAAATGCCCTTTTAA
>CM031597.1:64292864-64323510 GCA_018398815.1 Conus ventricosus | reverse complement strand
TTTTAAAAATTTCCAAAAAACCTTTTTTAAAAAAAGATAACTCGTTTAGAACTTCTGATCTTCTTGAAATTTAGCAGGTTACGTCTGTTGTGACCAAGGATGGTTTTGGACTAATCTCTAAAAAAAGAAAACCGTTAAAAAGCGTTACAAAACTGTTATAACGGTTTCAAAGACATCTTTTTCCTCTGCTTTTCATCAAATGGCCGTTGTGACATTGCACAGGTACATCGAACCTAGAGGGACATCTCCCGAGTAAACTAGGGTCATTGGACAGTTTCTATGACAGTTATTTATGACCGTTAAAAACGTTAACAACACGTACCCCCCTAAAAACGATCAAAAATACAATCTTTTCTGATGTTGGCGGCAAAAGGAGTCGTCGGATCGCCACCAATACTTGGCATGAGTCTTAGAGGGACATACTGTGGATAACACTGGGTCATCCGATAGTTTTTATGACCGTTATTTATCACCGTTAAAAGCGTTATTTTCTAATTTAGACCTTTCTTGATGAAATTTGGTATACAGGTGAAGTTTTAAATGCTGAATAATGATATACAACTTACACGAACCGAAACTTAAAATTGACCGTTAAAAACCGTTTATTATATAAAATTTAGACCATTCTTGATTAAATTCGGTATACAGATGCAGTTTTACACGCTGAACAATGATATACAACTTACACGAACCGAAACTTAAAAATTGACCGTTAAAAAACCGTTATTTATATAAATTTAGACCGTTCCTGATGAAATTCGGTATACAGATGCAGTTTTACACGCTGAACAATGATATATATTTTTTTTAAATTTCATTTTCCCAGTTTCTCCATCTTCAAACTCCCTCTCCCTCCCCTCAAGTCCAAATCTTTGCCAGACAGTTCAGTTGTTGGCCTGCGCTTGTTTTTCCCCACTATTAGATTGTTCGTCTATGTATTTTTGTCTGACTTTATTCAAGTTTAAAAGGCTGTGCCAGTCTTGAATAAAAGTTACCGTGTTAGGTTTCCTTATGGGAGCAAAACATACCCCACTTGTTTACTGTTTATCGTTTACTGTTCCTACCTCATTTCATTCCGATTTTGCTTTGATTAAATTGAGGTTATTTGCATTTGTTTCTGTCCGTCTGTGTGTTTGTCTTTTGATCTCCCTTGCATCTTTGGGTGGATCCTCAGGCGTAGGCTCAAAGACTGTCCCCTACATTTTATATTATTTGCATAATGTCTTTAGTTTTACAGCACTTTTTTTCCTCCCCACACTTTCGTTTGGTTGCATTTACTACTCTTCGCTAGCTGCTCTGGGGGTGCTATTGGATTCTTTTTTGCACCATGGTGGTGAGAACACCACAGTATTATGGACTGTGGTGTGTCTCTATTTGACGCCGGGAGCGCAGACACAACCAGCCGTGTCTCCCTGATGAGTCCTGATCCAGCGGGCGAAAGGCCTCGGAGCAGGCAATACAAATATATCTGCCTTCAAAAGGGATTGTGATGGTTCCTCTATGCAGCTAGTGAAGAGTTTTCATATCTGTAACATTTTTTTTTTTTTTTAATTTCATTTTCCCAGTTCTCCATCTTCAAACTCCTCTCCCCTCCCTCAAGTCCAAATCTTTGCCAGACAGTTCAGTTGTTGGCCTGCGCTTGTTTTTCCCCCACTATTAGATTGTTCGTCTATGTATTTTGTTGACTTTATTCAAGTAAAGGCTGTGCCAGTCTTGAATAAAAGTTACTCTGTGTTAGGTTTCCTTATGGGAGCAAAACATACCCCACTTGTTTACTGTTTATTGATTTCAGATAAGAGGGACCCAACTTGCGTTTTCAATGAATGGTTTTCCTTTAGAATTATTTTCTTGTTTGCCTCAAGATTGGTTACAGCTGTTTTTAGGCTTTCTATCTCGGCACCAAGTGCATCAAATTTGTCATTAATGTGTGCACGAAGTTCGTTTTTAGCAGCTGTTTTTACGTCAGCAATCATGGAAAGAATACTTTCATTTAGTTCTGTAGTATCCCCAAGTATTAACTGTTTGTTCAAGCTGAAGCACTCTCCTCTTTATATCAGGGAGGGGACTAGGCGTGCGACGGCCGTAGAGTTTACGTTGGCACTGGCGTCTTGTTCGCTTGCTGACAGGAGTCGTCTTTTTAGGAACAGTCAGTTCAGCTGTATACTTGAACAGTTTTGGACACTTTCCCGGGGGTTGGAGGATGCAGTGTGACACTTCCAGCACTGGTACATCAGCATCAAGAAGTTGTGACTGCGAGGGTGAAGAAACAAAATCCTCGCTCGGCTGCTCTTCAGGGAGAGTCAACACTGTGCAATCAATGTCAGGTGGTGACAGTTCAGGGGAACCCGAGAAGGAGGAAATAAACGATACAGGGAAGTGTAATAGAGAATGGCTAAATTTAGCGACATTCCTTTCAAGCATAAATGAGTAGACAAAGTTTTTTAGTGGTTCACATTCTTTTTTGTCCCACAGCGGACAATCTAGTCCCTGACACATCAACGTTCCATTGAATTGAGTGGTGAAGTACAACGATATAGTAACACTTTTGAATGTTTGATGAAATATACGTAGCACAGTTTTGGCAAGATTAGCAGGTGGGGGGCCAGTGACCAGTAGGGAAGAGGGGGATATAACAGCCCCGGAGTGATCAAAGTCATCAAACTGAAATGTAATATCATCTTCGATGATGGCAGAGTAGCGATAGCAAAGACAGTTTCTCCAGATCAGAAGCTCTTCTTTCCCACACGAAAATGTTTTTTGGTTCATATCGAAGGTGGGTTGCAGTTTGTGTTCGTTTAAGCTGTCGTGACTTGACGCTTCCTCAGCAATTAGTACGCAGCTAAAAGACACACTGACACATAGTACTCACATACTGGCATGGCAACAGTCAGTCACAGTGCCGGACCTTCCTGATAGTTATCATCCAGTGATACACATGACTGGTGTTTTATAATACTTCAAAGTGAAGGATCCGTTGAACAAATACTGTGCACACCAGGCGAGGTATCCGTTAATATCACTGCACTCCAGTGCTTGGTCCGTCGTTCACCAAACAGAACAGCGTAACAGCAGAAGGTGTAGTAGAAGTGTGAAAAAAAAAGTATATGGACAACAGACTGTAAACATTATCCAATGCACAGCACACACGAAGAGCGATGACTGAGCATAACGATCACAGTGAAGCCGGCGGACAGGTCAGCAGAAGGCGACATCGAAGAAGACTGGATTGCTGAATCGCGCACTTGAAGTTCAGCTGTTCCGTTGTACATTACATTAGAAATTTTATATCTTCAGGTGCAGAATAATGTCATCATTCGTAATAAATTGCTATTGAAGGAAAATACATCGAAAAGAAAAGATAAATTATATAAAAACATTGAATAATGATGAGGAGCGACACAGAAGGCGACTTCTCGGCATGTGAGTTCAGCTCAAGAGAGAGAGAAGGATGTTTTGACGAAAAATATTGACTGTAGGGGAGAAAGTGTTGTGCACATACCAGCATTCAAGCTGTCTGTTGACATGTATAAGCTGGGCACGCTGGCAATGAGCAAGTGCTTTAATTAAAAATCCGTCACTTAGGATCTTTTGCACCTAGAGCAGCTCACCTTCATAGGATCTGCCAGATTCTGCAGAATCTTGGTGAGCTCCTGATCATCCTGTTTATGACAGAAAATAAAACAAAATATTCAGTACGAGCTTTCAACCAATTAAAGAAACATCATAATTTGCACTGTCATTAAACATATTCAATTAGCCATGCAACTCCAAAGTATATAGTGCAATAATACTAAACATTTCCAGGAAACAAGTAACTTCCAGAATCTGGCGAAAACTGATACCTCAGTCAATGAGCATATGGTTTCGACTGTGTTGGTTGTTTCTGTGTCTACCTGCCTGAAAGATTAAAAATTCTGAACTTATTTTCACAAACTTGGTGAAAAGATGGAAACCTGCTCAAGGACGAACCCATCAAATTTTTGTGTGGATCAAGATCAAATAGCTGATCCAGGATCTGTTCAACCTTCTCAGAGCTGTGACTCTCCCAAGTGCCCTTCCAGTTTCACAAGCTTTCAATCTTAAGACCTCCATGACTTTTTTCCCTTTTTAACAGGTGGTGTTGTACAGCTGTTTGGACATGTCCCCAGAGGGCTGATACCATCAACACAGAAATGGAAGAATGGGAAAATGAAACAGAAACAGAACATATGAAAAAATAGTATGCTACAAAATGACCTCTGATCAACCACTTATAAATTTATACTGGGAGTTAAGTGAAGGAAATTTAAAAAACTCCAACCACAATCCATACTATACATCCATGGTAAGCATTTCACATGTTCAAAGTCAGGCATACCCCAAGCCAGTCAACATGCTCATATCCCAGTTGATTTAGCCCAAACGAAAAAAAAGAAAAAAGAAAAATGTGCACTACAGTGAACCACATACCCTTCACAACTGCACACAAAAACCTACGCTAGACAAACTGTAGTTTGGACCTGATCAAACATAATGAAATACCATTATTACTATAGTATATCAGAGCCTGGGAGAAAACAAGACACTGGATCTCTTGTGACAAGCAACAGAATGAAATACATCCAGAATAAAGACCTGTGATATCAGTCTAAAAGGTATCTAAATTTTAATATGGTTTGATAAGTAAGGCCTCTCCTTGATCAGTTTATCTTTGAATTATCAATGTTTAAACATATATATATTACAATTTACACGAACAGAAACTTAAAATTGAGCGTTAAAAACCGTTAAGATCCGTTATTTTCTAAATTTAGACCTTTCTTGATGAAATTTGGTATACAGGTGAAGTTTTAAATGCTGAATAATGATATACAGCTTACACGAACCGAAACTTAAAATTGACTGTTAAAAACCGTTATTATATAAATTTAGACCGTTCCTGATGAAATTCGGTATACAGATGCAGTTTTACACGCTGAACAATGATATACAATTTACATGAACAGCCCCGTTAAGATCCGTTATTTTCTAAATTTAGACCTTTCTTGATAAAATTTGGTATACAGGTGAAGTTTAATGCTGAATAATGATATACAACTTACACGAACCGAAACTTAAAATTGACCGTTAAAAACCGTTATTATATAAATTTAGACCATTCTTGATGAAATTCGGTATACAGATCCAGTTTTACACGCTGAACAATGATATACAACTTACACGAACGGAAACTTATAAATTGACCGTTAAAAACCGTTTTATATAAATTTAGACCGTTCCTGATGAAATTCGGTATACAGATGCAGTTTTACACGCTGAACAATGATATGTGACGCTCCGCCACGAAATGAGTCGCATTGTCCCTGACCGGGTTTTTCGCTAGCGCCATTTTAGTCAGATGGGGGTCAGGTTATGGATTTTTAGATTTTAATGGAATATTAATCTACAGTCTTTCTTCTGTCTTCCATACAAATATTAAAGTGTAAATATGTTTCTTTTTGCCCCAAAAACGCTTTTGAAACACATAACCTCTTGTTTTAGCAGCCTACAAACCGATAAAATTGATCAAAATTGACATGCTCTCACCCCCGAAATGTTGGAATGGACCCGTCGAATGATACCTCGTTGGAAAGGTCTAGACGTCTATTTTTAAACTGAAACCCTTTCAGGGTTCAATTTCCACGGTGCAAGCCAATCATCGTCCTTAAAAAAAGGGGTATGACGTATAAACAAGGCGTCACTAAGGTGGATTCCCCACTGATGGTTGGCCCAAAGCGTTCACGTGATCAACACAAGCAACAATGGCGGCTTCCGATGCCAAACACGCCGAAGAATCTTAGGGCTAATTTTTGTGATTTTTTAACAAGATCGGCTCGCGATGCCAACATATTTTCATCAACAGATGAAAATGACATTTACGGGCTGGTGACTGAGTATTTCCTGGACGACGATGGCAGTGTTTCTACCGACAGCGAAGAGGAAATGGGTGATCGAAGTGACACTGACAGTCAGTGCTCTGAGACCGGCTCGGATCACGAAGAAGCGCCTGCACTCGTCCAAGAGCTCAATCTGTCTGTGATGCCGACATAGACAACGAAACCATGCTTGGACATGATGCTGAAAGGCTGAAAGTTGAAGCTTTCGACTGCAAGTGTCGAAATCGCCATGTGGCAGGTGCAAGCAGTGTCACTGAGGTGCTGAGCCAGTGTCCAAAAAGAAGGGATGCATTGCACAGTTCACTTCTGAGGAAATACTGGCAAAGAGAATGACCATGGCTGAATTATCTGAAGGTAAGCACACAAATCAGTTGATATTTACTGTTATTGCATAACTGTTTGATTTGTGTTTAACTGTGGTAATTGTGGCAAGGTAAACATGATAAAACAAAAAACATAACCTCATTGTGATGAGTCATGCACGCACACAACATAACACACACACACACACACACACACACACACACCACACACACACACACACACACACACGTTATGCTCACATTTATTACGCAGTCCAGTAGGAATTTATGTTTAATTTTCAACAACCCCTCATTTATTTAAAGAAAAAAAAAAACGCACACACACACACACACACACACACACACACACACACACACAAGTGCGCACGCAAACACTCTCTCACACACACACACATCACACACACCACACACCACACACACACTGCCGCGCGGCGCACACACACACAAACACAAACACATACATACACATATACACACGTACACACACACACACACACACACACATACATACGTACGCGCGCGCGCGCACACACACACACACACCACACATACACACACACACACACACACACACACACGCACACACACACACACACACACACACACACACACATCATTACACAATTTGTCTGTAATCACGTTAAGTGGGAAGACGTTAATTGAAGAAGAAGAAGAAGAAGAAGAGAAGAGAAGAAGAAGAAGAAGAAGAAGAAGAAGAAGAAGAAGAAGAACAACAACAACAACAACAACAACAACAACAACAACAACACACACACACACACACACACACCACACACACACACACACACACACAAACACAAACACACAGGCGCACGCACGCGCACGTTTGTTGAGTCAATGTAAAGAATCTAGGTGAAAATTGAATTGCATGTATCTGCTGACCAGTTTATCAGTATGGACAGTAATAATGATAAAATATGCTGATATTAGCTAATGACAATAGTAATGATACCTATTAACTTCCCTGTGTTCATCTGGTTTTCTTTAAGTTTCATATACTATCTCCAGTACATGAGTTTCCCATCCCTCTTCACTCTTTCCTAAGCATATGTATGTGTGTAGGTATATGTGTTGGCATGTGATCTCACCCCACCCACCCCACCCCCGTTCTTTTTTCCTGTTAGCCCTTTATGCATTGATAATTTCTATTCCTTTCTGTCGCTATTTATTATTATTACTAATATTACCTCTACCATTATTATTATCATCAGCATATCATTATCATTATTTCATCATCATCATCATCACCATCATCATCATTATTACCATTGTCATCATCATCATCAACATTACTAAAGTCATTGCTGTTGATGCTACTACTATCCTTATCACCACTACCGTTATGCTGTGATTACTGTGTCCTATTATCACCAATCCCATCAGAGAGTTGTAGTAGAAGTATTACTTATATACAGTAAGATCTAGTTTGCAAAGTGAGACGACTACAGGCGGAAATCTAAACAGATCTTAAATAAATATTAGTGAACCGGGAAAAAAATAAACCAAACAAAAAAACGTGACAAACGAATCACAAGACAAAACACGATGCGTTTCAACCTCTTAGGTCTTCTTCAGGCAAGATACAAAACAATTTGGACAACGAAAATGAACGAGCAATCACTCATCTTCAATCACTTCAGCGCAAGATAGGCGTTGAAGGAAAACGAGGCTGTCAGAAGGGAGATAATGTGTGAGTCAAGGTAGTGATGATGATAATTATATTACTGATAGGAATACTGATAATGATAATGATGATGATCAAAATATTGAAAAAATATATAAATACCGGATTACTACAACTTTTGGTAATAATATGGCAATAGCAGTTGTATGGGAGAAAGGAGAGTGGGTTAGAGGATTCTTAAACAGCATGGTTGCCATGGCGACAGTCTTAGTGATCACCGCCGTTCTGAACACATACATATGTTCATGTGCATTTATGGTTGCAGTTCTCCCATGTTGTGGTGAAAGAAGTTCGGTATTGAGACTGTATCAAGAGTTGTTTGAATGTATGTGAAATGAGCACAATACACATACACAGTGCTATACTGTACCTTTGAGCTAGTGAGATTCCGAAGTGAAACAACCAGAAATCATTCAAGATATATGCAGGGCTAAGTTGTCTAGCTGGTTTTCCACATAGTTCTTTAGGAGCAACAGTATTATATCAGTCTGATTTATGATAAAGGCATTATTTTGAGTTGGTTCTATGGTGTACATACGACACTTTAACCGACTGTCTGGCGGTTCATTTGTCTTGTTTAACCCCACAAGTCATACATAGCAGGGCTGTTGGACCGTCCAGAAGGATGTGGTATACATGTGAATGCCATGCAGGCAAGGTAAGGTAGACATTTTTGTGGTTATGACCAGGGACGTATACTAAGATTGTGGTGTGTGCGGTGTGTACAATGCACTCGGAACTCCACTACACTTCACATGACTGCTTTTGCTCATGGGGAAAAGCAACTGGTTATTCTGACAAACGTAAGATTGTTTAGGTGCCACGTAGGTAATTTAAATGATATTTGTTGTACTTGTGATGAACTCAGAGGATTGCACTGCGTGCTGACGTCCACATAAGTAACCCCCATGATACTCTGTTTTACCTCCAGCTATTTAACTGTGAACTCACTGTTATGGTTTGATGAATAGAAGCGCAAAAGATTTAAATCTGAACATGTCATTCTTGCCGCACGGTTGTTTCCAATCTCAGTGAATTAAATTATTAAGGGCAGAGAGTGTTGCAGTTGTGAGACGTGATGGTAACGAAGTTTTCTGATTGTACCCGGACCGTTTCTTATGTCAAGTGTTATTGTAAGTGAGACAATAGCCCAAGCCCCCAGAGATCCCTCCCCCCCCCCCCCCCACCCTCGTCGGGTCTGTCTCTCTTTCTTCTCTGTCTGTCTCTTTTTCTCTCTCTAGTGTTCATTTCAAACCGGAAAAATTCAGCTTTTAAAACGACTTGACTAAATGGAGGATTATCGTGCATCACATGACTGCCACTTATATTGTTACATGATTTTGTTACACTTGTAATGAAGACGTTGAATCTATATAATGGTTGTAATGCGCAGTGTGTGAAAATATATTCGAATAGCTATTCTGTACGGCATTCTTGCCTAATTTCTTTTTTTTCCATATTTGGTCAATTGGGTACAACGATGAATCATAGTCATAATTTTTTTTGTGGGTCCTCCAACCTCCAATTTTTCTTACTTTTTTCTGTTTTTTTCAGTCTTTTTTTCGTGGGGCTTCCTTTCCTCCGCCCCCCCCCTTTCCCCCTCCGAAACCGACTCCACATCATCAAGTACTGTCTGTGTGTTTTGTTTACAGATGGACATTCACTTGCTGGTTTTAGTGATTCAAAATTTGATACAAAGTGTCTGGGTTTAATCGTTTAGTAATGTATGGCGCACTGACACTTTAATTCGAAATCAAATGCAATGCATACAGTACACACGCCTCTTACCCTCTCTCCCCATCTCCAACCCTGCGACTAATCTCTCTGTATTGCGTGCGCCCCGCGCGCGCCGTGTGTGTAGAACTACGCTCTTTTTCAAATACCAAATTAATACATTTTCAACAACATAACGTCAGCACGTCTGTGTGTTCAACTACTGATGGACATTCGATTGCTGATTTATTTTTTAAAAAGTAAAAAAAAGAGAGAGAAAAAGAAAAACAAACAAAAAAAAAGACAAAAAAAAGGAAATCACAGTTATCATATGTGGTGAGTTAAAAAAAATTTGATTTGAGATTGCGACAGCTGTTATGTTTGAGTGCTTTCTGAAGACAGAACACTATATCAAAACCCTTATAATTCTGAATTATTGGGCGTTCAGATTCCATAGTCAAAAATTAAGAATCAATTTTTTTCAAGAGGAACAGAGAACCTTTATTGTAATTTCTTTTCACTACAAGATTATGAATTACCTAGATGCTTTTTTGCCAGCCATGATAGCTTCAGATTCGAAAGCAGTGGGGCAAAGCCCTTCCGTTCATTGTTCTTTTTTGCTTTAAAAAAATTTAATCGAAGCATTATTTAGGGGGACAGAAAGCAACATCTAACTGAACAACATTAAAAACGCACACGTTTTGATTTCCCGATTTCCCATTTGGAAAAAAGGGTTGTATTTGGATTTGGTATATTAACACAATTTTTAAGGGACACAGATTCACACTGCTGGGTTTTTCGCCGCTTGCCGACGTTCGTGTGACGCCCACGTGCAACTCGCCCAAAACACTTTTCTTGCCACTGGGGCCGAGACTAAACGTAACACATCTGTTTTTTGTCTCAAATGGGGAGTTTGAAGTCATGCCGACTGGAAAACGGTATCAGTTGTCATTCGACCAGGCGAAGTGGTCCGAAAACAATGCCGCGACTGTCTATGCAAAACGCGAGCGAGCCTTGGAATGTTAATGGTGGGCGGGTCATCGAGAGAGACAGCCAGACAACTGAACTGCAGTCACTACAATTGTAAGGCTACACAACTTTTGGCAGCAACTGGTTCCACCATGATGGGCGCCGAACGGGCCAACCTGTGTTACCCACCAGCGCAAGATCGATACATTCGACGCTTCATCTTGTAATCGATTCCTTACAGCAGCAGAAAAAAATGTCGGGCCCGGTGGTTTGGGCGACGGGGGACAGTGTCTGGACAAACCGTTCGACGTCGATTGCAAGGAAACAGGGCTCAATGCAAACGCCCTCATGTTGGCCCAGTCCTCACCCTAGACACCGTCAGCAACGCCTGCAGTGGGCCAACCAGCATCTGCCCTGGGACACGACGTCAGTGGAGAGCTGTGCTGTTCTCTGGGCGAAAGTCGATTCGCGTTATCTCATGCTGACGGGAGAATGAGAGTCTGGAGCGTGTTGGGAAAGCTACGCCAACTGCTGCGTGTTTTTAAGCCAATAGATGGGGAGGGGGGCAGTTGTGGTTTGGGGGGCATTCAGTCATGGGTACCGGACCACCTCTGTACTTTTTTGACAACCATGTGAATGCCAACACGTACCAGCAGGTGCTGCCGAACCACGTCGTCCCCCTGTTTTGGGCAGACCCGGAGCTGCAGTTCTTCCAGCATGATAATGCACGACCCCACACCGCAAGAGCCACCGCTGCGTTTTCCAGGGCAAAACATTGCCCTGTTGCCCTGGCCATCTCTGTCCCCCGACATGGCTCCCATTGAACACGTCTGGGATGAGCTGGGGCGTCTTGGTGGCCCGTGGAAGCGTCCACAGACTCCGATCATTTGAAGGCGCGCACTGACCGAGGAGTGGGATGGACTGCCACAGGCGTTCTTGCACAACCTTTCTTGGCGTTAACATCGTTGAGGAGACTGACGACTGCCGTACTTCACGGGACTGACGGGCAATGAAACTGTACATCCAAACATAACGATTTTTGGTGAAGTCACCATATCTGAACCCCACTATTTTGGACGTTCTGTTTGCTTCGATTCTAAAACAAATCACATAAGACCTTTGGGGTTTGATGGAGAATTGCCTGTGCCTGCTGTGACTCGTCTCAGTAAGTGGTAAGCTTATATCTTTCGTAATGGAAGACTGTGAACCGACGGTTACCGTTTAACTACAGGGTTCCGTACATGTAAAGCAGGGCCCTTTTTCTCGCTTGCATCGTTTTTTTCCAGTTTCAAATTCAGACTTGTTTTTTGTGCAGAGTGGGTTGCGCTGGGGACAGGTGATTCGTAAACTGAATTCATTTTTGACTCTGCACCAACTGAATTGTTTAAAATGAAATGAAATGAGGCAGGGAACAGTAAACAATAAACAGTAAATAAGTGGGGTAACGTTTGCTCCCATAAGAAAACCTAACACAGAGTAACTTTTATTCAAGACTGGCACAGCCTTTTAAACTTGATAAAAGTCAACAAATACATAGACGAACAATCTAATAGTTGGGCCAGGCGCTTTAGGCAATCAGGAATTAATTGCAGGCCTGGGTGATCATGACATAATTCTCTTAGAGAGCAACTTTCAAACCCTTTCGAAGAAAACCCCCTAAAGTACCATCAGACTTGGAACAAGCAGACTTACCAAAATTGCGCAGGGATAAATCATGATTTCAGTCGTCTTTTTGAGATCCCATATGTTAAAGTAATGTCAGTGACCTTGGAAGTGTATAAAAATAACTTTTGGAATTTATTATGGATGAAATACCTAGAGAACGGTATTATGCGCTTCTGGCTCACCCGCTCTCAACCGGCCTTGGCGGTCTCGTGCGGGCGATCCAGAAGCGGCATATTTCCGTTCTCTACTAAGCATGCTTTAATAACCAAAAAAATAAGACCCTACAAACATACTACTGTGTAGGGTTTTCTGTTTTCAATACTAATTTACAAACTTTTTAGGATTTCAGTTTTTGCTTAATCCTGTGTTTTCCTGATCATTCTCAATAACATCATTTTCACGCAGGGGGATTCATCAAATGGTCTCTGTCTTTCATGTGAAATAAAACTACAGTCTTTAACTGTTCTCTAAAGTCTTTTAAAACCGGAGTTTATTTTGCATAAACTCCACCACTTATCCCATTTTCTTCCACTGAAAGCAGTTTTGATAAAGTGGGTTTTCTTTTTTAACTTTGTCTCTTTTGACGAACCAGGTCATCTATAATAAATAGTGTCTGCGTTCCTTCAAACAGTCTATAAAACTGTTCAACACTCCTCAGTTTATTGCTAGATCAAACTATATATATGTTATAATCTGTCCATATAAAACCTTTATCATGATATGCTTTGATCCATTTATGTGTTGGACAGAAAATTACATATGATCAATATTTTAACGATAAACTGTTTGTAACATGGTTCAAGGATATTATATTACGTTTTTCCCACAACCTGTTTGTCCACAAATCAAGGAACTATGAGGTGGTTTTGTCATAAGTTTAACCTGCTCCATGGTTTTATAAACAGGATTTAATCTAATCCAGTTTTTGTTTTTTATCTACTTTCTGTCAAAATTGTTCAGTTTAATAAACCACTACATGACCTAAATGTGTATAGATTAATCCAATATAAGTTCTGTAAGATTGTTTCTATTTTAGTCAACAGGATTTGTTGCTTGTTGTTATAACCTTAATATCCTCACCATTGTGAAGAACGACGATTGGTTAAACGTTAGGTCGTTTATACGTCTAACTTTTGACAGCTAATATTATTCCTTTTCATAAGGTCATCAATAACGCCACAAACCCACAGCACTCTCCACATCTTTAAAGACAGGAAAGAATATTTCAAATATTATTGTGAACGTGCTCCTAATTTTCTTGCTTGGAAGAACGGTAATTTGTAGAGAAGCTTTCTTTAAAACCGTTCTTTTTCTGTGGAGGATGTACTGTTTTTTCCATACGGTGTTATTTCAATTTCTTTCAGGATTTATTGTCGTCCGGATTAGACTTACATGTAAAAGGGCCAGAGTTGGAATGATTTTCTGTAAGCTTTTTGACGGCCTAAAAAATGTAAATGGGTCTTACGAATTCAATCTTTATTCTCCTCTTTCTAATATGGTTCCAAGGGCCATTTGAGGTCAGTTTTCGTAACTATTTTATATTCATACTGGCCAACTTATTTTAATTGCCTCAGATTGCGCATTTGTTCTAGCTTTAGGAAACCTTTTGCTGTCGCCAACCTCTTTGCGTTTATATATCTCCATCTTTAGTGTACTCAAAACTACAAAGCGCCTATCTGACTCACACGTTTTTGTTCAAAGTCCGCAAGATCTGCAAGGTCTTTTAATTCTAAAGTTATACACCTCACAGGTCTAAATTGCAACTCCTGATTCAATTGGCCCCACGCGGACATTATTTTTTAGTACAACTAATTATTTTATTTTCCAAAACAATGTGCAGGTTATCACAATTCACAACTTTTCCGCTTTGTCTGCGATTTTTATATTAAATGATCGACCCTTCCACAACTAATCTTTTAAACTGTAAATTAGGGAATTGTTATTTTTACATAATCGCAATATGCAGCTTTCCCTGAGGTAAAGAGCTCTTTAAAACAGTTGAGGGCCTTTCCATCATATAAGTTTTCATCAGTGCTCACTCATCCAAATGGAACATAGTGTAAATGATGTAATGCAAGATCGAGCGGATTTTCTTCTTATTAAGTAGTTTTGTTTGGTGTAACTCTAAATATATGATTGTCTGCTGCAAAGCTTACATTTTAGTTGCTCTTTATCCAATATCTTGTAACATTCTTCTTCTTCGGGTTTGATGATATCATTGTTTTCAGATTCGCATTGTTAAGTTTGAGAGTAATGTCAAGTTTACTCATTGTTCTATTAGTGAGCAAACCCGTAATAACCCATAGGTATTGTTAAACGGGCTAACTTTGGTCCTGTTTTGTCAATTTTTTTTGGATTCTTATTATTCTTCTTTGATTCAACTATATTAAAACCATACATCTTTGTAAATATTCATGGAGCGCAACCATTCTGCTTCCGCAATTGTTATCAATAGCTTTTTCTAAATACGAAGGGCTGTCTTGAGTTGTTTATTGTACAAAACATTTTTTAAAACAAAAAAATGAGTGCATTCATACTATATGATGCAAAATTTTTCTGTTGGGCCGCACTACAATCTTAAAAATATAGCAACCGATACTTTGACATTTCTTGACTCAGTCTGACGCCTTTCAATTAAAGGTGAGTTCTCCATTGGTTCTCAAATATCTTAACCCTCCTATTAAAAAAGTATACATTTCCCGTAAAGTTGTGGTTTAGTCATCCGATGCAGTTTTATCAGAAACCAGTTAAACGTTTGCCTGTGTTTCGTGCATCAATCTGGGTGTTGGATGTGTCGTATGCTGATCATCTAAATCATCCTGATCCTTTGGTGAGGGTCAGTGTTACAGATTCTTTTTTTATTACACCTACAGACGTTTTTGATGATCTGCAATGCGCAATTACAAATGGCAAACCGTTTAATCCATTCAGAAAGAAAGACATGAAGGCTTTTGAATGGGTTCTGTAACGAATTCAATTTAACATCAAGACAGACTTTCTAGGACAAAAAGTTGGCTTAATCATGGCTCTAGGTACCCCTTATTTTTGGGGCGTGCACAAGAAAAGTATAACTATGCCTGGAATCCTCCTACACATATTTCTCTTCAGGCACAGATGTTCAACCAGCGGTCCTTAGCGCAAGAGAATAACAGCATGGACAACATTTATTCTTAGACACTCTAAGGGCCCCCTAACTAAAGGGGATAGAAAAGAATAAACGACTCTATTCGTACTCTTCGTATTGGTGTTTGCTTAGATTCGCAAGCAACAAACGAGATCGAGCTAACTGATCCTTCTACTGGCTTTGTCGCCACCAAATACATATTACTAGCAAATTTAGAGGATGCCATTAATTCTGCAGTTGAATTTACCTTCAAGTATAAAAAAGGTACCAAAATGTTTTACACTACGCAAGATCAAATAGTAGACTTTGCTAGTTGGCGCTGGGTTATACTTGCTACCTTATGACCTCAGACTCCAGATAGGAACAATATAAAACTACAACATTGAAAATCCCTTGTGGCAGGCAATGAAAAAGTAAGGTCGGATAAAAATCGAAATATAAAAATTCTGAGCCAGTATTATTGCAAGCAGTAAACAAAAACCCCAACCCAAGTAATAAGTCATCCAACCCCAAGGTCCCAATGCCCGAAGGCCGTTTGGAAGAACACGAAGTCCACGAAGTCCGCGAAGCCAAAAAAAAATAATGACCATGAATATGAAAAGACAGCACTTGTTTTTGGGATTAACTGGCTAGGATTACTCCTTCTTATTTTACTAAAGAGTAACCCCCAACTATTAAGAGAACTAAATGCCATAAAGTGCTCGGCCATTTAAAGCCAATACTTTGCTTGCCAGTAGACAAAAGCCAAGCTTAACGGAACCACCTAATATACCCGGTTATAAAGAGTCTTAGCTTTACTGGCTAATTTTTTAAATTAAACTGCAAGATGTTCAAGCTGTTTTTTTACCCATGATTTATCTGGCGGAGGCGATGGCGGGGGAGGCACTAGCCCAGAACCACCCACCACCGCCCTGTGGAATAGCACAACAGTGTACTTTTGCAAATCCTAAGGTGTTATAACGCTTGCTAATGTGTCTCCCTGCTTCTAAACAGTGTTCGTATTCGTTCTGCTAGCGAGTGTCTTCATATAAAATTCTTTGGATAGTTTCTACTTATTTGCTCACTTGTGTTCGAAAATTGTTCTCGGTTTAGTAGACAACATTCTAGTCTTGCTGACTTCGTGTCAAGATCTTTTAGTCTTTGGGTTATTCTTTCTTTAATATCATGCCCTAAGTTGGCGTCATCAGCCTCAACGAGTTTTTCTTTTTCTCTTTTTATGCTCATCTATTTCACCCAGTTTTGCTAAATTGTTTGTTAATTCGCCTCTGATGCTTCTCAAAGCATGATCAAGGGCCGCTATTTCCGCATGGACTGGGGAATCATTAATTGTTTTTAACGCTGTTTCTTCTGAAAAACTGGTTTCTGCTTCTATTATTTCGCCCGCTGTTTGACTTAAATCTTGAAGTTCCATGTTTTGTATTTGGTTATCTGTTGGGAGTTCTTGCAGTGTGTTTTGAAGTTTAGCAACTGCTTCCCTATCTAATTTTGGTTTAGTAATGCCAAGGCGATTTCGATCTTCCACACTAAGCTTTGTCTAATTGTATTCATGCCTACAAACTTTGATGGGTCTCGTTTAGTTGTAAGCTGAACAAGTTGTCCTTGGTCGTTTTTTACATACAAATGGTTATCTTTTAGTTCAAAATCATCAGGGTATATAGTTTCGGGAAGTTCTTGTCCTAAACTTTGGTATAATGATCTGACCTTACTTTCTGTTAATTTATACCGACTTGTTGGTAATGTACTCCCGATTTCTGCTAATTCATCATGCAATGAGAGCCCCGAGCGATGCCGCTCCCAAGGGGAATCACTCATGTCGTCTCCAGGATCTAAAACATCATAATCTTCTTCACCTTCAATGCCTGCCATGTTTCTTTAATAATAAACTTTTTATTTTGTTTTATAAAAAAATGTCACAAGCATATGGTTCAATCTTGACCCGCATAGAAAGCTGAAAGAACCCTTTGGCGTGAAGGGAAATAAGCGGAATATTACTGTTCCAAATAATCCATCTACTATTGATGCGGATCAAATTCTTACTGTTAAATTTCCAGACCTAGGAGCGGATGAAGTGATTGTGCCAGGCTCTGCACGTCTTACTTTCAAAATAGAACTCGCTTCAGAAACAGACCCAAACAGGACGGTTGTACAGAATCTGGGGCGGGCAATCGTTAAGAAAATTTCTATAAAACTTGAGGGGCAAGAAATATTTTCTTTACATAATGCAGACATATTTCTAACCTATTCTGATCTATGGCTAACCGCGACTGAAAGGGCTGATCTTGCGTTTCAAGGAATCGAAAATGAAGAAGCACTAAAACATAGAATAGGCGCCGCAAACGCTAAAGACGGCAAAAGGTTTGTAGCCGTAAGTTATGCGTATGGAAATCGCTTTTTCATACCCCTAGATTTTGAGTTGTTAAAAGCGCATGCCCATACTTTCAAGGAGCATTAAAAGACAGATTGTCATATGAACTAACTTTTAATGACCACAAATATGTTATTATATCATCAGACACCGAAGCAAAGTACAGCATTTCTGACATCTCGTTAGAGTTTGACGTTGTTAGCAACCCTAACTTAGCGAGGATGATCCAGCAACAATATCAGTCAAAATTAGCAATATATTACGAAAGAGTGATTCATCATTCTAAATATCCTAAAAGCAGGGCAGACACTATATGGAATTTCAGTTTTAGTGCCACAGCAAGATCGCTTAAAGGTATTTTATTGCTGTGTGAAGATGAAGGACCATTCGAAAGACAAACTGAAAATTTTATTAATCCTAAAATAACAAAAGTGCAATGTACAATTGAGGGTAGTCCTAACCAAATCTACGCTAGCGGGCTTAAACCTTATCAGCATTTTGATGAAATAAGAAAACTGTTTGGAGGCGGGAGGTGTAGAAATCCGACAGTTGACCTTGTGTCTAAAGATCTGCATCTTCACAGTGTTAGACTTGATCATTATTTAACAACGAAATACGGTTTATGGATTGACCTAAGGTCAACGGAGGATAATAAGTTACATGGAAGCGGGAGAACTGTCAGAGATATAATAAACATTCAAATTGATAAAGAAGAAGAAGCCGATAAAACCACTTAATGTGTATTTGTTTTTAATATATGATGCGCAGCTGAATATTCAAGATAACAGATTAGAAAATATACATTACTAAATTATTTTTTCATTTTTAAAAAAAGCATGTCTGTTCAGCTTTATCCAAAAGAAGAGATAGTAGCAACTCGGCTGCTATAGAAACCCTAACATAAAAACTTTCAGATTAACCAACATTACACAAATGCAACAAAAACTAGAGCAGGACCTTTCAAAATACAGCAAAGCCAAACGAAGGTATTCTGCTGCTTTAATGCTGTTACCTATGTTAATACTGGAGCATCAACTATAAGCGCGCATCAGCAGGAACGAGTGTAGGCCTCTTAGCAACAGGCATAGGCGCACCGCAGCTTACCTCTAGGCGGTTTGTCTTTAGCTCTTGGCCTATGTTCATTAGCTGTAGGTGCTGCTAGCAAAAAATAAAAACTAAACTCCAAAAGCACACAGCCATGGATCAACTAATAACAGCTAAACTTAGTTCCTTTAAGATGTTTTAAATAAAAGCGCTAGCTGGACTCAATCATCACGGAATATGAAGAATTTAGTCGTTTACAGGCCGATTTGTTGTTACAAAAGACATAAGTTTGATCTTCAAAGTAATGGCTGACGAGGACAAGTTTTTCTCAAACAGCAAGACCCGAGCAGATTAAAAAGGAATGCTTAAAAAAAGTAACGAAACATTAAACTCTGTTCTTAACAGCTCAATTACAACGCCAATGGGCTGTTTATACCTTTAGTTAGGAGTCCAAGACACAAAAAGACCGTTGGATATTGTGATTCGGATTAATTTATTTTTTTTTAATTTAACTAAATATTTTGAGTTTAGAAAAGAAACTCACATGGCTTAAGATATATGGAAGGACTTGGACGAATTGTTTGAAGGATAATGTTTTTGAGGAAGAGCGTTTGTCAAAGAGAACTGAATTATATTGATTTAGGATGTCATTTAATCCAGAAACGTTTCAGGCATGTGTTGGTATGCTATTTCTCAAAGTTCAGGGTAAACTAAACCAATTGACCCGCCAGTTTAAAGTAATGTATGCTGTTTTAATCGACTAATGTAACAATTGTAATGAAGAAAAATTTAGAAGTCTGGGTCTAACTAAACAAACCAGGGACTATTCTTTCTCTATTAATGAATTAACAACCTGGTTGGGCAAGACCAACTGCTTACACAAGTTTGATGTGGCCGCTGAAGAAGCCAAAATGAGTGGCTCTGGTTGGTCAGAGGGCGAAGTCTTAGAGATCAGCTTAAAAACAGGCTAAGTATGCACCGATTGTAGGCAGGTCTTACATTCCATCTACCTCCAGCATTAGTGCGAAAAAAAAGCAGTTGTAAACATAAAGAAACAGACAACAAATGTTTTATGTGGTTGTGTTCTCGCAAGGCTGCATTACGCCCGCAAAAACGCCAGAGAGAGAGTGTTTAACTATCACCCTTACATCATTGATCTTAACTTTAGTGGAATATCCTTTCATGTTAGGTGGATTCCATTGATCTGTTTGAAGACAAACAAACATTTAACGTTAATGTTTACAACATGGATGAAGAAAAAATCTGACTACCATTAAAGTGTCAAGACAGCCCAACAATAGGTGGATCAGAACAAAAAACATGTGACTTAATACTGATGTTTTTAACCCGCGGGGGTACCGGCATTACACATTTGATTAGAAACAATGAGTTGATTATTCGGCTCCATACTTCAAAAGCATTCAAAACAAGAATTCTGCAGAAAAATCGTTTAACAGAATTCCATACTGCTCAAGCAGCTATGCGAATTAAGATAACATTGTATCGGCCAGTTGACTGTATTCAGAAAACTAATTACGCACACACGAGGCAGTACGTTAGTTTTAAGAACTGAAAAAACTGCAAAATTCTCATACGTAGTTTACGCAGACTTCGAATTAGAATCATCATTGTTCCTTATGGAAGGGCCAGCGCCACAAAAACTTCGGAAAAACAGTCTTAATGATAATTCACCTGCAGATGTGTTCATTTGCCTTCGTTATGTTCAGGTCGGATGGCGTTCAATCAAAGCAGAATTATACGAGGACCAAATGCTGATAGAATACTTCTTTAAAACGCATGCTGCATTGTGAGTTAATGACTGTTCTAATAATCTGAATTTATCTGAAAAATCATAATGTCGCCTGAAGACCTTGAACAGGATGACTTAGCCACACATTGTTGGATTTGTGGTTTTTAGAACTCAGAGAGGAAAGCCTATCCAAAATTAAGAGGACCATGATCACTTTAGCGGAAAAAGTTTCTGAGGTAGCCGCTACATAGTTAAATGCAATCTTCACTTAAGTTTTGATCCAAAGACATGGAAGCTGCCCATCTTCTTTCATAAATTGCGAGGTTATGACTCTCATCTTATAATGGAAAGCGAGTAACCAACTACCTTCAGGGTAGCACTGCATTGCACACTCATCAGATAAGTACATGTGCTTTAATCGGAATAACATGTCTTTTTTTGACTCTATGCAGTACATGATGGGTTTCATTAGAGGCGCTGGCTATGTCCTTAAAGTCTGCCAATAACGGAAGAATATTTTAACCCATACGCTTGTTAGGAAAGGGCGTTTACCTTATGAATACATTGAAACAGTTGGGAAAGGTTTTGACGAAGATACACTTCACCTAAAGGGGAGCGTTCTTTTCTAGTCTTGAGGAAAGGACATCAGTGATTTATGATTAACCTGCATGCTCATGATTGCGTGGCAGATGTTAAGATTGTAAAACGATGGGGAGACTCTCATGACTACTACTTAATGGCCGATGTATGTTTGTTGGCGGATATTTTGAAAATTATAGAAAAGACCTGCATGAAAAATTACAGATTGGATCCTGCGCATTATATTTTGCGCCCGGGTTGAATTGGGATGCTTTCTTAAATGTTTACTGGAGTACAGATTTGATTGTTGTCAGATTACCAATGCTTCAGTTGATTGAAAACGGATTGCGTGGAGGAATTAGCTATGGCGTCGCTCATTATGTAAGCAAACAACTAAATACTTGCGACGGACTATTGATCAAGTTAAAGGTCTAACTTCTATGTATTTAGGACGCAAACAATCTGTATGGATTGGGCAAAATGGCGAATCACTTCCTTTACGCAACTTTAAAATGTACACACTGGTGGTATAAAAACATCAAGAATTTGTGAACATCTGCAAACTCTTACAGCTGATCTGTATTAAAAAGAGGTCTTATTCTAGAAGTTGACTTAGAATTTCATGAACTCCATGACCTTCATTAATGACTACCCTATTAGCGCAGAAAGCTAAGATGAATCAAAGGAGAGCCGCCTTAAGACTTGTGCTAATCGTCGTTGGCAAAAATAATTTATGTCTGTCATTACAGACTTCTACAATTTTATTGAAGACACGGTTTAAAGGTGACAGTGTTTCATCGTTATAATTGCTTTTGATCAAGAACAGTTCCATGAAACATTACATCATGATGAACACTGATCTCAGAACTAATCACAGAATGCTTCAGAATAAAGACTTTTTCAAGCTGATGAACAACAGCTGTTTTGGAAAGAATATGGAGAATCGCAACAAGCGCAAAGTTGTTAGATTAGTCAACAGAGAGAACGAAGCATTAAGCTGACTTCAAAACCTTAATTATCAGGTACTTAGAAGAATCTTGATCAGCTTTTTGGCATAATGATGAAAAAAAAGAAAGTCAAATTAGACAAACCTGTTTTTATCGGGTTTTACCGTTTTTAGAATTATCAATGCTTTTTGATGTTAGAATTTCTTTATGACTACTTTAAGCCCTTGTATCCTGCGTCAGAGGCTTTTAACACAGATTCCAGTAGTTTTGTTTTAGAGATCCCTACTGATGGCATCTATAAAGACATGGAAATCGAAGTGGCCTCCTAAAGGACATGCGGGATGGTTAGTTACGAACACGTACGGATTACCTAAAGATTCGCCTTTGCATTCATCCGTTAATAAGAAGGTTTTAGGAAAGATGAAGGATGAATTATCTGGAAAGGTGATCAAGGAGTTTGTTGGGTTAAGGTCGAAAATGTACAGTATTTCGAGCCAGGAGAAAACCATTAAGAAAGCAAAAGGGATATCTCGCAGCGTTGTGCAGTCAAACATATCGCATGACAACTATAAAGAAGCATTGTTTGACAATAAGACTTTTCATCATGACAACGTAAAACTGCGATCTAATCTACATGAGATCAACACAACTGTTGTAACAAAGAAGTCATTAGATAGAACAAACACAAAACGTGTGTTTGTTAATCCAGAGTTTTCATATGCAATAGGACATTGGAGGACGGCATAATTGTATACATTCTTCAGGTTTATATTTTTCATCAACTTTTATTATAAGATCAATTATAGCTTCATCCAATTCATTTAAATCTTTTCTCATGTTTGCTTGATGCGTTCGAATTTTTTTTATTATTTCAAGATATTCTTTTTCCCAATTTGGGGGTTTGAGTTGTAGGTGATCTGGATGATTAGCATGCATTGATTAATCCTCGAAATGTTCCCCTAATAGCATTACACGCATCAAATGATTCCCGTACCATTTTCAAGGTCTCTTCCTTTACCATTCTTGTTTCATTCTGCGCTTCCTTCTGAGCTTCCATTTTAAACTCAAATATATTTACGTAAATTAATTAAGCAACTGGAACTGTGTCTGGTGGGATTATCTGCAGTTCTTCTTTCACAAAAGATCTTTGAGGGGCTGGTGTTTTGTTGTGTCAGTTTCTCGTAAATAATACACGGGCGGATTCATCTTTACAATTCTTTTTATTTCATATGGATCGACACTCCAAACGGGATCTGTTGCCCTGATGCGAGTGTCCCCTTCTGCTTCCCCCGGTAAATAAAGGTACCTTACTTTCAAACCAAACGGTAATAGTTTGCTGGATGAAGACTCTCCTTCAGCAACATTTATTGTTTTTCTTTTGATTGCTTGTACTGGTTTTAGCCCTTTAAATTCTTCATTATTCATTGCGCGCAAAACTGAGGGCAGTCTTCTAACCCATTCTGTGTTGCGAGAATTGTCAATCAAGCTCTCTGTGATACTGGTAGGAAAAAAGTCTTTCAGCTAACTGTTTGTTAAAGTTTTCAACTAAAGCCTGTGATCTGTGAACTCCCGGAATGCCTCTTTTAATGGTAACTCTATGTTTTAACAATAATTGATTCACTTGGCCTTTAAATTCTTTTCCATCATCGACTTGAATCATGCGAGGATAAGTTAAGGGGCCCCGTTGGTATATCAGTTGTATGGCAACAGCAACAGCAGAAGCACTCTTTTGTGTTAATGGTTCAGCATCTTTGTATCTTGAAGCTATGTCAATGACTGTAAGTGCGTACTTAAATCTTTTTCGTCTAATCGTATCATGAGGTAAATATAGAAGGTCCATTTGATGGGTGTCGTTCGGTAGTTGTATTCACAAAGTGTGGTCTCTGTATTCGTTTGGGTGCAGGTAAATAAATTTGCCAGATCGCTTGTTTAGATAACCATTCTTTTGCTGTTTGTTCACTGACTCCGCTGCTTGGCTTAGCTTTTTATTGCGTTATTCCCTTCCAATATCCTTTGGCGAATAATAGATTTTGTTCATTTTTATTCAGCCAATATTATGCGCAAAAAAATACACAAGGTCATACCAAAGATAACAAACGCGATTTCTTGCATCTTTTGTTTTTCTGATGGTTGATAAAAGTCCTAATTTTGGTGGGGGCAATGTCTCGATTGGTTTGCCTGTTACAAGATAATATTCTTTTATTGCCTGATCAACATCTTTAAATGTGTAAGCTGCATGTCCCTGTTTTTTCAGTGTGTTATTAAAAAATCTAACTGCTCAATTCTCTGCTTTTCATAGGATCTTGTGCTGCGGCTAGTTGCTCCATAGCTTTGTTATGTCTTTTTCTCTCGCCGTCATCCCGTAGTTTACTAAATCGCTAATTACTTCCGCTAAAAGCAAGCGCATTCACCACAGCGCCGCCTATCATCATTACGAGTGAAGCCATTTTTTATAAATGTATTTTTTTCTTACATATTTATACTGTCTGGAATTATTCCTTGCTTAACTAGAAAATCTTTCGTAGCAAACGAAGCTGCAATGATAGCAATTAGCTTTGCTGAATCCTCAAAGTCTAGCTTGCCAAGATCTGCTGGTTTAATTCTTAACAAGCTTTTACCAAGCATTGTGTATCCTACACTTAGACCTCCAATAACAGCAGAATGGTATACAAGGTTGGTAACAGTTTTTTCGGTGCTCATTTTAAAAAAATAAAATAATTATAATTAATAAAAAACATGAACAGCGATGATCTACTACAGCTACAGAGCGGCCAACACTGTCTTGAACTTATGATTACAAATGACCAGGTTGATGAGCAAGCTATTATGCCTAAAAAGGAAAGGCTGTATTCTTTGGCAGCATGTGGAAAAACAAAACAGTTCCTCGGAACTGAATTCAGCATAGAACAGATTCAACAGATGTCGCCGCAAGACATTATAAAGTATCATAACAGGTATGAAGCGCAGCTTGGGGTCGAGAATGGTAAAAAGTGTGGCAAACGGTTCTTAGTTTGTACACTAAACTAGTCAGTAGATTTGCCCCATTGATTCTGAACAAGATCTTACGTATGATTTAACGCAAGATCCAGTTTTAAACAAAGTCATTAGAGTCTCTAAGGCTGTGATTTATATTACATATTTGGAACATTGTTATCGCCGTTAATCATGTAATTAAATACTTTTTAATCATATAGATTTAATTTTCCCTTAAAAATGACCGAGCCGAAAAACAGCAAGAATCAGGAAACGCAGAATCAGAAAACATTGAACACAAATCAGGAAACATTGGAATCATAAAACAATGAATCAGGTGGGAATATAACCAGTAAAAAGGCCCCCTCATCCCTGGACGACATTTGGCAGCATGAAAAAAAATAAGCAGAAGTGGAACAACAAAAAAAATAAACAGTTTACAATCCATAGAATATAGCTCATAAAGAAAACATAACGCCGCCAACGCCAACAGTTTAATTCAATGCCAGTCTCCAGAACAAGAACAGTTAATTCAAGGGCGCCAACGTCCTTCATGGAATATTGCACTTAAACTGTTGTCATTTTTTGGCGTCATTGTGCTGCTGGGGTGGTTATTTAACAGTTATAAAATATCTAAACAATGGCAACAAGACCAAAGTCCAAACAATCTCTACCACTAAATACAAAAAGACGATCACAACAGCACGCCAACAACGCAACAACAAAAGTTCATATGATCCATTTTGAACAATAATATTTTAAGGAGAACTTAAATTTAAATTTTTTTGATTAAAAATAGAACAAGTGCGTATTATAAAATGGATGGTGTCAATCATAAAGCCAATGGAGTCCTAAAAAAGAGACATTTCCATAGACCAGAAGTGTACTCAATAGTGGTTGCTTAGATGTAAGAACTTCATAAAGATCTATGCTGAGCAAGACATCCTCGACGATGACGAGTTTTTTTGAGGGATGCCGTGTGTTACTAATTAGACAACTAACAATTTAAGATAAAAACATAGATTGTATTTTTATTTTTTTTTTATCAGATAACATGAATAAGAACTTAGTTGTACTTAAAGGATACTTAATTACATCTGAGGTAACTTGAGTGTAAAGGGGAACTTGAAGTAAGAACATGTGCATGACTTGAGGATGTACTTGAGGATGACTAGAGTAAGAACTTGAGGAAGACTGAGGATGACTTGAGGGCGACTTGAGGATACTTGAGTAAACTTAAAAGTGAATGTGACTTAAGTAGAAACTAGAAGTGACTTGGGTGACATAAGGATGACTTGAGGATGAACTTGAGAACAACTTGAGGATGACTTAAGTAAGAACTAGAATTTACTTGAGGAATGACTTGAGAACCAACTTGATTAAAAAACTTATCTAAGAACTTGAGTGGCTTAAGGTGACTTTTAAAAAAAAAAAATTTTTTTTTTTTTTTTTTTTTTAATTTTTTTTTTTTTTTAATTTTTTTAATTTTAATTTTTTTTTTTTTTTAATTTTTTATTTAATTTTTTTTTTTAAATTTTAAACTTTTTTTTTTTTTTTTTTTAATTTTTTTTTTTTTTTTTGACTTAAGGTGACCGAAAGTATTTATCTCCCTTAATTATGCAAAAAAAAAAATTACCTCCCCAAACGGCGGTTTATGCAGCTGCGCGGCGGGGGGCTGGCCGCGGGGCCACTGATTGCAGTTGACTCGTTACTACCATGCCCAGTGGATTTTAGGAGAATAAGGCGGTTAAACCCGGTCATGAGCCCCACCAACCCCCGTCCCAGTGAATTTGAAGAGAGTGAGTGTAAAATTTGTTTACAACACACGCTTGCCGGCCCCCGGGCGGTCACTAGCGACCAAGCAATGTCGAGCAGGCCGCAAAGCGTGTCTGTGTTGTCACTACAGCGTATGTCGGCAGGGCTGGTTTTATCTCGCTGGGCCAAATACACTGTAATTAAGTGATCAGGGGGACGCCCATTGAGGGTCCTGCAGGTTGTGGAAAATCCGGCCACTTTGCCTAGTGTTTGCTGTTGGGCGGGCTACGTTTCAGGAAGGGTTATCGTCATGGCCCCCCCCGCCCAAAAGCATATGTGCGGCGGTTTTGTTTTTATTGCATTTTGGGGTGTGGATTTTATGCCAGAAATATAAACTTGGTTTTAAAAAGACTTTAAAAGAGCAGTTAAAGATGAAAATGATGTTATTGAAAACGATCAACCCTACACAGTATTATGTTTTAGGGTTCGTTATTTTTTTTGGTTATTAAAGTCATGCTTAGTAGAGAACGGTATTATGCCGCTTTTGGATCGCCCCGAACGGGGACTGGCCAAGGCCGGTTGAGAGCGGTGAGCCAGAAGCGGCATAATACGTTCTCTCCCTCCTCTTGCTTTCTTGGTTGAACACAAAGCGTTCGTATGTCCGTTAATTTGTCCACAGCGAATTCGCCCAAATTTGGCCATGATTTGAGCGACTGTGGGGTTTTCGTTCTCAAAGTGAAAGCCGTTGTACACCTTGAGTGCTTCGTTGACAAACTGTGAGTGAGCATGGCTGTTTGATATGCCGGAGACTGTTATCTAGTTGTGCCAGCAGTTCATAAGTCTTGTATCTCTGTTTGAACAACTTCCAGTTTTCTGTTGGGTTGGAGCCAAGACTAGAGGGTTTGGGGGTTTTTGCCCGGAACTGGCCCAGCAGTCTGTGCGCTCCCCTCCTGTTCCCCTACGTTCGACTTTTGGGTGAGTCACTTAAAAATTGTCACTTGTTTCAGTCCCATTTCAGCGTTTGCAGCTTGCACCAAAAACAGCCCCTGCTTCACTACTCAAGTTAGTAGCCAACAGCACATGCTACACTACTCAAGTTAGTATCCAACAGCACATGCTACACTACTCAAGCTAGAAAATGTTCATTGTTGACGTCACGTCCTGCAACAAAAAGTTCTTTTTCCACTCCGCCCGTTTTCAGTAGCCTATAATTCTGCAAAGTGTTAATAATCTCCTGCACTTTCCATGCGGCCTAATGCACTTTAATTAGTTCTTCTGTCCCACCGCTGCCACCATTGTTGCGTGCATCCCATGCATGCATAAAATCAGAACAGACTCACTTAAATTCTGACAGCGTCGGAGACAGGGCGCCATGCTCGTTACGATGTATTCAAAGAGAGAGACCTCTAACTTCCGGAACTAGCCGCTCCGTTTTTCGTACAAAACCTTTACACGAAACACCCCTGTCGTAACTGCCGAAGTTCGTCTGCTTGTTTACCCGAGTGTCAGTGAACACTTCCACGCGAGGTGCACTTCCGCTGAGCTCGCCTCGTGCGCAGAAACCGTGCATCACTACAGATGTTGTACTCACCGAAAAAGGGTATGAAACTCAGGAAGAGCGCAGGAAGGAAAACTATTTATAGGAAGGAGATGGCTTGGGACACTGACCAGACAGGTTGTTTGGAGCTGCAGAACGAGATTCGCCTGTTAATTACCATTACCAGGTGAGGTATAGACAGATAGGGAGAGAAAAGAGAGAGAGAGAGAGTTAAGAAAAGGGAAAAAAAGGGAAAAGAATTATCATTATTCAGATTTGAAATGATTACTAACACGGACTTCATTCGTGTTTCAGCCCTTCCTGGTGCTGTGGCAGCCCGCAGAAGTATTTGGGCTCCAGTGCTTGGCAGCACCAAAATTGTCCCAGAGTTGGAGAACCTAGTTGAAGAGGACAACGACTGCGGCAGTCGTGAGAGAATTTGGAAAACGTTTGGGCGTGTTGACCCCTTTGATTTTTGATTTTTCCCCCCGGGTCGGAAATTTCCGACATTGTTCCTGTATTTTAAGCCATCTTTGAAATTTTTCTTTGGAAAGTGTAAAACTGTTTCTTCCATTGAGGAGGAGAAACCCGGTTTTAAAAAATGTACTTGTAAATTACTAAAGATATGAGATGAAATTTGGTCCCAGCTAGTGGATCTGTGGAATGTTTGTACCTCCACTGGAGAGGGGGAACGGAAGATATTCTTTGGAAAAAAAACCTGTTGTATATGCTTGAAAAGTTATCATCAGTTAAATTATTCCCCGGACAGGGGGGGAAGAAGAAGAGTTAATTGTAGTGCGCCTTCTGGTTGTTTGGAGAGATTGGTGTGCACGGATGAATGCTGAAGCTGAGTGTTTGCATGCATTTGTGCTCAGTGTGACATTACATATTTTGCCAATTTTCTCCTTCAATTGTTTTTTTCCTCCTCTCCCTAAACCTTCTCCCCCACCACCACTACCCCTTCTCCCTCATTTTGTTTTTACAACTAACGTGCTTCACCCCTACCCCCCCATCACCACCCCCCTTCACCCCTCTCCTACTCTACCACCCTTCTCCTCTTTCATTTATAGCCATGCCTTTATACATTGAAGATCACTTTACTCCATTATTTTAATCATGCTATCCGGATGCAGTTGTGGGGTGGTTGTATGATTCACACACAAACACACATGCACACACACATGCACGCAAATCAAGCATGCATGCGTACAGCACACACCAAAATATATATATATATAAATATATTTATATAAAATATATATATAAAATTATATATATACACAAAATAATGTCCAAAATCGCTGGCAAACCCCCACATCTGGATCTTCAGAGAAGAAGGAATAACAAAGAACAACAAAAAAACTCAAAACCCCTTTAAGGAAGCTATAGATCAATATTATTACTGTAAATAATTTCGGCTCCTCTGCGAAGCCTTCTCAGTACCTTCACGTCACTTCTGTAGAAACGAAGTTCTAGCACTACGTCAATGTTCAAAAAGACGTCAACTCTCCTCTCATCTCTCTCTCTCCCCTCTTTCCCCCCCCCCCCCCCCCCTCTCTCTTTCTCTCTCTCTCTCTCTCTCTCTCTCTATCTGTCGCTTTACATGTTTAAGGCACACATCACATCCGAAATCCATTCCTTCGCCCGGTCTTCACCATGAAGTGGAAATCCTTTCTTGAATTGAGACCATACATAAATATTAAAATAATACACATATATATGAAATGTTCCCTTTGGTCTCTCACTTTGTCCTCACATTCCTCAGTACCTGTCCTCCAATTCTTCCCCCCCCCCCCCCCCTCCACCCCATGCCTTTCCTTTCTTTTTTAACTCTCCCCCTCCCCCTTATTTTCTGTTTTTCCCCTTTTCTCTCATTTTTTCCTTCTCTCTCTGTGATGTGTGTTTTGTGTGTGTGTGTGTGTGTGTGTGTGTTGTGTGTGTGTGTGTGTGTGTGTGTGTGTGGGGGTGAGTGGTGGTGTAGGCTGGGGGTCCACGAGTGCATGTGTTTCGCTTTGCATGCAACAGTTATCAGCATGGCCTCATTTTAAAACCCGAACACAATTTCCCCTAAATGATGTCATTTTCACTTGATGTCCCCACACACACAAAACATGCATGCATGCCACACGCACGCACACAGACAAGCGCGCGTACGCACACACACACACACACAAACACCACACACACACCACACACACCACAACACAACACACAACAACACACACACACACACATTTAAGATGCTTTAACAATCCCGTCTGCATTTTTTCATTTCTTTTTTT
>CM031597.1:64254316-64289316 GCA_018398815.1 Conus ventricosus | reverse complement strand
CACTAAAGACACTGAAAGGGAAGGGGGGGGATGTTGGCATCCCCCACCCCTTACCATGGATTGGACCAGTTTCGAACATTTCAAACTACATGTGAGTTGCCGTGTCTAAATCAACGTATGATAATTCGCAAACGCATCGGAAGAATGAATGCTAGGTGAATGTCAAGCAAGCTGTGCACGCAACTTTCACAGTGTGGGGTGGTGGATGTGGAGGGAGGGGAGGGAAGCTAAGAGAAGGCCCGGTGCCTTTGTGTCAACACGAGACTATGTCTGTGCACGAGGAGAGACACAGGAGGAGAGAGAGAAGAGAGAGAGAGAGAGAGAGAGAGAGTGTGTGTGTGTGTGTGTGTGGTGAGTGCCGTGTTCAGAAGATGACTAACTTTTCTTGTAACATATGGTGTTAAGCAGGGGGCCCACCTTTCACTACCAGGGTTGGAGAGTGAGGTTGATAGGGGTTTGAGAGGGGGGGGGGGGGGGGGCAGGTGAGAGAGAGGGCGACTTAGTTATGACATGACATAAACTTTCCCGTTGTTCTGAGAGAAAACTGGGAGGGGGGTGGGGGGGGGAGACAGGCAACATTGTTACGAAGAGACGTAAACTTTTCCCTGTGTCATTTCACCACATCAGGGAGTGAGGTGGGGGGGGGGGGGGGGGGGGGGGGGGTGGAGGGAGTCGGCATAGATTTGAATAAATTTGAAGTCTGTACCAGCCATCGTGGCAAAGTGGTTAGCATCGCGGACTCCTGGCTGGGAGGTCGGTTCGATTCCCATCAGAGTCATGTGGGATTTTTCTGCTCAAACCAGCTCCTACCCAGAGCTGCATTTGCTACGGACTCAGCTGGGAAGACTGGGACCACACAGTCGAGTTCCATCCACTTAATGGATTCGTCTCTGAGAGTGTTGCTCAAATTTCCTGACCAACACTGCAGGTATTGTATCTCTCGGGCCTGGTTGATGATGGGATATATTATGAAAAGAAGCATAGAGTACAGCCCTGTCATGCAGTCTCAGACTGGAATGGAAATCCGTAGCATCATCTTAATCATCCTCATTCTCATCGATCAGCATTAAAAAAAAGTCTCAAATTATGTGGCCTTTTCATGCCCTGCTTTCATGGTGACCTCACGTCCTCTCCATGTCTGTGGCCTTGATTTGGTTCCATCAGGGTTACCCGTATCGGTGAGTCCAAGGGAGTTGTTGTTGGACGGAGGTGGTGGCATCCTCCAGAGGAGAGCTCACTCACACAGGCTCCGCGACTAAGCAATTATTGTCATCAGTGAGGGGGTTAGTAGATGGTGTCCTACGTATGTTGGATCAGAACAGGCGCCACTGAACTCCACCAAAGTGACTCGGCAGCAGTGCAGTGTCTCCTCCGGTGGGTTGCCTCTTGACAACTTGACATTGACTACTCCCTGTGGATTACTGGTGCTGGGGCTGCGGCATGACTGGCTGGGCTGTGGTGGTGGACGGGTGTCGGAATGAGCGGCGTGGGTGCAATGCCACTGAGGTGGCGCAGAAGATGGGACAGCAAATATAAAAAATTGAAATCTGTGCTGCCATTTGTGAGACAGATGGGACAGAGAAAGGGGGAGGGTAGGATGGTGTGTGCGTGTGTGTGTGTGTGCAATTTGTACAGGAGGGTTGGTGTTTGGGACCAATTGGGTTGAGTTGTCAAGTGACTCACATACACGCACACACGCACGTACTCACGCACGCACGCATGCGCACGCTCGCATGTATGGATGCACACACACACACACACACACACAACACCACACACACACCACACACACACACACACACACACACCAGCATGATAGATGGATAGAGACAGATATACATATGTATATACATACAGAGAGAGAGAGAGAGAGAGAGAGAGAGAGAGAGAGAGAGAGAGAGAGAGAGAGAGAGAAGAGTGAGAGAGAGAGAGAGACTGACTTCTGTTCAGTGTGTAATCGTCAGTTTATGTTTCTGTGCACTTTTGTTACTGTCCGTCTTGTGTATTTGTAGACAGACAGACAAATAGACAGACAGACAGACAGGGAAAGAGACTTCTGTTCAGAGTGTGTAAGCGCCAATGTATGGTTTTGTGCGCATTTGTAACTGTACGTCTTGTGTATGCATATATGTGCACATCTGTCCATGTGCATAAGTGTTAGTGTAAAAAAACGAAGAATTCGTCTTCTCTTTCTTAGCCTGGCAAGAACTAAATATAGAACATATGCTTCACACGATCGATACGAACGGATAACTGAGGCCTGTATGATCTTGGTTTCTGTCAACCAGCTGTGCACGCTATCTCCATGATGTGGTGTGCACTGACTCCTGGCTCACTGACTGCACACAACCTCCAAAATGTGGTGTTTACTGACTCCTGTCAACCACCATAGTGTGATGTTCACGATCCTGGCAACCACCATAGTGTCGGATTCACTGACTCTTGGCAACCACCATAGTGTGGTGTTCACTGACTCCTGTCAACCACCATAGTGTGGTGTTCACCGACTCCTGTCAACCACCATAGTGTGGTGTTCACTGACTCCTGTCAACAACCATAGTGTGGTGTTCACCGACTCCTGTCAACCACAATAGTGTGGTGTTCACTGACTCCTGTCAACAACCATAGTGTGGTGTTCACTGACTCCTGTCAACCACCATAGTGTGGTGTTCACTGACTCCTGTCAACAACCATAGTGTGGTGTTTACTGACTTCTATCAACAACCATAGTGTGGTGTCACTGATCCCCTGTCAACACCATAGTGTGGTGTTCACTGACTCCTGTCAACAACCATAGTGTGGTGTTCACTGACTCCTGTCAACAACCATAGTGTGGTGTCACTGACTCCTGTCAACAACCATAGTGTGGTGTTCACTGATCTCTTGTCAACCACCATAGTGTGGGTTCACCGACTCCTGTCAACACCATAGTGTGGTGTTCACTGCCTCCTGTCAACCACCATAGTGTGGTGTTCATTGACTCCTGTCAACAACCATAGTGTGGTGGTCACTGACTCCTGTCAACCTCCATAGTGTGGTGTTCACTGACTCTGTCAACAACCATAGTGTGGTGGTCACTGACTCCTATCATCAACCATAGTGTGGTGTTCACTGACTCCTGTCAACAACCATAGTGTGGTGTTCACTGACTCCCATCAACAACCATAGTGTGGTGTTCACTGACTCCTTTCAACAACCATAGTGTGGTGTTCACTGACTCCTGTCAACAACCATAGTGTGGTGTTCACTGACTCCTGTCAAACAACCATAGTGTGGTGTTCACTGACTCCTGTCAACCACCATAGTGTGGTGTTCACTGACTCCTGTCAACAACCATAGTGTGGTGTTGACTGACTCCTGTCAACCACCATAGTGTGGTGTTCACTGACTCCTGTCAACAACCATAATGTGGTGTTCACTGACTCCTATCAACAACCATAGTGTGGTGTTCACTGACTCCTATCAACAACCATAGTGTGGTGTTCACTGACTCCTGTCAACAACCATAGTGTGGTGGTCACTGACTCCTGTCAACAACCATAGTGTGGTGTTCACTGACTTCTGTCAACAACCATAGTGTGGTGGTCACTGACTCCTGTCAACAACCATAGTGTGGTGTTCACTGACTCCTATCAACATCCATAGTGTGGTGGTCACTGACTCCTGTCAACAACCATAGTGTGGTGTTCACGGACTCCTATCAACAACCATAGTGTGGTGTTCACTGACTCCTGTCAACAACCATAGTGTGGTGTTCACTGACTCCTGTCAACAACCATAGTGTGGTGTTCACTGACTCCTGTCAACCACCATAGTGTGGTGTTCACTGACTCCTGTCAACCACCACAGTGTGGTGTTCACTGACTCCTGTCAACCACCATGGTGTGGTGTTCACTGACTCCTGTCAACCACCATAGTGGGGTGTACACTGACTCCTGTCAACCACCACAGTGTGGTGTTCACTGACTCCTGTCAACCACCATAGTGTGGTGTTCACTGACTCCTGTCAACCACCATAGTGTGGTGTTCACTGACTCCTGTCAACCACCATAGTGTGGTGTTCACTGACTTTCTTCAACCACCATAGTGTGGTGTTCATTGACTCCTGTCAACCATAGTGTGGTGTTCACTGGCTCCTGTCAACCACCATAGTGTGGTGTTCACTGACTTTCTTCAAACACCATATTGTGGTGTTCACTGACTCCTGACAACCATAGTATGGTGTTCACTGGCTCCTGTCAACCACCATAGAGTGGTGTTCACCGACTCTGTCAACCTCCATAGTGTGGTGTTCACGGACTCTTGTCACCACCATAGTGTGGTGTTCACTGACTCCTGCTAACAACCATATCCTATAGTTCAGGGTGTCCTGTCACCTCTTTTAGAGTTTTGGTCACGGGCCCATCACCTGTGCCCTGTACGTTATTAGTTGACTGGTTGTCTCCTTCATTGATCTCTTCAGAGTTGTTGGTCTTAGACTTTAATTAAAATTGAACTGGAAACCCTTATTCTGTTAACACAACATCATCACAGTGCTGCTTTACAATGTATGTGTGTGTGTGTGTGTGTGTGTGTGTGTGTGTGTGTGTTGTGTGTTGTGTGTGTGTGTGTGTGTGTGGTGTGTGTGTGTCCCACTCTCTCTTTCACTCTTTCGTTCCGTCTCACCTTTACCCCCTCCCTGCCCCATAGTAGTTTTCCAATCAATTCTATTTCAACAAAAAATGATGTGGGATGGGGAGGGAAACAAAAAGCTAAGCTGTACCCCCTTCACCTCCTCTCCCTTTCCCTCCCCCCTATTAACCTTCCTCCCTACTTCAATCTTGTCACCTTACCAAATGACCCCCCCCCCCCCCCCCCCCTCTCTTCAGCCCAAAAGACGGACAGATTTTCAGACAAAAGATGGAAGACTGACAAACAGTCACGTAAACTGACAAATCCAACACAGAAGACAAACAAATTCTCTCTGTCTTTGCCTATGAAACTTTGTCTTGGCACCTATCTTTTTGACTTTGCCGTTGAAACCTTTTCTTTGCACCTATCTCTTTGACTTTATCGTTGGAACTTTGTCTTTGGACGTATCTCTTTGCTTTGACTTTAAACCTTGTTTTTGCACCTGTCTCTTTGACTTTGCCTATGAAACTATCCCTTTGACTTTGGTTTTCAAACTATCCATTTTACCTTACTTTTGATCCTATCTTTTTGATCTCATCTTGGCCTTTGTCCTTTGACCTTGCCTTTGGACCCATTCTTTTGTTTTCGTATCTCTCCTTTTGAACTTCCTTTGTTTTCGTATCTGTCCTTTTAAACTTCCTTTTCGATGAATTAATTGCACTCTGACTTGGAACCTATTCTTTTGTTTTCGTATCTGTCCTTTTGAACTTCCTTTTCGATGAATTATTTCGACTCTGACTTGGAACCCTTTTCTTTTGTTTTCGTATCTGTCCGTCTGTCCTTTTTAACTTCCTTTTCGATGAATTAATTCCACTCTGACTTGAAACCTATTCTTTTGTTTTCGTATCTGTCCTTTTCAACTTCCTTTTTGATGAATTATTTCGACTCTGACTTGGAACCGATTCTTTTGATTTGGCCTTTGCACCTATTCCTTTGATTTTGTCTTTGGACCTATACTTTTGATTTTGCCTTCAGATCTACCCCTCTGATCTTGCCTTGGAACCTTTTTTTTATTTTGCCCTTGGATCTATCTGTTTGACCTTACCTTTGGTCTATCGTTTTCCCCGTTCCTTAGCGCCTATCCTTTTGACCTGTCTTTTGGACCTATCCTTTTCACTATGGTTTTGGACATGCCATTTGAAATATTTTGGACTTTGCCTTGGACACATCTCATTGACCCTATCATCGGACACGACCTTTCGGCCTTGTTTGTGGACCTGACCATATGTCTTCGGACATGTTCTCTTGACTGTGACATCCGTAGAAGTATCTCATCAATTCTTAAGAGCTGTCCAAAGAAAATCAAAGCAAATTCGAATGGAAGAGAAATGACAGAAAGCAGACACAGAAATATTGACTGGGTTTCTTTGCACATCACAGGTTGGGTAATTCTGCCCCACCCTCGCAGTATTCCCTATCAAATCTCCATTGGGGTGGGTATACTGTAGGGATGGTTTGTTCTGAAGAACCTCCGACTTTATGAAACGGCTCACAAGTTTTCCCCTGGGAGAACTTCTGGTTGGGGAACCTATGTCCTCACGTTGCACAAAGCAAGTTCATTATTCAAAACATACATTTTTTCTATACATGATGTTTTTTTTTACTTAGCGTGTAATCCGTCCCCAGCTGGTTCATTCTGCTATCGTCAGCCTCACGAGCCGGTCGCAAGTGAAATTCTCTCGGTCCTCTGAATTGAACGCATCCTTGGAAAGAGATCACCATCCGCCATGAGAACCAGCAGCCAACTCCTGTTTCTCTGCGTCTCTATGGGACTGGTGCTGGCGCTTCTGGGACATCCCGTGAGTGAATTGGTCATTGTTGCTCTGGGGTTAAGGTACATGGTTCCTCCTTTTGGCACAGTACATTTTAGAATACCATATTACTTGAATGCAAAATTCTGTCAAATAGCGTTATTTATATTACATTTTATTTTTTACATGGATGTGTTAAATATCAAGTCACTGTTTACAACTAACTTTACCAAGGGGGTTATTATATCAACTGGCATGAACAAGGTATATGAACCCGCCACGTTGGTATTGCCTTGATGTATCATACTGGTATTTTTTCACATAGCATCATTGACGCGCTTTTTCCATGTTGCTTCCTTGGTTTAGCCTACTTCACCATAGGGGCTGTTGTATCAAATGGCATGGAATAGGCATATGAACTCGCCACTCTGGCATGGTCTTGAAGTATCATACTGATTTTTGTTTTACAATCATTGGCATGCTTTTCCAGCTAACTTGACCAAGGGGGCTATTATATTAAATGGCATGGACACAGTAGATGAGCCCGCCACGTTGGCATCGCCTTGTATCATACTGATTTTTGTTTTACAATCATTGGCATGCTTTTCCAGCTAACTTGACCAAGGGGGCTATTATATTAAATGGCATGGACACAGTAGATGAGCCCGCCACGTTGGCATCGCCTTGTATCATACTGATTTTTATTTTAGCACACAGCATCACTGACGCGCTTTTTACGTCTACCATGTATTATTTCCTTGCTTAAAAAATAATTGAAGTATCATGTCTTTAGTCGAGTTCTCAGGAGCATCACTGAGGTACTGTTTAACGTATTTATGATGTCCGCTAATGACTTTTTAGAAGAGCATCGCATTGTTACCTGGCATAGCAAACCAATGATATCACTGTTCTTTACTCTTGCTCCACCCCGCTTCTCCAAAACACACCTAGCCACCATTTTTTTTCAAACCACATAGCAGCTCTGATGTGCATTTTCAAATGTCTGATTATATGAACACAAAATTCTTTAAAATAAACTTTTAAATAACAGTTGTTTTTATAAGGATGTGTTACGTCTCAAGTCGCTGTAAGTAGCTAAGAGGACCAAGGAGGTTATTGTATCAACTGGCATGAACTAGGTATATGTACTCGCCCTGGCGCGCTTTCTGCATCTATCACATGTAACTTCATTGCTTTAGCTAACTTGACCGGGATGGGGAGGGGGGAGGGCTATTATATCAACTGACATAGAATAAGTATATGAATTCGCCACACTGGCATTGCCTTGATGTCGCATACTGATATTTTCTTTCCCGCAGCATCATTCCTTTTTTAACATCTACCATATGTTGCTTCCTTGCTTTATCTAACTTGACCAAAAGGGGGGGGGGGGGGGGGGGGGGGACTATTATATCAACTGACATGGAAAAAGTATATGAACTCGCCACGTTGGCATTGCCTTGATGTCGCATACTGATATTTTCTTTTACACAGCATCATTAACGCCTCTTTTACATCTACCATATGTTGCCTCCTTGCTTTATCTAACTTGACCAAAAAAAAAGGGGGGGGGGGGGGTATTATATCATCTGGCATGGAATAAGTATATGAACTCGCCACGTTGGCATTGCCTTGATGTATAATACTGATTTTTTTTTTCACACAGCATCATTGACGCGCTCTTTGCGTCTGTCATGTGTTACTTCCTTGCTTTGGCTAACTTGACTGCGGGAGGGTGGGTGGGTGGGAGAGGGGACTATTATATCAACTGACATGGAATAACTATATGAACTCGCCACGTTGGCATTGCCTTGATGTTGCATACTGATATTTTCTTTCACAGAGCATCATTAACGCCTTTTTAACATCTACCATATGTTGCTTCCTTGCTTTAGCCTACTTCACCAAAGGGGCTGTTATATCAACTGGCATGGAATAGGTATCTGAACTCGCCACGTTGACATTGTCTTGATGTATCACACTTATTTTTTTTCTCTCACACAGCATCATTAACATCAACTGGCACGGAAAAGGTGTATGAAATCTCCACGTCGGCATGGCCTTGATGTATCTCACTGGTTGTTTTTTTTTTAACAATCATTGGAGCGCTTTTCACATCTATCATGATTATGTTAAGTTACGTCCTTGCTTAAAAACATATTTGAAGTATTATTCTTTAGTCGAGTTCTCAGAAGCATCTCTGAGGTACTTTTTAAACGTATATATGATGTCCGCTAACGATTTTTAGAATATCATCACATTGTTACTTGGCATAGTAAAGCTATGACATCACAATTCTCCACTGCTACTCCACTCTGTTTCTCCAAAACACACCAAACCACCATTTTTTGTCTCAGTTTTACAGCAGCTGTGAGGTACATTTTCAAATAGCTGATTACATGAATACAAAGTTCTGTAAAGTAACTTTCTTTTTAAAAAAAACACGATTTATTTGTATATGGATATGTCACGTCTGAGGTCACTGTGTAAGCTTATAGGTAAGAGGACCAAGAGGGCTGTAATATCAACTGGCATGAACTAGGTATATGAACTCGCCGCGCTGGCACAGTCTTGGTGTATCATACTGATTTTTTTCACACGCATCATTGGCGCGGTTTTTGCGTCTACTATATGTTTGAAACATATTTCAGTATCATGTCTTAAGATACGTTCTCAACAGCATCTCTGAAGTGCCTTTTTAACATACATGTATGTCCGCTAATGACTGTTACAACACCCTCACTTAAACACCCTGTTCTTCGTTTTTCTTTCCAATACACCTTTAGAACAGATTTAACCAATTTCGTTTGGTACCAAAATTTTAGAGAAGCTTGCAAGCACATTTGAAATATCATCTTACTTCAACACAATGATACACAACCGTATTTTTTGTATACGCTAGATTTCCACCATCTCATCTCATTGACCTTGCCTCCACCCCGCATCCCTTTTACACCCACCCCTCTCCCGGACCAGAACAGCTGTCACGCTGTCACGCCAAAAGGGTGGATCTTACAGGAATGCACACCCCATCAACAGACCAGGAGAAGAGTGAAACCATCAAGACTTTTGTCACACTCACATTCAAGGCAGATAGAAACGGAGTTTAAAGCAGGAGGATAGGTGAAAACGGAATTAGAAGGAAAGAATAGAGATGGAAACGGAATTTGAAGGCAGGAAGAGATGGAAAATAGAGTAAAGAGACAAATAGGACAGAGTTTAAAGGTAGGAAGGCAGGTGAAAATGAGCAGATGGAAAAGGACTTTGAAGGTAAAGAGATGGGGCGAAATGGATTCCAAAGGTAAAGAAACAGATGGAAACACGAGTTTGTAGGTAAAAGACAGACGGACATTGAGTTTAAAGGTAAAGAGACGGATGGAAATTGACTTAGAAGAAAAGGGACATATGGAATTTGGGTTTAAAGGTGGGAATGCATATGGAAATAAAATTGAAAGACAGAAAGACAGACGGAAATAGAGATTAAAGGTAGGAAGACATTTGGAAACGGAGTTTAACGTTGGAACGAGGTATGTAGATGAAAGGAATCATTCTATGAATGGAGGGATCAAACGATGAACAAGGAATGTCACAGGTACCCACACGGTTCACCATGCCAACACCACAGGACGACAAATATGCTTACTCATCGTTAAATGAGATAAATGCAGTTCTACAAGTAGGCATCTCACCGCATACCACTTTCGTGCCATCAAAATAAAACTTTGATATGAAGAAAAACAAACGAAAACAGCAGTTGACAAAAATAATGAGTGTCGCTTGTATTCTACATGCCAGCCACATAAGGCAAATCCAATCCTCCATCTCCCAAATAACGTTTAGCTTAACCATTCAGGCAAGAACAACACGCGGATAATACACTCCGCAGCACAATGAAATGGTTCTTACATGTATGACCAGTGGTTGAAAGCAAAGATGATAGCATACAAAACACTGGATTTATGTGTCAGGTAGAGCCATACGATAGTACCACCTCAAAACAACAGATGTAATTCTTATTAAAGATTTTGCTAACATTGTCCATGCTTAGTTACATTGATAAATTTTACAAGTAATGCATTATGACGGATGAAGCTTTCTCTCCACCCAAAATAAAGGCTTAACGCTCAGAGAGGGAAGGACGGACGACAATAGATCAAAACAATGGGTTTGGGGCGAATTTTGCACATTTTATTGGATATAAAAACTATAATGGTGGATAGAATAATCTCAGTCATGTGTGTTACTATCTTCAAAATAATCCTGGCAAGACAGCCTTTTATCTATGCAATGCGATCTTATTAACAGCCGTGGCAAGCCTTTTATCTATACATAGCTATCTAAAAAAACAATGTTTGCAGGATAGCCCGCCATCTATATATTGCTATCTTAAAAACAGCCGTGGCCAGAGAGCCCTCTGTCTGTGTACTGCTATCTGAAAAATAGCTCTGGCAAGACAGACTTCCGTGTGCATATTCCAGTCTTAAAAACAATGCGCGAGACAACACTCTATCCATTTTGAATTACTGCTACATTTTCCTCACATATACACACATGCAAACACAACGTGTGTGTGTGTGTGTGTGTGTGTGTGTGTGGTGTGTGTGTGTGTGTGTGTGTGTGTGTGTGTGTGTGTCGGTGATAGTGTTGATCTTACCTATGACAATGATCACCATTCATCAGTCATTGATCTTTTCCCAAATTTTTTTTTTCCTAACTGGCATTATTATGCCAATGCCATCATGTTATTTCACTTACGGCAATGATCAACATCCTATAACACGCGCGCTCGCACACACACACACACACACACACACACACACACACACACACACACACACACACACACACACACACACACACACACACACGCGCGCGATACACCGGAGGGGGGAGACACACACCCAAGCACACATATACACAGAAGGGGGACAACATGTAAACAATGAAGGGAATGGAAGTAGTCGATAAAAAACAGGGTTGAAAAAAAAGGGGGGAGGGGGTGGTATTTGGTAAAGAATGGATATAGTGAATGGAGGGAGTATAAGGAAGGAGAAAGGAAAAAAGGAAGGGGGGGAGGGACGAACATGGCTGCACGTTAATGTGAGGTAAATGCTTGGGGTAAGTTGGTGTGAGTGCGAGTGTAAATTGATGGAGGATGTAGTGGGCTGGTGTTGCGGTGGTGAATAGGTGCATGGTGTTTTAGGATGTTGATGATATGGGGGTGGAGGGAAGGAGCGGGGTGTGTATGGGGGAGGGGGTGGAGGCGGGATATAGTGGGCTGGTGTTGCGGTGGTGGATAGGCGTATGTCGTTTTATGATGTTGATCATATGGGGGTGGAGGGAAGGAGCAGGGGTGTTTAAGGGGAGGTGGAGACGGGAGGGTCAAATACATGCCACGTACTGTCGGAATGAGCGGCGTGGGCGCACTGCCTCTGAGGTGCGCAGAGAGTGGGACAGCAAAAAAATTTAAATAATACATGCCACTTACACTTATGCACAGGAAAGATGGGAGGGGAAGGGAGATTTATGTGGGGGTGGTATGTAAAAGAAAACCAGGTGTAGGAAAAAAGGGGCGAAGGGGAAAAGGAGGGAGGGTATAGGTTTGTGGTAGGCAGTGGATTGGTATAGAACATAGGGATAGTGTGGTGAACGTGAAAGGTGAAAGGAGGGAAGGCTGTAACTTCTGTGTGAAGTGGGCAGTGGGTTATGGTGTTGTTGTTGTTGTGTGTGTGTGTGAGTGTGTGTGGCATCACAATCACCACCCATTAAAGTTTTTTCTGTATTTTTTATTTATATATAATATATTATCAATCCACCATAATTACTACCGTCACTAATATATCACGCATACCATTCTACAAAACACACTACAAATTCGACTGTTTCACCCTCGCCCCACCTTCCACATACACACTTCCTCCCCCCTCCCCCCCCCCCCCTTTTTTTTTTTTTTTTTTTTTAACTATTTCGGCTCCCTGATCCCCTCCTGGGCGGCCTCGTTTCGTCCAGCAGCCATTTTGAAATTGCGCCGAATATGAGAAGACAAGTGATTTCTCGTTCCTCGTTTTCACTGTCCTAAATGTTAATTGTTTTTGCTTGAATAAGACCCAAGATGGTTGAAACGCATTGTGTTTTGTCCTGTACTCTGTTTGTCTGTGTCCTTGGCAGTAACTAACCCCTCTCTTTCTGAATTTTGCTTCATTTTCCGCCCTCAGTCACTCCGTTTGGAAACTTAAAACAATTCAGTAAATAAGTGGGGTAACTTTTTGCTCCCATAAGAAAACCTAACACAGAGTAACTTTTATTCAAGACTGGCACAGCTTTTTAAACTTGAATTAAAGTCAGACAAATACTAGACGAACAATCTATATGTGGGGGGGGGGGGGGGGGGGGGAAGCGCAGGCCAACAACAGTTCAGTTGTTGGCCTCCGCTTGTTTTTTCCCCCCACTATTAGATCGTTCGTCTATGTATTTGTCTGACTTTATCAAGTTTAAAAAGCTGTGCCAGTCTTGAATAAAAGTTACTCTGTGTTAGGTTTTCTTATGGTAGCAAACGTTATCCCACTTATTTACTTGTTATTGTTTACTGTTCCCTGCCTCATTTCATTTCATTTTAAACAATTCAGTTGGTGCAGAGTCAAAAATGAATTTAGTTACGAATCACCTGTCCCAGCTGCAACCCACTCTGCACACAAACAAGTCTGAATTTGAAACTGGAACAAAAAATGCAAGCGAGAATAAGGCTGCTTTACATGTACGGAACCTGTACGTTAAAACGGTAACCGTCGGTTCACAGTCTTCCATTACGAAAGATAATGGATATAAGCTTACCACTTACTGAGACGAGTCACAGCAGGCACAGGTAATTCTCCATCTAACCCAGAAGGTCTTATGTGATTTGTTTTTGAATCGAAGCAAACAGAACGTCCAAAATAGTGGGGTTCAGATATGGTGAACTTCACCGGAAATCCTTATGTTGTGGATGTACAGTTTCAGTTGCCCGTCAGTCCCGTGAAGTAACGGCAGTCGTCAGTCTCCTCAACGATGTTAACGCTAGTCACATAATTGAGCAAAATTATACGCAATTTGTTATGGTTTTAAGTGTACTGCACACACTTCACACAGCTAATGAGAGCGGTGAATCCCTGATCATAGTCACAAGCTTCACTCTCGTCAGTGGCCTGCCCAGTAATAGCTGACAATCCCAACTAAGCACATAAAAAAAAAATTCAGCTTTTAGTATGATTCAAAATGTCATGTACACATCTAAGAGTCAAAACAAGACAATCAACACAGAACATACAGATCTATCACAGACGCTGCTAGCATCGTCCGTGCATTTTGGATGAAATAAATACAACTCTACAGTAGAAAGCCATGTCTGTAATAGTAGATGTTGCTTTCTGTCCCTCTAAATAATACTTCGATTAATATTTTTTTAAGCAAAAAAGAACAACAATAAACGGAAGGGGCTTTGCCTACTGCTTTCGAATCTGAAGCTATCATGGCTGGCAAAACAGCAGTCTAGTAATTCATATCTTGTAGTGAAAAGAAATTACAATACGGTTCCTCTGTTCCTCTTGAATAAAATTGTATTCTTAATTTTCGACTATGGAAATCTAAACGCCCAGATAATTCAGATTATCAGGTTTAGATATAGTGTTCTGTCTTCAGAAAGCACTCAAACATAACAGCTGTCGCAATCTCAATCAACTTTTTTTTTATCTCACCACATATGATAACGTGATCCTTTTTTTGTCTTTTTTTTTTTTTTTCTCTCTCTTCTTTTTACTTTTTAAAAAACTAAAATCCGCAATCGAATGTCCATCAGTAGTTGAACCACACAGACAGTGCATGACGTATGTGTGTTGAAAATGTATTAATTTGGTATTTGAAAAAGAGCGTAGTTCTACACACCACACACACGCGCGCGCGCAATACAGAGAGAGTAGTCGCAGGGGTTGGGAGATGGGGAGAGAGGGTAAGAGGCGTGTGTGTACTGTATGCATTGCATTTGATTACGAATTAAAGTGTCAGTGCGCCATACATTACTAAACGATTAAACCCAGACACTTTGTATCAAATGTTGAATCACTAAAACCAGCAAGTGAATGTCCATCTGTAAACAAAACACACAGACAGTACGTGATGAGTGTGAGTCGGTTTCGGGAGGGGGGAGGGGGGGGGGGGGGGCGAGGATTGAAGTCCCACGAAAAGAAGACTAAAAAAAAAAGAAAAAAGTAAGAAAAATTGGAGGTTGGAGGACCCACAAAAAAAATTATGACTATGATTCATCGTGTACCCAATTGACCAAAATATGGAAAAAGAAATTCAGGCAAGAATGCCGTACAGAATAGCTATTCGAATATATGCACACACTGCGCATTACAACCGTTATAGTAGATTCAACGTCTTCATTACAAGTGTAACAAATATCATGTAACAATATAAGTGGCAGTCATGTGATGCACTGTAATCCTCCATTTAGTCAAGTACGTTTTAAAAGCTGAATCTTCCGGTTTGAAATGAACACTAGAGAGAGAAAGAGAGACAGACAGAGAGAGAAAGAGAGACAGACAGACAGAGGGGTGGGGGGGGGGGGGTAGTACTACTGGGGGCTTGGACTATTGTGCTCCCTTACAATAACACTTGACATAAGAAACGGTCCGGGTACAATCAGAAACTTCGTTACCATCACGTCTCACAACTGCAACACTCTCTGCCCCTTAATAATTTAATACACTGAGATTGGAAACAATCCGTGCAGGCAAGAATGACATGTACAGATTTAAATCTACTGCGCTTACTATTCATCAGAACCATAACAGTGAGTTCACAGTTAAATAGCTACTGGAGGTAAAACAGAGTATCATGTGGTTACTTATGTGGACGTCAGCACGCATGTGCAATCCTCTGAGTCATCACAAGTACAACAAATATCATTTAGTTACCTACGTGGCACTAACAATCTTACGTTTGTCAGAATAACCAGTTGCTTTTCCCCATAAGCAAAAGCAGTCATGTGAAGTGTAGTGGAGTTCCAAGTGCATGTACACACCGCACACACCACAATCTTAGTATACGTCCCTGGTCATAACCACAAACATGTCTACCTTACCTTGCCTGCATGGCATTCACATGTATACCACGTCCTTCTGGACGGTCCAACAGCCCTGCTATGTATGACTTGTGGGGTTAAACAAGACAAATGAACCCCCAGACAGTCGGTTAAAGTGCCTTATCACAAATCAGACTGATATAATACTGTTGCTCCTAAAGAACTATGTGGAAAACCAGCTAGACAACTTAGCCCTGCTAATCTTGAATGATTTCTGGTTGTTTCACTTCGGAATCTCCACTAGCTCAAAGGTACAGTATAGCACTGTGTATGTGTATTGTGCTCATTTCACTACATTCAAACAACTCTTGATACAGTCTCAATACCGAACTTCCTTTCACCACAACATGGAGAACTGCAACCATAAATGCACATGAACATTATGTATGTGTTCAGAACGGCAGTGATCTCTAAGACTGTCGCCATGGCAACCATGCTGTTTAAGAATCCTCTAACCCACTCTCCTTTCTCCCATACAACTGCTATTGCCATATTATTACCAAAAGTGGTAGTAATCCGGTCTTTATATATTTTTTCAATATTTTGATCATCATCATTACCATTATCAGTATTCCTATCAGTAATATAATTATCATCATCACTACCTTGACTCACACATTATCTCCCTTCTGACAGCCTCGTTTTCCTTCAACGCCTATCTTGCGCTGAAGTGATTGAAGATGAGTGATTGCTCGTTCATTTTCGTTGTCCTAATTGTTTTGTATCTTGCCTGAAGAAGACCTAAGAGGTTGAAACGTGTCGTGTTTTGTCTTGTGATTCGTTTGTCCACGTTTTTTTGTTTGTTTGTTTTTTTGTTTGGTTTATTTTTTTCCCGTTTAGATCTGTTTAGATTTCCGCCTGCAGTCGTCTCACTTTGCAAACTAGATCTTACTGTATAAAAGTAATCATTCTACTACAACTCTCTGATGGATTGGTGATAATAGGACACAGTAACACAAGCATAACGGTAGTGATGATAAGGATAGTAGTAGCCACAACAGCAATGACTTTAGTAATGTTGATGATGATGATGACAATGGTAATAATGATGATGATGGTGATGATGATGATGAAATAATGATAATGATATGCTGATGATAATAATAATGGCAGAGGTTAATATTAGTAATAATAATAATAAATAGCGACTGAAAGGAACAGAAATTATCAATGCATAAAGGGCTAACAGGAAAAAAGAACGGGGGAGGGGGGGCGGGGAGGGGGGGGGGGCAGATCACATGCCGACACATATACCTACACACATAGGCCTACATATGCACAGGAAAGAGTGAAGAGGGATGGGAAACTCATGTACTGGAGATAGTATATAAACTTAAAGAAAACCAGATGAACACAGGGAAGTTAATAGGTATCATTACTATTGTCATTGCTAATATCAGCATATTTTATCATTATTACTGTCATATTGATAAACTGGTCAGCAGATACATGCAATTCAATTTTCACCTAGATTCTTTACATTGACTCAACAAACGTGCGCGCGCGTGCGCCTGTGTGTGTGTGTGTGGTGTGTGTGTGTGTGTGTTGTGTGTTGTTGTTGTTGTTGTGTGTGTGTGTGTGTTGTTGTTGTTGTTGTTGTTTGTTGTTGTTGTTTGTTCTTCTTCTTCTTCTTCTTCTTCTTCTTCTTCTTTCTTCTTTTCAATTTAACGTCTTCCCACTTAACGTGATTACAGACAAATTGTGTAATGATGTGTGTGTGTGTGTGTGTGTGTGTGGCGTGGGGTGTGTGTGTGTGTGTGTGTGTGTGTGTGTGTTGTGTGTGTGCGCGCGCGCGCGCGCGTACGTATGTATGTGTGTGTGGTGTGTGTGTGTGTACGTGTGTATATGTGTATGTATGTGTTGTGTGTGGCGCGCGCGCGCGCGCGCGTGTGTGTGTGTGTGTGTGTGTGTGTGTGTGTGTGTGTGTGTGTGTGTATGTGTGTGTGTGTGTGTGAGAGTGTTTGCGTGCGCACTTGTGTGTGTGTGTGTGTGTGTGTGTGTGTGTGTGTGTGTGTGTGCGTGCGGTTTTTGTTTTTGTTTTTCTTTAAATAAATGAGGGGTTGTTGAAAATTAAACATAAATTCCTACTGGACTGCGTAATAAATGTGGGCATAACGTGTGTCTGTGTGTGTGTGTGTGTGTGTTGTGTGTGTGTGTGTGTGTATGTGTGTGGTGTGTGTGTGTGGTGTGTGTGTGTGTTGTGTGTGTGTGTGGTTGCTCCACAAAGATTGCTGATGTCAGAGACGCTGCCGAAGGCGCAGATTCTGAAGGGAGATCCATGGAGGGATCTCAAACCATTGAAGGTATGGATAGTTTCACCTTGCACACCTTGCGCTTCTTTCTCTCTCCCCGCTTCCCTCTCCCCGCCCTCTCCCCTGTCTCTGGCCCCTCCCCCTCCTCATTTCTCTCTCTCATCTATCTCTTTCTCTTTCTCTCTCTCTCTCTCCTCTCTCTCTCTCTCTCTCTCCTCTTCCTCTCTCTCTCCCTCTTCTCTCTCTCTCTCCTCTCTCTCCTCTCTCTCATCCCCCTCTCTCTCTCTCTCCCCCTTCTCTCTCTCATCCCTCTCTCTCTCTCTCTCTCTCTCATCTCTCCCCCCCCCCCCTCTTTCTCTCTCTGTAATTCCCTCCCTGCCGCTTTTTCCATGAATGTTGAAGACTTAAACAAATATTAACAGTCTTGTATATGTCACAAGAAAATCATATATCTATGGCGTGTAGTTAACTTATTCTATGATGAAAAGATCATTTCAGTTTTGATGCAGATTATAACGTACATCTTTTGATACAGTTCTTCTCCCATATCCACAGCTTTGAACTATGTGACGTTCTGCCGCAATTGTGAACGCGGACATGTCTGATTCAATGACGAGATTGTGAACTATGTGACAGTTAGACCACCCATGTCATGCATCACACTGACGTATCTGATCCAGTGAATATTGGCGAACAAAGCAACATGTACTACTCTAATGTTTGATCTAATGAATGATTCGTGTACTTTGTAATATGTAGAACGTTCATGCTTGATCGAAAGAAATACTGGTGAAACTACTTAACATGTGAAATCAAACGAAAAATTACTATGCCGTCGATGAAAGAAATAAACAAATTACAAGACAACACGATGCGTTTCGACCTCTTTGTCTTCTTCAGGCAAGACAAACGACATTTAAGACAATTATTATTTTGCGCCCAGTTTGAGGAGATACGTGACTGTCTGTACGTTCTTCGTTCTCATTGTCTTGAACGTTGTTGTGTCTTGCCTGAAGAGGACCAGGGAGGTCGAAAAGCGTTGTGTTTGTCTTGCCTGAAGAGGACCAGGGAGGTCGAAAAGCGTTGTGTTTGTCTTGCCTGAAGAGGACCAGGGAGGTCGAAAAGCGTTGTGTTTGTCTTGTCTGAAGAGGACCAGGGAGGTCGAAAAGCGTTGTGTTTGTCTTGTAATCTGTTTTTTTCGTTCGGCGGTATAGCAATTTTTCTTTGAAGTTGGTTTCAGTTTCCGCCTGCAGTCACCTCTCTCTGAAACTACTTAAAGTGACCAATCTTGATCTGTTTGTCCTTTTCAAGTTGGATAGAGTCAAATAACCAAAACAGACAAGACCAAAACAAACAAACAAAAAAATACAGAAATAAACAAGATGCAAAGCATTTAAACGTACTCCCAGTTTATCTTGAATGCGCGTGAGATATTCCATGAAGAAGAAATACTGTTTTGGGCCGTTATAGCCGTTAGCAGCGGCCATTCTGGCAAAATAAAACATCGGCCATCATCTGTGACCCACAATGAACATACCTACAAATTTTCAGAAAGATCGGCCAAGTACTTTCTGAGATATTCCATAAAGAAGGAAACCCGTTTTGTGACGGAAGAAAAAACAATTAGTGACGGAAGAAGCCATTAGTGACGGAAGAAAAAACAATAGGGGCCGTTATAGCCGTTAGTAACGGCTATAACGGTGAAATAAAACATCAGGCATCATCCGTGACACATAATGAACATGCCTACAAATTTTCAGAAAGATCGGCCGAGTACTTTCTGAGATATTCCATAAAGAAGAAAAACCGTTTTCGGCCGTCATAGCCGTTAGAACGGAAGAAACACCTACGGATATAACGGTAAAATAAAACATTGAGCATCATCCGTGACCCATAATGAACATACCTACAAATTTTCAGAAAGATCGGCCGAGTACTTTCTGAGATATTCCATAAAGAAGAAAAACCAATAGGGGCCCTTATAGCCGTCAGTAAGGGCCATAACGGTGAAATAAAACATCGGGCATTATCCGTGACCCATAATGAACATACCTACAAATTTTCAGAAAGATCGGCCCAGAGGTTAATTTTGTCTGGAACGCATTTTGACCACGGACAGACACACAGACAGACAGGCAGACAGACAGACAGTATTTCATTGTTTCCATTGTAAAGTGCTCCCTGTTCTATAAGAACTGGGAGTACAAAAAAAAACTCGGTCATCGTGAAAACGACTTGACAAGCATCCCGAAAGGAGGGGATTGGGGAGAGAAGGAAGAAGAGCGATGGGATGAAAAGGACGACTATGAAAAGGTCTGCAGTCACTATACTTATAAAAACTTATATTTCTTTACAGTGGTGTATAACGAGGGCAACGGCTGAATTCCATCCTATTCGTTGAATGGCACAGAAGCATTGACCTATGACTATGTATTGGTACATTCCAAACACCAACTCGATAAACTTTGTTTGGGCACCTCTCATAAACCTGTCATATGCATTGCTGTATGTCATCCTGCCAATTAATTGATTTTGAACTGCCCGTACGTAGAAAATATATTACACCTTTGGATAACTGTGTCCTAATCTTGACATCGGTAGTCCGTCATACGGTGCCTAAACACCAGTGAAAAGGAGTTTCAGGAGTGAGGCGTCGGTAGTCCGTCATAGGGTGCCAAAACACCAGTGAAAAGGAGTTTCAGGAGTGAGGCGTCGGTAGTCCGTCATACGGTGCCTAAACACCAGTGAAAAGGAGTTTCAGGAGTGAGGTGGTCCGTCATACGGTGCCAAACACCAGTGAAAAGGAGTTTCAGGAGTGAGGTGGCTGCAGGCGGAAACTGAAAGAAACTTAAAATGAAATGACAGTTTATAAATTACGGTTTAGCCTGTTTGCCAGACAACAGGGACAAACAAATGATAGTTTATAAATGACGGTTTAGCCTGTTTGCCAGTTATAAATGACGGTTTAGCCTGTTTGCCAGTTATAAATGACGGTTTAGCCTGTTTGCCAGTTATAAATGACGGTTTAGCCTGTTTGCCAGTTATAAATGACGGTTTAGCCTGTTTGCCAGTTATAAATGACGGTTTAGCCTGTTTGCCAGTTATAAATGACGGTTTAGCCTGTTTGCCAGTTATAAATGACGGTTTAGCCTGTTTGCCAGACAACAGGGACAAACAAATGACAGGACAAAACACGACGCGTTTCGACCTCATTGGTCTCCTTCAGGCAACAGAAACAACATTCAGGACAATGAAAACGAAGAACAAGCAATCTCTTATCTTCTCTTATTCAGCGACAAGATGGACGTTGAATGAAAATGAGGTCGATGGGAAGGAGACGATGCGAGTTAACATAGTAATGATGATAATAGTTATGATGACAGCAATAATTGAAGTAATAATAATAATAATAATAATACAAAAATGAAGATGATAATTATATAATGATGATGATAAGATAAGATAAGATAATGTTGCTTATAGCCCAGCCGACCGCAGAGGGCCACATCAGGGCTGTAATGATGATGATGATGATGGTGGTGATCTAATAACATTAATAATAACGATGCTGATGATATCAACAAATAAAAAGTAAAGAGAGGACTACTACTGCTTTTGACAATTATATGATGGTAGTAGTTGTAGTATGATAGAAGTTGTAGTATATGAAGATAGCAGTTATATAGTCACTATGAACACTACAACTATTATCATCATATTATTACTAAAAGTAGTAGTAATCCTCTCTTTATCATTTCTTATTATTTTTATCATCATCATTTTCATTATTGTGATTATTGCTATCATTATTATCATTATTATTCTAACTCGCATTGTCTCCTCCCCAACGGTCTCGTTTTCATTCAACGTCCATCTCGCGCCCAATTTGAGAAGTGGTTGTTCGTTCGTTTCCATTGTCCTCAATGTTGTTCATCTTCACTGAAGAAGACCAAAGAGGTCGAAACGCGTCGTGTTTTTGTCTTGTAATTTGTTTGCCCCTGTTCTCTGGTGGAGTAACTATGATTTCATTTAAAAATCAGTGAAAAAGGAGTATGGACACACACCGTAACTTGACTGATTACATCAGACAAGCAAAAAATATCACAGAGTGAGAGAGAGTTTTGTGTTAATTAATCCACATCTTACCCGTACAATAATACGTTACATGGCTTGTCAACAGGAGAAGAGGCGTCATCGTCCGACAGGCGGGCCCTGAACTGCGAATCCCCAACGGGCGCTTGTGGCTGATGCTTCTTGTTAGGTCCCATGGCAATTGATAACTTACCGGAAAATATCAGAATAATCGCACTCCGCCACAAATTCCCTTATGTCCCATAAGAACTTTTGCTAGAACAGTAACCGTTTGTCTCTGTCCGACAACCGCTGTGTCATGACCCTCCGTCCTCGACGACCGATGGGAACAAAACTAAACAACCCAACACAAACCAAATTGATACAAAATACTCATTCTTCTCTATGACTGTAAATGTAGGCCAGATTTTGCGTAGCAACAGAGTTCATTGATACAGGCTTGCTTAATGATTTAGTGCAATAGTGGTAGTAGTAGGAAGAGGAGGAGAAGGGGGAGGAGAAGTAGTAGCAGCAGCAACAGCAACTGTAGTAGTAGCAATGGTAGCAGCAGAAGCAGCAGCAGCAGCAGCAGCAGTAGTAGTAGCTATAGTAGTAGTGGTGATGGTGGTGGTAGTAATCATAATCGCGAAGCAGTAGCAGTATTAGTCATTACTACTAGTCTTGAATGAACTATAGTGTACATCGCTGTTAAATTGTCCCTACATGATTTCTGTGTTCAGTTTTCAAGACTGTACCTTCCACTCCACATAATATGTAGACCTCGTTTCTATGTCATGCAACTATTTATTGATTAATATTATATACTTGCGGTTTTTAAAATTTGTTTCTTCTGCGAAAACAGTGTAAACTCACCCAGCTGTACCTTTATTTTTCATTTTCATGATGACTGCTACTTTCCTCTTACCATTTTTCTCTCGTGTAATGTTCTTTTCCCAGTGTGTCTACCAGTTTACATGATCGCTTATAGTTTTCTTTCGACTAAAGTAATCTGCTTTATGTTTTTTTTAGTTCTGTTTTTTTTTTCTTTTTAAATCAATAAGAATTAAAGCTTTCTTTAAGGCTGTTGGGGGTGGGGGGGGGGGTGGGGGGTGGGGGGTAGAGCTTGAAACTGATGTTGCCTAGTTATTTTGATTATTCTTTTACGGAGAGTAGAATGGTCGACTAGTGATATTTGTAGACCTATGCTAGACTGATCAGAAGAGTAATACTTATTTCACTTTTGTTGGCACAAAACTGCCGCCCGCTCCCCCCTGTCTACGACTATTAAATTAGGACCCCATTCTGTTAAATAAACTGACCGTTTTAATCAAAAGGGGGAATTATTTCTTGATTGGATCTCTCTCTCTCTCTCTTTTCCTCTCTCTCTCTCTCCTCTCCCCCCACTCTCCCCTTGAATACCCCCAGCCCTGATTTTGCCTTGAGTTTTACGTACACTGACAATTACGGGTCGGGCTGACAGATTTTAAAGGTCAAATAAATCGACTGGATCTTAGTAAAACCCAAAAATTGTGCCCAATTTAAGTGACCTGTTTGGGGGGATTTGGTGACCCCTTTGGGAATTTTTGGAAAGGGGGAAAGTCAAATTTTTGGACCCAGTTTATTATTTAGAAATGCAGAAAAGACGAAATTTAAAAAATTAAAAGAAAATTTGGGCTATATTGAAGCAAGATGTTTACGTTTTGAGAAAACCACGTTTTTTTCACGGGTTCACCCAAACTAAATTTGTTGAATCCTGAGTGTCCCAGCCCCAAATGGGTCACGTGACCCAACCCCTCACGTGACCGGCATTGCTCAGGGTGCCCCAAAGGAAATGTTTACTGGCCATTTAATTGGTTTTCTAATTTTGGTTTCCGGGGTATCCATGTTTAAATTTTTGATTGCTGTACCTTATTCGGATTCATTTTCCGTACCCTTCTGGGTCATTTAAATGTTCTATTTTGGTTTAAATTTCATCTCCATCCTTCCTGGGTCACGTGACATATAGATCACTGCCAATAACCCTTCTAGATCAAACTCAAAGTTTACCTTGCCCCAGTACAAGTTTTTTTTGACATCTGACCTTTTTTGGGGCCCACAAAAAGGGTTTTTTTGTCACCTGACCTTTAATTCTATTTCCCGGGGTCAACAACCCAATTTTTTTTCATCGACTGCCCAAAAAAGGGTGGTTCACAGGGGTCACGTGATCTCTAGGTCAAAAATCACAAAAACCAATTTTTTGGAAAGCGATTTTTTGCGACGGGTTTTCATCATGACCCCTTTGTTATCATGACCTTTTCGTCCCTTTCCCCCTCTAACCGGGTTTTAAAACGGGGCCCTTTCTGGCTTGAAAATTTTAAAAGATCCTGTGTCGTTTTTAACCCCTTTTTAAAAATTCCTTAACCTAGTTTAGCTCAAATGACCCTTTCCCTAGGTCGCTGCCCCCTTTATCATCAGTGTTTCCATCAGGGAACCTTTTAACATCATTAAAATTCAACCCAAACTAGTGCTAAAAACCGGGTTTTGTCAATGAAAAACCTTTCCGGGGATTTTTAATGTTAACGTATTTCGGCATTTTTGGCCCTTTGGGTCATCCCGTTTTTTTACCATCGTTCTGTTCAAAATGAACATCGGGGATTTAAAACTTTGGGCCCCCCTTTTGGTTTTCAATATACTTTCTAAATAAAGGGGGAATTTAATTATAAAAACCGGTCAACCTTGATCCCCTCAAGGCCTTTTTTCGGGTTCAGAGGGATCTTTAACCTCTGTTCAGTAAATCGCACCAATATGGACCCGGACCCCCAAACCTCGTTTCCCGGTAAAATTTTTTCCTACAAAGATCATTTCACCCCTAAAATTTTGCCCTGTTGACCTTAAACATTAGTTTGGGCACTGCGCCCCGTTAAAGGGTTCTTTAGTTTTTGATTGGTCCCAAGAACCCCTCGATCACTTCTTTACTCTTCACACAATTCTAGGTGAAAGTGATCCCATGTCACCGAACTTGTCCCCCTTTATTTTTAGTCACAATTTTTTCACCCCATGGTCCAATGACCTTTAAATTAAATTTGGAAAAAACTAAGTCCCTTTTCTTTTAACCATGAAAATGGATGTCCCAAAAAATACATGCAAGAAGTATTATCCCTAAAATAATAAGGGTGTTTTCACCCGAAATTTCTTCCAATGCTATCAGTACAGGAAAAACTTCACATCTAGTTTTTTATAGCTACATCTTACTGACCAAAGCTTTTCCCCACCATGGAAAGGGGGGAAAAAATTTCTATAGGGAAAAAAAAAAGAAAGAATAAGAAACACACAGATTTGGGTTTCAAAAGCAAAAGGAAAAAATTCTGCTTTTGGATCAGAAAACCCCCCTCTTTTCAATTACCAAAAGGCTTGGGCTGTTTCCCCCCAAAACGTCTTAGAAAATGGAGACTAACAACTTGGGCCCGCTACACTTTTCCCCAGACAATGTTGAAGTACATCCCCCTTGGTTTTTATTTCCCAAAATAACCCAAAAAGGGTAAAAAAAAATGCTAGAGCCACTGAAAAAAAGTAAGGGGAAAAACTTTAAACTTCACTTGGGCGCACCAAATGTTGCCCGCACACGGGAGGGAAAATTATGAAAAAAATTCCCAAAATTTAAAAAAAAGGGCCCCTTGCATTTCACAAGGGGAATAAACAGGGGAAAATGGAAAAAAAGGAAAGGAAAAAATTTTCACATGAATATTTTTTTCTGTTCATTTAATCCATTTTTACGTGGGGGGCGGGTGTATTTGAGCGAGAAATTTTTTTTTTTTAACCTTTTTGGGCATTTTAACCCAGACCCTTTCACATGAAAAAAGTAAACTTTTTAAACCCAAAAAAATCCCTTAAACCAAAAATCAGGGGGATCCTTTTTTTTCAAACAAAAGGGTTTTAAGGGGAAAATACTTGGGAGGGAAAAAAGAACCGACCCCCCAAAATTAAAAAAAATGGCTAAGGCCCAAACAAACCTTTTTGCTTTACCCCTTTTTCTTTTCTTTCCCTTTAAAAGGGGAACGGTTCCTTTAAGGGGAGGTTTTTAATTGCAAGGGTTCCGGCCCCCGAAAACCAATTTTTTTGTTTATTTCCCCCTCCCGGGGGTTTAAAGGAATATTTTTACAAAAAAAATTGAAAAAACTGTTTTTTTCCTGTTTCAAGTTAGGAATAAGTTGTTTCCCCAAAAACCAAAAGGTTTTGTTTAAAGGGGAAACTGGAATTCAAATCCCAAAATTTTTTAAAAACAAAAATTTACAAAAAAAACCAAAAAATCATAATTTTCACGCCCCAAAATTTTAAATTTTCCCCCCAAACCCACAACAACAACACCAAAACCCTTTTCATAACGACGGAAAAAAAATTAAAAACGGGGGCCCCGGCCCCCGGACCAAAAAATTTTATTTTGGGGTTTTTTTGGGATTTTTTTTTTTTTTTGTTTGTTGTGTTCCTTCAAATTTTAAATTTCAAAGCCCTTTTAAAATTTTTTAGCCTCAAAAAATTTCAAAAAAGCTTTCAACTCTGGCCCTTTACATGTAAGTCTTATGCCGGACGACAATAGTCGGAAAGAAAATTGAAATAACGCCGTATGGGAAAAAAACAGTACATCCTCCACAGAAAAGAAACAGTTGTAAAAAAAGCTTCTACAAAATTACAGTTCTTCCAAGCAGAAAATTAGGAGACACGTTCACAATGATATTGAAATTCTGTCTTTAAAGATGTGGAGAGGGATGGGTTGTGGGCGTTAGTGACGACCTTATAAAAGGAATTAATATTAGCTGGCAAAACTTAGACGTTAAACGCCTTAACGTTGTTGTCGTCGTTCTTCACAATGGCGAGGATATTAAGATCATAACAACAAGCAACAAAATCAATGTTGACTTAAATAGAAACAATCTTACAGAACTAAATTGGATTAATCTTACACAATTTAGGCCTCATAGGTTTTATTATACTGAACAAGTTTTTGACGGAGAGTATGATAAAAATAATAACTGGATAGATTAAATTCTGTTATAAAACTATGGAGCAGTTAAACTTTATGACAAAAACTCCTCATTGCTCATTGATTTGTGGCAGACTGGTTGTGGAAAAACAATATTTAACCTCGACCTGTTACAAACAGTTTATCGTTATAATTTTAATCATATTGTAGTTTTCTGTCCAACACTTAAATGGAACAAAGCATATCATGATAGAAGTTTATATGGACAGATGATGACATATATTTAGTTGATCCTAGCAATAAACTGAGTGAGTGTTTAGAACAGTTTTATAAACTGTTTGAAGGAACGCAAACACTATTTATTATAAGATGACTGTTCGGCAGAAAGAGACATAGTTAAAAAGAGAAACACTTTGTCAAAACTAGCTTTCAGCGGAAGGCATGCTAGGATAAGTGTGTGGATTTTATGCCAAAAATATAACTCAGTTTTAAAAGACTTTAGAGAACAGTTAAAGACTGTAGTGTTATTTCACATGAAAGACAGAGACTCATTTGAAGAATGTTTGCGCGAAAATGATGTTATTGAAAATGATCAGGAAAAACATAGATTAAACAAAAACTGAAATCTGAAAAGTTTAGTAAATTAGTATTGAAAACGGATAACCCTACACAGTATGTTTGTTTGTAGATAATCGTTATTTTTTGGTTATTGAAGTCTTACTTGTCAGAGAACTGTAATATGCCGCTTCTAGGTCACTTTCGCCCGAAAACTGGTTTGAGGGCGAAGGTGAGTTAGAAGCGGCATATTACAGTTCTCTAGAGCTTTGTCAGACTTTTTTTTTTACTTTGAGCATGTTGTACTAGATCCCTTGTCACACTGAACAACAGTAAACATTTTCAACCTGAGGTCATGAACCAAAGGCAGATTATCTTTGACGAAAACATGGGTTTAACTGTTTGGAAAATGTCCCACTGTGTTTGGATTGGTGAGGTTGAGACGGACATCCTCAAACATTCCAAATGCATGGCTAAGGCCAGACACAATCTCATTGCTACCAAATGTGAACCATTTTCCCCAATCATAAGGTAAGAAACGGCTCATGAAGTGGAATTTATTGGAAGGCTTTCACATGTGAACAGAAATCTTGATTATTTGTATTAAGATTCTACTTTCTTTCCTCCCTGTAGCTAACACGAAATATTTGACAGTATCAGTCCAATGACAGACCACTGTTCCTTCCTGTCTTCAAGTCAGACAGTTGATTGTTTCAAATCCAACGGATCTGTTTAAGAAACTGGATATTTGCAAATCCAACGGATCTGTTTAAGAACTGGATATTTGTACTATTTTTGGTGTATTTTACAGTTTTAGAATGCATGAATTTTTCACAGCAGGCGCAAATGTTTTTTCCCCCAATACCTTTCATTTCAGCTTTTAGTACAATCATCTTTCAAATACCTCCTTTTTCATGTACTGTACGGAAGACATTGAGGGACGTGGTCATAGTTCATTGTAACAAGAATGATTTTCATTTGTGTGTGTGTGTGTGTGTGTGTGTGTGTGTGTGTGTGTGTGTGTGTGTGTGTGTGTGTGTGTGTGTATGCATGTCTGATTGTGTATGAATGTGTGTGCTTATGTGTGCACGAGAGTGAGAAAGGGAGAGAGTATTTTTATGTAAGTATGTGCTAAGCCTAAACATGCGATTACAATCAGATTTCTGTATGCCTTGGCTTGCAACGCTCGCTATCATGTATGCTTGAATGAGGTGAACGGCATGTTGATTTGGTAAGCTTTTCTCTACTTGCATGCCATCATCTTCATTGTCTACCCCTCCACTGTCAGTATCAGGCCTCCCCTGTATTACTTATTTACCATTTTCAATTTCAGAAAATGAAAAAGCATTTTATTCTTTCTCTCTCTTTTTCCCTTTATTTTATTTCTTCTTTCTATAAATACAATGGCGTTCTGCTAAAGAAGCCTGCAGTTACATGGCCAGAGCGTTCCGCTGTACAGCTAATGATTTTGAACTCAAACCACTCATGCAGTTTTCCAAACAGCACATGCAGCAGCTCAGGGAAGATCAAAGCTGTGGAAGGCGAGGTTTGGGATCTAGCATGGTGAAACCTCACCTTCAACCTAATTCTGCCTGCTTCAAAACCCATAACCATTTTTTTACACTCTGCTTGAAGATGAAATCTTTCCCCCTTTCAGGTAAATATATTTTCCTTCTCAACTGTTCCTACAAGCTCATAATTTTAATGAGAGAAAATTCTTGGGACTTTTTGTGGAATTCCCCATCATATGTGTGACCCAAACATTTGGCACATTCTTATCCATCTGCACGTGTGAATATTCCCTTTATTTCTTCTTTTACCACACCTACCTGTCTGTTCTGTATGTTCTTACCCAACTTGGGCTACCATCAACTAGAGATATGGCAACATAGGCTACTATCCTCTGCAACCTCAGGAGAGTAACCTCTGTGTGTGTGTGTGTGTGCCAGTATCAATGCTCCTGACTTTCTATGAGTCCGCAAGACTTGAATGTTTGGTAAGTTTTACTCTTTCCAGGCCGTATCTAGCCCAAGATCCTCTTTCTCTTCTTCTGTATACCTTGTAGGTCTTACTTCTTTTTTTTTTTAAGTGCTCCACCTTTTATTTGTCATCCATACTATCCTCAAAAGGCTGGAGACTTAGTACAGCCATGGTAAAATTCCTCATGATCACCTGGACCATAAACCACATGTTCTGAATTGAACTAAACTGACTGTGGACTTTTCCACTGTGGATAATCATGTTTAACTGCTCGCCCTACCTTCTTATTTGGTGATCACCACACTGTATAAGTCCCATGTGCAAGTTTTTTTCTGCCTACTAGAACAAGATTTTCAAAAACTTTCTTAGCAGCACTTTGTTATTTCCTCCTTCCAGCAGGGCATCATTCCAAGAGAGCTCCTTAAAAACCTGAAGATATTAATTCAGGGTGTGATCACTGGCAAACACATTACAGGATCATTGGCAAACACATTACAGGATCATTGGCAAACACATTACAGAATCATTGGCAAACACATTACGGGATCATTGGCAAACACATTACGGGATCATTGGCAAACACATTATGTGAGCTCAGGCCTCTGACATTGTGAAGGAGAGCTCTGAATGCCTAATTTCGTTTTGCTCTCTTTCTGATTGACGGTCACACTGGGAAGGAGAGCTCTGAATGCCTTATTTCATATTGCTCTCTTTCTGATTGACTGTAACTTGGATATGAGCCTACAGTACAGTCAGGTGAGCTACAGAAAGACTTCTTTTCTTTGGTGGGAAAAATACACCTCTCTCTACTGCAAACCCTGCTTTTTCGATTCCAGAAAACTGGTCCCAATATGTTCAGAAACATGACTGCCACAGCACATGACTGCCACAACACAAAGTCTGGGCTTTCTTCTGATAATAATGATAGGAACCGAAGCTTACACCCCAAAACAATAGTAAACATCTACAACTATGCCTTTCCCAAAAAATGATCACAGCAGAAACTTAAGCTAGAAGCAGTTGATACACCGATACTCGCCAAGGAATAAAATCAGTTGAAGCAAAATATCTGAGGCTAGATCCTGGTCAACAGAAAATGAGATCAGAAGGATGACTTCTGTCATAAACTTTCTAATCACATTAGGATTACTTCCACAACAGAAGCTAAAGAAATCCCTCTAAATACCCAGTGATTAACTGTGATGTGTGTATCTTCGATCTCTTGTCTGTAAAGTTTATGAGCTGAGCAGTTACATCAATAAGACAGAGAGGTTGGACTTGATGTAGGGCAATATATTCATTCATTATAAAGAAAAAAAATGATATGCTGAACAGAAACATCACTAAGGCAGACACACTTGAATTAGGGCAATATATTCATTTATCATCAAAAAAGATATGCTGAACAGTAACATCACTAAGACAGATAAACTTGATTTAGGGCAGTATTTGCTCTGTAATGAATTTCATAAAAACCTGAAAGTTAAAGTCTGCAGATGAAATCAAAGTCCAATAGTTTTATGACGCATGTGTGCATGTGTACAAAAATCTGTGCAGAAATGACAATTTGCATAAGTATGTCCCTTAAGATTGTAACATGAATGAAACAGGGAATGAATTTCTACACACTTTAAAATGATATCTGAATGTACATTCAACGTTCAATTATTCAATTTGATAAGAAACTCTTCAAGTAAATATATGCTGATTTTAACGAAGATCATACAATTGAGCAAAATAACTTGATTACGTACAGACAAAATGTTTTATCGCTTGATACACCGAGTGTTGCCTTCAAATATGTGTAACCCTGCAATTTGAGGATCTGTTTATTTCATTTTTCTTTTCAGTTTACTGTGATGACTGTTGGGCTAATTTTATTGTACTCTATGCTCCCAAAATGGGATAAACAGAAATTGACGTAATTCACTCTTCAATAGAAAACATTCCCCTTTCCAATATCTGTTTTTATCCTGTTGATTTTCTTACAACTGCACATGGTGTGTGTGTGTGTGTGTGTGTGTGTGTGTGTGTGTGTGTGTGTGTGTGTGTGTGTGTGTGTGTGTGTGTGTGTCTGTGTGTGTGTGTGCATACTCGTGTGCAAACACATGTGTGCTAGTGAGCATACATGCGTGCATGTATGCTTGGTGTGTGTGGTGTGTGTGTGTGTGTGTGTGTGTGTGTGTGTGTGTCCGCACGCGTGTGTACACATTCAGTGTATTGTTTTCATAATATGCCTTGCTAATGTGCTTTGGTTATTGTTTAGGTTTTCTTTGTACACAACTTAACACCTATCACGTTAAACAACAGTTCAGTACTTAATTGACCCAAACAAAAAGACTGTAAAAAGACAAGAGACTGGGTTTCAGACATTAAATAATAATTCTTTATTGACATTAGCACTGAACAACTACAGAACACAATATCTAGAAATTCCTGTACACTCTCAAGCACCTTCTTTCATCACCTGCTTGCAATCATCCAGCCAGTTTCTTACTCGTACTCTCATTTTCCACTCCTAGAATGTATCCATACAGAATGAGCCTTACGTTCAACCATTACGAATTCATTCCTTCATTTCTGAGGTTACACAAAAACCTGCACACATGTCATGTTATGATCTCTCTCTCTCTCTCTCTCTCTCTCTCTCTCTCTCTCTCTCTCTCTCTCTCTCTCTCTTTCATGTTCCAACACACACACACACACACACACACACACACACACACACACACACACACACACACACACGCACACACACACACACACACACACACACACTGCCAGAGGCACAAGCAGCAAAAGATCTGAAATCAGTTCAAACATATTAGCACTGCCACACAAAGCGTACCTGTTATTTAAACATTGTTATCGAATGGCAATTGACTGTAATACAGTACGATCCTCACCATTTTCTAATCAACTGTATCATGGTACAGACCCTACACAGGCACATATGACAAAAACGTAAAGCAATACTAATGGATACTTCTAACTAGATCCCCCTTAAGTTGTAACAATGCTAAGACAAAGCCCTGAGAGGGGAAAAAATGAATGAAGATTCAATGTGAGAATGGGAGAGATTCAAAGGACCACACACAAAGATGTACCCCTACATGGCAACTAAAATTACACAAACATTTCAACTCACACAGAGATGTGGTCCTACTAAGCTGCTTAAGCACACAAATATATCAAATTGTGATGCCTAAACAGAATTTATCAGGTAAGAACGTATGCCTGTTTATTACATGCCATGTGTGTGCATGTTGGGTGTGTGAGTTATTCGCCTCCTTCTTCTTCCTCTGTGTGTGTGTGCTTGTGTTTGTGTGTGTGTGTGGTGTATGTGTGCGCGTGTGCACGCCTTATGATGCATTTAGACAAACAAATAGAAATCTACCGACAAAAATCCTGAGCATATTACAACTGCCCATTGGCATGCTCACTTACATGAGCAAAGTTATTTACTGTGTGAAATTATAAAACCTGCATACACAGGGGACAGCACTAAAGCATGGGAAAAACACAAACATCACAATTTTGCAGTTTTCACACACACACACACACACACACACACACACACACACACACACACACACACACACACAACATTTTTTTCAGACAGATTTTTATCACTACACTTTCTTTACCAGAACTATGATCGACACTGACAACATTACAGTTATTTGACCAGAACTTTGTGGCATTTTGTAACAACAACACTCTACTGACCACAGGGTTCACCATACAGACCAAGAAAAGTCATGGAATTTAGAAAAGTACTTTTCCAGAACTTCAAATTCATGCAATTACGACCGGGGCCATGGAAGTCATGGAATAAAACTGAAGCTTTTGAGAAGCACAAATGCCTGGTTGGGGCATCACTCAAACAGCCAACAGGCCAATTTTGGACCTTGTCTGACTAGAAGGATTTGTAACACAATGACGTTTCTGCACTTATCAGACCAAACTGTGTCTAACACACTAACACCACTGTGCTTATTTGACCAGAATTATGCACAACAGTACAACATCACTATCATTTTTTGACAACAGCTATGTGTAACTTTCTCACATACTGACACCAGGATAGTTATTGACAAGTTGTGCTGAATACTCTGACATCAACATGCTTAAGATCACTACGGTTATTTGAACAGAACTTTATGCCTAACACTATCAACATCACTACAGTCTGTCGATCACAACTGTCTCTCACATTAAGACATCACTACGTTACTGTGATGAGAAGTAAGCCTGCACTATGACATCACTACCATATTTGACCACTACTATACTTTGCATACTGACATCACTATGCCATTAACTGACCACACAAGCATGCCCAGCATACTGAAATCACAACGGTCATTTGACCACAACTATGTCTGATACTTGATCTGACAAAAGACGCTGGAGTGGCCCTACACAAAAATGTACGGGACATACTTGTGAAACTGAAGACGACCAGTGAGCATGTGATCAAGCCATACACACCATTTGGGAGAATTACAGGGAAGGCATGCTGGGAACAGATTGTACCCATGGGTGACCTGCAGTCATTTGTATGCATCCAGATACACATATACAGAGGTGCAAGCATGCACGCACACACACACACACGCATGAACACTTTCTCTCTCTCTCTCTCTCTCTCTCTCCCTCTCTCTCTCTCTCTCTCACACACACACACACACACACAGTGCGCATGCACGCACGCACGCATGCACACACACACAACACACACAACACACACACACAGCGCGCATGCACACATGCACGCATGCACACACACGCACACACACACACACACACACACACACACACACACACACACACACACAGAGCTATTGATTAACAGATGGAGTAAAGTCAGTCAGTTTTATCTAAACTTTGCACCGATTCTGTTTTCTCTCCGGCCTGGCACTGTAATGCCTTGTGCCTTAATACAACCCATCTCAATCCCTACAATATAATGGTTTTCTACACATACAAGTATTGAAACTACTGCTGATTCTGTGACAGTGATTTATAAACAAGATGAATTCTTGAAGAAATGCATGAGAACTTGTGGAATGACATGAAACAAATACAAACAACAACAACAACAAAAAAGGTATGAATAACAAACATGTGTAAGGCGCCCAGAAAAGATAACAAGCCATTTCTAGTAACACTGGTCAGAGCACGCAAACAGTACCAGCAGGCAGGTTGGCCTTCCTTCTAACTTGAGCATGTTATGGATAAACAAATGCATGTGTACATGCATATCCTTGCTGATTTCTACCACACCAGTACTAACAACAGACACTGTCTTGGTGGAAAAACAAAACGAATCTCTCTCAGGGAGGACTTGTGTGTGTATACAGAACTTTTACCATGATTATAAGATCCTGGTCATTTACTCACCCCTCCTCCCCCATCCTCTCTCCTCCAATTGCCAGGAACCCATCCCACCCACAGACACTTCCCCATGTGTCTTTAGCATATCACCTTTAACATACTTAACACATGATTTGCATCCTCCTGTTTCTCGGATTAATATGTCATTGAAATAAATCTTGTGAGATCCAAACTTCTTTGGAGATTCCTATTTAACTAAACAAAGAGACTGTCTTTGTGGGTGGGTAAAAGAGTTTTATCTGATC
>CM031597.1:64215036-64253316 GCA_018398815.1 Conus ventricosus | reverse complement strand
ATTATTGTGATTATTGCTGTCATTATTATCATTATTATTCTAACTCGCATTGTCTCCTCCCCAACGGCCTAGAGAACTGTAATATGCCGCTTTTGGCTCACCCGCTCTCAACCGGCCTTGGCCGGTATCGATCGGGCGAATCCAAAAGCGGCATATTACAGTTCTCTACTAAGCATGACTTCAATAACCAAAAAATAAGCCAGTGTACACACACGCACACACACGAGTGCGCTGAAGTGAAACCATACCTCCCCGCTTGCCGCGCAGGCAATTCAATGACTTTCAAAAAGCCTATTGAAATTTGAAATGTGGCCCCCTCTCAATTAGCGATCGATTTCTTTTGCTTGCAGTTCTGAATAGCGAAAATTTCTATAAGTGGTTGAAAGGATTTTGCTCAGGTCTGCCGCCAATGACGTTAGCGCGGCGCACCTGCAAAGCTCAGCGGCAAACTAGACCAAGTGATCATATGTGATCACTTGACCTAGTTGATTGAGGTTGCGAGCGGGACACAACCTGTTTAGTCACAAGCAAAAAGTGGCCCTTTGTAGTCCCCCTTTTTGTTTGTTTGTTGGTGTTTGTGTGTTTGTCCTACCCCCGCATGCACACCCCCCCCACCCCACCCCACCCCCACCCCACGCATGCACACCCCCACCCCACCCTGGATGTCTATTGTGTGTTTGTTTGTTGTTTGTTTGTGTTTGTTTTTTGTTTGTGTTTGTTGTTTGTTGGGTGTTGTGTGTTTGTCCTCCCCCACGCATGCACACCCCCACCCCACCCACCCCACCCCACGCATGCACACCCCCCACCCCACACCCCACCCCACGCATGCACACTCAAGTCACCCACAAGTTCTTACTTAAGTCATCCACAATTTCTTACTCAAGTAGTCCTAAAGTCATCCTCAAGTTAGTCCTCAAGTCATCCACAAGTTTCTTACTCAAGTTCTTACTCAAGTCACCCTCAAGTCATCCAAAGTTCTTACTCAAGTCATCCTCAAGTAGCCCTCAAGTCATCCTCAAGTCACCCCCCAAGTCACCTAAAGTTCTTACCCAAGTTAACCTAAGATTCAACTAAGACATCCTCTAAGTACAACCAAGTTTTTAATTTATAGTTTCTTATAATTATCAAAAAAAAAAACATACAATTATGTTTTTATCTTAAATAGTAGGTGTTAATTTAGTACACACACGCCTCAAAAAAAACGCGTCATCTTTTATAAACTCCATGTCTTTATTTATTGACTTCATCATTTTATAATACGCCATGTTCTATTTTTATCAAAAAAATTTAAATTTAAGTTCTTAAATATTATTGCACACAAATGGATCAATATGAACTTTTGTTGTTGGCGGGTTTTAGCGTGCTGTTGTGTTCGGCTTTGGTATTTAGTGGTGGAGATTGTTTGGGCTCTTGTTTTTGCCAGCGTTGTTTATATATTTTATAACCGAAATAACCACCCCCAGCAGCAGCAATGACGCCAAAAATGACAATGTTTTAAGTTCAATATTCCATGAAGACTTTGGCGCCCTTGAATTAACTTGTTCTTGTTCTGGAGCTGGCATTGAATTAACTGTTGGCGTTGGCGGCGTTATGTTTTCTTATGAGCTATATTCTGTGATTGTAACTGTAATTTTTTTTGTTTTTTTCCACTCAGCTAATTTTTTCTGCTGCAATGCGTCCAGGATGGGGGGCTTTTTACTGGTTATTTTCTCCACCTGATTCAATGTTTTCTGATTAAATGTTTCTGATTCAATGTTTTTGATTCAGTGTTTTCTGGTTCTGCTGATTTTTGGCTCGGTCTTTTTGAAGGGAAAAATAAAATCTATATGATTAAAAGTAATTAATCCATGATTAACGGCGATAACAATTTTTTTCCAAATCTGTAATACAGAACACCCTAGAGACTCTAATGACTTTGTTAAAACTGGATCTTGCCGTTAAACCCATACTAAGATCTTGTTCAGAATCAATGGGAGCAAATCTACTGCTAGTTTAGTGTACAAACTAAAACCGGTTTGGCCCAACACCTTTTACCATTCTTGACCCCAGCTGCGCTTCATCCCTGTTATGATACTTTATAATGTCTTGTGGCGACATCTGTTGAATCTGTTCTATGCGGGAATTCATTTCCAAGGAATTTTTTGGGTTTTTCCACATGCTGCAAAGAATACACCCTTTCCTTTTTGGGCAAAATTTAGCTTGGTCATCAACCTGGTTATTTGTAAGTTCAAGACAGTGTTGGCCACCCTGTAGCTGTAGTAGATCATGGGTGTTCATGTTTTTTATTAATTATAATTATTTTATTTTTTAAAATGAGCGCCGAAAAAATGTTGCCAACCTTTTTATACATTCTGCTTTTTATTGGAGGTCTAAGTGTAGGATAACAATGCTTGGTAAAGGCGGTTAAAAATAAAGCCATCAGATCTTGGCAAACTAGATTTTGAAGACTCAGCAAAGCTGATTGCTATCATTACAGTTCGTTTGCTACGGGAAAGTTTTCTGGTTAAGCAAGGAATAATTCCAGACAATATAAATATGTAAGAAAAAATACATTTATAAAAAAATGGCTTCACTGTAATGATGATAGGTGGCGCTGTGGTGAATGCGCTTGCTTTTAGTGGAAGTAATTACGCATTTAGTAAACTACGGGATGACGGCGAGAGAAAAAGACATAACAAAGCTATGGAGCAACTAGCAGCTGCACAAGATAACTATGAAAAGCATAGAATTGAGCAGTTAGATTTTATTAATAACAACTGAAAAAACAGGGGGGATGCAGCTTACACATTTAAAGACGTTGATCAGGCAATAAAAGAATATTATCTTGTAACAGGCAAACAATCGAAATATTACCCCCACCAAAAAATTTAGTGACTTTTATCAACCATCCCAAAACAAAAGGTGCAAAAAATCGTGTTTGTTATCTTTGGTATGCCATTGTGTATTTTATTGCACATAATATTGGTTGAATAAAAAAGAACAAAATCTATTATTCGCCCCAAAAGGGTATTGGAAGGGAATCACAGCAATAAAAAGCTAAGCCCAAACAGCTGGAGTCAGTGAACAAACAGCGAAGGAATGGTTATCTAAACAAGCGATTTGGGAAATTTATTTACCTGCGCCTAGACGAATACAGAGACCACACTTTGTTAATACAACTCCAAACGACACCCATCAAATGGATCTTCTATTTATTACCCTCTGATTACGATTAGACGAAAAAGTTAAGTACGCACTCACAGTCATTGACATGGCTTCAAGATACAAAAGATGCGGAACCATTAACACAAAAGAGTGCTTCGCTGTTGCTGTCGCTATAACAAATGATAACCAACGAGGCCCGCTAACTTACCCTCGCATGATTCAAGTCGATGATGGGAAAGAATTTAAAGGCCGAGTGAATCAATTATTGTTACAAATAGAGTTACCAAATTTAAAAAGGCATTCCAGGAGTTCACAGATTTACAGGCTTTAGTGAAAAACTTTAAAAAAACAGTTAGCCGAAAGACTTTTTTCCTACCAGTATACAGAGAGCTGATTGACAATTCTCGCAAACAGAAGGGTTTAGAAGACTGCCCTCAGTTTTGCGCGCAATGAAAATAGAAGAATTTAAAAGGCTTAAAAACCCGTACAAGCAATCAAAAAACAAACAATAGATGTTGCTGAAGACTCAGTACACCCAGCAAACTATTACCATTTGGTTTGAAAGTAAGGTACCTTTATTTTACCGGGGAACCAGAAGGGGACACTCGGGATCAGGGCAACCGATCCAGTTTGGGGTGTTGATACCGTATGAAATAAAAAGAATTGTAAAAATGAATCCGCCGTGTATTTTTACGAGGAAACTGACACAACAAAAAAAACCAGCTCCTAAGATCTTTTGTGAAAGAAGAAAATGCAGATAATCCCACCAGACACAGTTCCAGTTGCTTAATTAATTTTTTAATTTACATAAAAATGGAAGCTCAGAAGGAAGCGCAGAATGAAACAAGAATGATAAAAGGGAAAAGACCCGGGAATTAATACAGGAATCTAAAAGGATACAGTTCTACTATTAAGGTAACTTTTTGCGGGGTTTAAAAAAGGCATCCAAAGATCGCCCGCTCCCAAAAATTCCCCAAAAATTTTGTTGTAAAATAGGGGAAAAAGAATACTTTTTTTAAATAAAATTTAAAGGAAATAGGGAAGAGGGTTATGTAATTTTGCGGTCCCCCCAAATTTCCCCTTTTGCTTTAATTATAAAAATTTGGGAATTAACAAAACAAACGTTTTGGGTTTGTTCTACTAATGACTTCTTTTTTTAACAACAGTTGTGTTGATTCATGTGATTAGTTTCCGCGGGTTTTTACGTTGTCATGATGAAAATTCTTTTTGTAAACAATGCTTTTTTAATTTTGTCTTGCGTTATTTTTGACGGCACAACACTGCGAGATACCCCTTTTTGTTTTCTTAAGGGTTTTTTTCCCCTGGCCGTTTACTGCCATTTTCAAACCCTTAACCCCCACATCCCCTTTTTAAAATCCCTTTCCAGAAAAATTCTTCCTTCATTTTTCCCAAAAACCCTTCTTTTTAAAGAAATTGAATGAAAAGGCGAATCTTTGGGGTTAATGGGGGACGGGCCCGTCCCAATCCTGCATGTCCTTTTCCCACTTCGTTTCCTTGCCCTTTTTTGGGGTCTTCAGTGGGGAATCTATAAAAAAACCCTATCTTTATTGTGTAAAGTACTTTTGGACTCTGTATACAAGGGTTTTAAAGTAGTCAAAAAAAAAATTCTCAAAAAAAAGCTTTGATAATTCTAAAACGGAAAACCCCGATAAATACGGGGTTTGTAAAAATTTTGGGACTTTTTTTTTTTTTCTTTCATTATACCAAAAAGGATCATGAAATCTTCTAAAGTCCTGAAAAATTGGTTTTGAAGTCGCTTAATTGCTTCGTTCTTTGGTCCCAAATCTGACATTTTTACCTTGTCGGATTCTCCTTGGGTTTTTTCCCAAAACAGTTTTGTTAAATCATTTAAAAAAAGTCTTTTTTTTTTGAAGCATCGTGGATTTAGTTCTAAATCAGGTTCTTCATGATGTTTTGGTTTCAGGGAACCCTGTTCTTAAACAAAAGCAATTATGCGAAGAACTGCTGTCAATTTAAAACCATGTTTTTAAATAAAATTGTAGAAGTCTGTAATGGCGCCTAATTTTTTTTCCCTGAAGATTACAAAATTTTAAGGGGGCTCCCTTGGTTTTTGTCTTTAGACTTTCTGTTTGAAATTGGGTAGTCTTTTGCAGGTCATGGAGCTCATGGGGTTTCAAAGGGTAAAATTTCCCTAAAAAGAAACCGCCCCTGTTGCCCCAAACTAAAACCTCCCCAAACCCAATTTTAAGGGTTTTTTGAATATTATTCGTACCTGTGACTTTTTAAAAGTTCGAAAAAAAGGGAAAGCGTTTTGGCCATACCCCAAACCTTTACGGGATTTTTTTGCGTCTAAATAATGGGGATATTTTAAAACCTTTTTTACTCGGTCATAGTCCCTCCAAGTTTTTTGGTTGTTTGCTTTACAAAAATGGGCAAACCCGCCATACTAATTCCTCCCGCAATCCGTTTTAAATCATCTGAAACTTTGGGAAAATTTTAAACAAAAAATCAATCTTTACCCCCAGAAAAACTTTAGGAAAGCGCCCCAAATCACCCCGGGCGCAAAAAATTGAAAAGCGCGGGAACCCGGCTATATGTTTCATGCAGGTTTTCCCTAAATTTTCAAAGACGTCCGCCAAAAAAACCATACATGGGGCCTTTAAAGTGGGGGGGGGGGGGAAAGTCATGATAGCCCTCCCATCTTTTTTACAATTTTAACTCTCCCAAGCCCCTTGAGCTTGCGGTAACAGAATAAATGTGCCTTTCCTCTGAGCTAAAAAAAAACGGCCTTTAGGGGGGAAGTGTGCTTCGTAAAACCTTTCCCAATGTTCATGTTTCTAAGGGTAAACCCCCTTTTTCCAAACAAGATTTGGGTAAAAAATTTTCTTCCGTGATTGGGCGGGAATTTAAAGGGAAACATACCCAAACGCCCCCAAATTAAACCCCATTCATTGCTGCATAGAGTTTAAAAAGACATGTTTTTCCCGTTAAAAGCACATTACTTTTTTGATAGGTGCAATGCATGCTCCCCAAAGGATTTGGGGTTTACTGCTTTTCATTATAAGATGAAGTCTTAACCTCGCAAGTTATGAAAGAAGAGGGGCCGCCCCCCATGTTTTTTGGATAAAATTTTTAGTTAAAGTTTGAATTTACTAGTGGGGCCCTCTGAACTTTCCGCTAATGTGTTCAGGGTTTCTCTTACTGTGGGTTTGGGCTTCTTCCTGTTCCCTAAAACCCAAACCCAAAATTTTGGGCTGAGCCCCCAATTACTTTTCTTGGTTTCGGGGCTTTCATTAGTTTTCAGAAAAATTTCAGATTTTTAGAACAGTCATTACGAAACTTGCTGTTGTTTTAAAAATTATTCTGCAGAAATTAGGCCCTCTATTTAATTCGGGTTTTGTTTGAACGCCACCCAAAACCTAACAATAACAAAGGGCCCAAATGAACAAATCTGGTGATTACTTTTTAAAGACTGTTTTTGGGAATTTTTTGTGGTGTTTGGCCCTTAAAAGGGGAACAATGAGTGTTTTCAAAGGAACTGCGTAAATACGTTTGGAAAATTTTGCACCCCTTTCCCCCAGTTTTTAAAAAACTAATTTACTTGCCTTCGGGGGGCCTTTTAATTTTTCTGTTTTTAACCATAACTGGTCGATACAATGTTTCTTAGTTGCTTGCGGCTTGGGCGATGGAATTCTTGTTAAACATTTTCTGCAAAATTTTTTTGGGTTTATGGAAATGCTTTAAAGTTTGCCGAAATTTAATTTACTCATTGTTCCGAAACAATGGGTAAGGGGTCCCCCCGCTGGTGAAAACTTCAGTTTTTAACCCAAACATAAAAAAAAATTTTTTGCGGGACCCCTTTTTTGGGGGCTTTTTCTTGGACACTTTAAAGGGGTTTTTGGGTTTTGTTTCCTAAAGCCCATGTGTAGTCATTTTTTTGGGGTTGGGTTTTTTTTTGGTTCTTCAAATGAAAAAAAGGAAACCCCGCTTTCGGGAAAAGGCCCCCCAAAATTTTAAGATCTTTGATGTTAGGGTGTTATTTTAGCACTCTCTCTGCGTTTTTGGGGGATAAAATAAACCCTTGCGAGAACACCCCACAAAAAAACATTTTTTTGTTGAAAAATTTTTAAATGTTTAGAACTGTTTTTTTTGCGACTAATGCTGGAGGAAAGGCGGAATGTAAACCTGCCTAAATTTTGGGTGCAAAACTTAAAATTTTTTTTAAATTTGATTTTAAAAGATTTTCGCCCCTTTTGCCCAAACCCAAGCCTCTCATTTTGGCTTTTCAGCAGAAACTTTCAAACTGTGTAAGCGTTGGTCTCCCCAAACCCGGGTGTTAAGTCATTATGAGAAAGTTTGCCCTTTTGTTTAGTCGGACCCAGACTTTAAATTTTCTCATTTATTTTATATAGTCGATTAAAACGGGTAACTTTATTTTAAATGGGGGGTTTTTGTTGTTTACGGGAAAATTTTGAAAAATGCAGAGCAACATTCCCCGTACGCTTGTTTGGTTTTAATGACTTCTAAAAAATTCCCTTAAGGGGCTTTTGGATAAATTTTTTTTGAATTGCTTCAAAAAATTTCTTTCCGGGTCCTTCTTATGGTTTTTCCATGGTGAGTTTTTTTTAACCCCAAAATATTTTTTTTTAAACCCAAAAAAAAAAATTTTATTCAAAATAAAATACCCAAGGGGCCTTTTTGTGTTTGGGACCAAAAACTAAAGTATAAACCCCTTTGGCGTTGTTAAGGTGAGCGTTTAGAAAAAGATTTTAAAGGTTTCGTTTACTTTTTTAAACATTCCTTTTTTTTTCTGCTCGGTGTTGGCTTTTTGAGAAAAATTGTCCCCCCTTTCTTTGAAGATCAAACTTTTGTTTTTTGTAGCCCATCAAAATCACCTTAAAAAATGATTTAAATTCTTCATCCGTGGGGTTTGAGTCAGCTGTGCTTTTTTTTATAATCAGCTTAAACGAATTTAAGTTTGCTGTTATTAGTTGAACCATAGTGTGTCTTTTGGATTTTAATTTTTTTAAATTTTTTGCTAGCAGCACCTACCCCAAAAGGGAACATAGGCCAAGAGAAAAAGGACAAACGCCCTAGAGGTAAAGCTGCGGGTGCCCCCGATGCCCGGTTGCTAAGGGGCCTACACTCGTTTTTCCGGTACAGCGCTTATAGTCGTTTGCTCCAGTTTTAACTTAGGTAACGCATTAAAGGAAAGCAGAATACCTTCGTTTGGCTTTGCTGTATTTTTTAAAGGTTTGTCTATACGCTGCTTTTTTGTGTAATTTTGGTTAATCAAAAAGGTTTTTTTTGTCAGGGTTTTCATAGCGGGAAAATTTTGTGCATTCTTCTTTTGGAAAATTTTAAAACAGACGGTTTTTTTAAAAATGAAAAAAAAAATTTAGAAATTTATATTTTTAATTTTTTACTTAAAATATTCAGCGGGCGCATCATATTTTTAAAAAACAAATTACTTTAAGTTTTTTTCCGAATTTTTTTTTTTTTATCAATTTGAATTTTTTAATTAGGTCTCAAAAAGGTTTTCGTTTCCCCCCCCTTTTTAAAACTGATTACCCTCCTTTGCCCTTAGGTAAACCCATAAACCGTTTTTCCCTTTTGTTAAATAATATCAAGTCTAACATGGGGAAGATGTGGGATTTTTTGCCCCAAAAGGCCCAACTTTTGGGTTTTTTTAAAAACCTCCCGCCCCAAAAAATTTTTTTTTTTCTTTAAAAATTTGTGATAATTTTTTAAGTCCCAGCGTGATTTGGTTGGAAATTTCCCCTAAATTTTGTACTTTTCCCTTTTTTGTTTATTTTTTTTTTAAAAAAAAATTTTTCAGTTTTTTTTTTTCAAAGGGCCTTCCTTGCCACATTTTTAAAATTCCTTTAAGCGACCCTTGGGCTTTTGGCATTTAAAAAAAAAATTCCCAATATGTTTTGCCCCCTGTTTTAGGTATTTAAAAAATGAAAAATCACTCTTTCGTAAATTTTGTTTAATTTTGACTGATTTTGGGTTGCTAAATTTAGCCTTGTAAAATTGGGGTTTGGCAACAACGAAAAACCCAAGAGATGTCAGAAATGCTGACTTTGCTTCGGGTTGATGATCAAATTAAACAGGGGGGGGGGAGTCATTAAAGTTAGTTCCCTTTTTAAATTTTGCCCTTTTTAATGCTCCTTGAAAGTATGGAGCATGCGCTTTTAAAAAACTAAAAATCTAGGGGTAAAAAAAAACCCGATTTCCATACGCAAATTTACAGCTAAAAAATTTTCCGTCTTTAGCGTCTGCGGCGCTATTCTTTTTTAAAGTGTTTTTAAATTTTTCGACCCTTTAAAAACGCAAGTTCAGCTTTTTCGCTCCGGTTCCCCTTTAGATCAGAATAGGTTAAAAATATGTTTTCATTGTGTAAAAAAATTTTTTCTTGCCCCTCAAGTTTTTTAAAATTTTTTTCCCTTAAATTGCCGCCCCAGATTCTAAACAACTGTCCGTTTGGGCCTTTTGAAATTTTGAAGCGAGTTCTTTTTTTAAAAAGTAAACGCGCAGAGCCGGGCACAATCACTTCATCCGCTCCTAGGTCGGGAAAATTTTGCCCTTTAAGAATTTTTCCCTAAATTCAATATAGATGGTTTATTTGGAACAGAAAATATTCCCTTTTTTCCCTTTTCCACCCCAAAAGGGTTTTTTTAAAGCCCTTTTGGGGGTAAAGAATCGAGCCATTTCCCTTGTGACATTTTTTTATAAACAAAATAAAAAGTTTAAAATTATTAAAAAAAACATGGCAGGATTGAAGGGGGAAAAAATTTTATGGGTTTTTGACCCTGGAGACAAAGGAGTGAAATGCCCTCCTTTGTTTACAGAAAGCTAACGACCTCATTTGGGGCGTGAATTAACAAAATTTCGGTCGGAGCATTTTTCCAAAATTTTTTGGCTTAAACCCCCCAAAATTTATAGACCCAATGATTTTAAAGGGTAAAAGAGAGGGGGCCCCTTTTTGTTTTTTTAAAAAGGCCCCAAGGACAACGCTTTTTCAGCTTACAACAAAAGAGACCCATTAAATTTTTAAAAGGCATAGGAAAATTTAGAAAAAGATTCCCTGCGAGGTACAAAAGGCCGGGGGGGAAATTGCAAAAACCAAAATAAAAAGGGGAAGGCATTTGCTAAATTTCCCAAAACAACAAAAAGAACCCCAACAGATACCCAAAATAAAAAACATGGAACTTCAAGATTTAAGTAAAAAGGCAGACAAAGTAATGCAAGCAGAAACCTTTTTTTCCCCGAAGAAACGCGTTAAAAACTTTAATGATTCCCCTTTTAACCCATGCGAGAAAATACCCCCCCTTGTTTGGGGTTTGAGAAGCTTAGAGGCGAATTAAAAAAACAATTTAGCAAAAGGGGGTGAAATAGATGGATAAAAAAAAAAAAGGGAAAAAACTCTTTGGGCTGATGACCCCAAAACTTGGGGCCGGTTTGTTAAAGAAAGAATACCCAAAAGAAAAAGATCTTGAACAAGAGAAAATCACCCAAAGACTAGAAGTGTTGTCTTAACCGAAAAAATTTTTAAAAATCAATGAGCAGAATAAGGGGAAAACTATCCAAAAAATTTTATATGAAGACACAACCCCCTAGCAAACAAATTTTAACGAATTTGTTTAGAGAGAAGGAGTCACATTAAAAAGCGTTAAAACACCCTTTAAGGGTAAGGCAAAAATTGCATGGTGATGGCTTTTACAGGCGGAAGGTGGTCCGGGCCCAGTGCCTCCTTCCCCATCGCCCCCCCATCTCCCCCAAATAAATCTGGGTAAAAAAAACAGTTGACATCTTGGGGGCTTTTTAAAAAAATTAGCCGTAAAGCAATGGGATTTTTAAAGGGGGTTTATATTAGGGGGTGTCTTTTGCTGGCTTTTGTCTATTCCCAAGAAAGTGGGTTGGGCTTTATGGCTGGCACTTATGGGCATTATTTTCTTTAATATTTTGGGTTTACTCTTTTTTTAATTTAAAGAAGGAGTAACCTGGGATTTAACCCCAAAAACAAGCGCTGTTTTTTTCAAAATTCAGGGGTCATTTTTTTTTTTAAAATTCTTAAACGGCCTTCGGGTTTTGGGGGCCTCGGGGTTTGGGGGGACTTATTCTTGGGTTTTTGTTTATGCTTGCAATATTACTGGCTCAAATTTATTTCTTTTTTCCCCAAAATTTTCTTTTCTTTGCCGGCCACAAGGATTTCTTTTTTTAGTTTATTATTTTTTCCTTTTGGAGTCGGGGTAAGGGTACTTATAAACCATTGCCAAACAGCAAAGTCCTTTCGATTTTGGGCTTTTGGAAAAAGGGGGGGGTTCGGGAAATCGGGGGGGAAATGAAATGTTTTTTTTTTGGGGGCCTTTTCCTCAAAATTTTGCAAATTTATTTTTTTTGTGCAAAAAAACCCAAGTAGAAGGAATATTTTTTGTCGATCCTTTTGCGCTTGCAAAACCTAGCAAACCCCAAAGTAAGTCCCGAACAGGTCGTTTTTTTTCGTTCTTTTCCGGCTTTATTGGGGCCCTTAAAAAGTGTCTAAAAAAAATGTTGTCCATGCTGATTTATGCCTTGCCTAATGGACCCTGGGTAAAAGCTGTCCCTAAAGGGAAAAGTTTGTGTAAGGGGAAATTCCCAAGCAAGTTATATTTTTTGCACCCCCCCAAAAAAGGGGGGGGGCCAAAGGACCATGATTAAGACCCAACTTTTGTCTAAAGTCTGCCCTTGATTTTAATTTTTAAATTCGTTACGCCCTTTCCCAAAAGTTCATGTTATTGGGGTGCTGAAAAGTTTAAAACGTTTTGTTTTTTTGGTAATGGCGTGCAGTTCAGTAAAAATATTTCTAAAGGGGAAATAAAAAAAAATCTGTTCACTGACCTCACCAAAGGATCGGATGTTTTAGTGATAGATACACATTTCCCACACCCATTTGATGCAAAAAAACACAGCAAATTTTAAACTGGTTCTGATAAAACGATCGGAGACAAAACCCCACATTTCGGGGTTAGGGCCCTTTTTTTAAAAGGAGGGGGTTTAAAATTTTTTCCAATGGGGTACTCACCTTTACTTGAAGGCGTCAGACGGGGTCACAGAAATGTCAAGAGTATCGGGTTTCTAATTTTTTAAAAGTGGGTGGGCCCCAAAAGAATTTTTTGCAAACATATATTTTAAAGTTTATTTTAAATTTTTTTTAAAAAAAGTTTGTAACAATAAAACTCAAGACCGCCCCTTTGTTTTTAGAAAATGGTTTAATTAAAAATTGCGGGGGAAAAAATGGTTGCGCTTCATGAAATAATTTTTCAAAGTTTTATGGTTTAATATAAGGAAACAAGAAGAAAAATAAAATTCAAAAATTTCAAAAACAGGGGCCATATTTTGCCAGTTAAAAATATACCTTTATGGTTATTACGGGTTTTTTTTACAAAAGAAGCAATTTTGGGAACTTTGACATTTTCCTTTTAAAATTAACAAGGCGAAAATTTAAAACAATGTTACATTCAAATGAAGAAGGGCTTACTATTTTTTTAGAAGCTAGCTAAAATGTTAGGCTTTGAGGGGACAATCCCTAGATTTAGAGTTAAAAACCAAACAAAACTACTTTGGGGAGAAAAACCCTCGATCCTTTTCATTTCATTTATTACTTATGTTCATTGGATGAGCTGGCCCGATGAAAAAAAAAATGATGGAAGGCCCTTCCCCAACTGTTTTAAGACTCTTCCCCTCAGGGGGAAAGGGTGGATATTGCATTATGAAATTATACAAATTCCCCAATTTACAGTTTAAAAGATTATTTTTTGGGGGGGTTGGATATTTAATATAAAAAACGAGACAAAGCGGAAAAATTGTTTAAAAAGTGATAACCTTTCCCCATTGTTTTGGGAAAAAAAATAATTGTTTTTACTTAAAAAAAAATGTCGCGTGGGCCCGTTGAACAGGGTTGCATTTGCACCCGTGGGGTAAAAACTTTAAATTTAAAAGACCTTGCAGAAAGTTGGGGACTTTTTAACGAACGGGGAAATAGGGACTTTGTTTTGGTTTTTTTGGGAATTTAAAAAGGGGGATTATAAACGCAAAGAGGTTTTGGGGACAGCAAAAAGGTTTTCCCAAACTAGAACAACTACGCCAAAGTAGAAAACAAATAATGTTGGCCTATTGGGTTTTAAAAAATTCGAAAACCCGACCCTTTAAAAGGCCTGGAAACCCTATTTAGAAAAGGGACCCTAAAATTTGAATTTTATAAACCCCTTTACATTTTTTAGCCCTCAAAAAAAAATTTTAGAAAAAACATTCAACTCTGGCCCCTTTTCTTTTTGTCTTTATGGACACAAAGTGGAAAAAGATTGAAATAACGCCCTATGGGAAAAAAAAAGTACATCCCCCACAGAAGGGGAAAGGTTTTAAAGGGAAAACTTCTACAAAAAATTTCAGGTTTTTTCCCAAACAGAAAATTTGGGGCACGTTCAAGGGAAAAAGCCAAATTTTTTTTAAAGATGTGGAGAGGGATGGGGGTTTGGGCGTTAGTGATTTACCCTTTTAAAAGGAAAATTAAAATTAGCTGGGGAAAACTTAGACGTTAAAACGGGTTTTTTTGTTTCCCCGTTTCGTTTTTTCACAAAGGTTTAGGGTATTAAGGTTATAAAAAAAGAACCCAAAAAACTGTTGGCTTAAAAAAGAAAAATCTTTAAAAACTAAATTGGATTAATCTTTCAATTTAGGTTTGAGGGTTTTTTTTATACGGAAAAAGTTTTGACAGAAAGTATGATAAAAACATTAAAATGGGTTAGATTAAATCCGTTTTAAAACATGGGGCAGTTAAACTTTTGAAAAAACTCCCCATGTTCAAGATTTGTGGCAAAATGGTTGTGGAAAAAACAATATTTGTCCCAGACCAAATTTCAAACGTTTTTCGCTAAAATTTTGATTTACCTTGGGGATTTTTTGTCCCAAACCCCTTTAAAAGGAAAAAGTATCTGTTTGAAGGTTTAATGGAAGATGATAAAATTATTTAGTTGATCCTAGCAATAAAAATGGTTTTGGTTTTTTAAACCGTTTTATAGACTGTTTGAAGGAACGAGACAATTTTTTATAGATGACGGGTTTGGAGAAAGAGACATAGGTTTTAAAAAAAAAAACACTTTATAAAAGGGGTTTTTAGTGGAAGACATGGGGGATAAGTGTTTGATTTTTGTAGAAAAAAACCAGTTTTAAAAGACTTTGGAACAATTAAAGACGTAGGTTATTTCACATGAAAGCAGAGACCATTTGATTTAATGTTGGGTGAAAATGATGAAATTTTGGGAAAAGAAACAGGAAAAAAAAAAGGATTAAAACAAAAAATTAAATCTAAAAAGTTTTTTAAATTTGTATTGAAAACAGATACCCCACCAGTATGTATGTTTGTTGGGTTTTTATTTTTTTTTTGGTTTATTAAAAAATCATGCTTAGAAAACGGTTTAAGCCCCTTCTGGGGTCGCCCCACGAGAGGGCCCAAAGGCCCCGGTTTTTAGAGCGGGGGGACCAGAAGCGGCATAAAACCCTCTTGGGCCCCGTTTTCATTTATCGTCCCTCTTTCGCCCTATTTAGAATGGTTGTTTTTTTCGTTTCCATTTCCCAGTGGGTTTTTCATTTTCACTGGGGAAAAAACCAAAGAGGGCCCAAAGGTCGTTTTTTTTGTCTTGTAATTTGTTTGCCCCGTTTTCCCCCGGGGGGAGTAAAGATGATTTCATTTAAAAAAACAGGAAAAAGGGTATGGAAAAAAACCGTAATTATAAATTTCATAGAAAGAAAAAAATCACGAGTGAGAGAGAGTTTTTTTTTGTTTTTTTTTTAAAAAATTTAAATTTCCCTTTCCCCTTTTAAAAATTTCTTTTAAAGGGTTTTTAAAGGGGAAAAGGGTACGTGACAGGCGGGGCCCCCTTTTAAATTTTTCGAAAAAGGGGTGGGGGGGGGGCCCCGAAAGGGGGCCCGGGAAAATTTTCCTTGCCGAAACCGTTTTCATGGGCCCCACAACCTGGGCAAAACCCCCCCAAAACAAAACAAATTAAACAAAACACCAAATTTTCTCATTTTTAGGACTGGAAATGTAGGCCCGATTTTGCGTTGCAAAAAGAGTTTTTTTACAGGCTTGCTTAAAAAGATTTAGGCCCAAAGTGGTAATTGGAAGAGGAGGGGGAAGGGGGAGGAGAAGAATAGCAACAGCAACTGTGTAAGGGGCAATGGTAGCAGCGAAGCAGCAGCCGCGTAGTAGGTTTGTTTAGCATAGGTAGTGGGATGGTGGGGGTGTTAAACATAATCGCGAAGCAGTAGCAGTATTATTTATTATTAGTCTTGAATTTAACTATAGTGTCCCTCGCTGTTAAAAATTTTCCCTACATGATTTCTGTGTTTAGTTTTTTAAGAAATGTACCTTCCCCTCCACATAATTGTAGACCTCGTTTCTTTTGTCATGCAAAATATTTTTTTGATTAAAATGTATACTTGGGGGGTTTTAAAATTTTTTTTCCCTTTTCGGGGAAAAAAGTGTAAACTCACCCGCTGTACCCTTTTTTTTTCATTTTCATGATATGCTACTTTTTTCCCCCTTTCCCCTTTTTTTCTCGTGAAGTTTTTACCCCGTGTTCTACCGTTTACATGATCGCTTATAGCTTTCTTTCGACTTTTGTTTAAACTGCTTTTTATGCTTTTTTTTGTTTTTGTTTTTCCCTTTTTTTTAAATAAAAAGAAATTTAAAACTTTCTTTAAGGGGTGTTGGGGGGGGGGAGAGGGATTTGGGGGGGGGGGTAGAGCTTGAAATGATGTTTCCCTAGTTTTTTTGTTATTCCCTTTTTGGAAAGTTGAATGGTCATATTTATATTTTGTTTTTCCTATGCTTGACTGTTAGGGAAAGGGGAATTTCTTTATTTTACTTTTTTTGGCAAAAACTTTCCGGCAGTACCCCCGTTAATGACCATGATGTTTGGATATTCTGATGTCAATAAACGGGCCCTCTTAATCCCCAAAAGGTGAATTTTTCTCTTGATTGGGAAACTCCTCTTTTCTTTCTCTCTTCTCTCTCTCTCTTCTCTCCTCTGAATATCCCATTTATGTAGCCTTTTGGGTTTAAGTTTCACTGACAATTTTACAGGTCAGCTGACAAGTTCAAAGGGCAAAAAAACCAGATGGGGTATAGTGACCCCGAGTAAAGTGTCAATGTTTTTAAATTTACCCCGATTGGGGAAAAAGGGACCCACTTTATGCTGAAATGATGGGATTTGGGCCCCGATTAGGTATAGTATGCAAAAGAAATTTAATAAAAATTTAACGAGAATGGGGGGTTATTTAAGCGAGATGTTACGTGTTGAGTAACAAGATTTTACACAGTTCAAACCCCGGGCTGTGTTGAAATTTCTGAGTTTTCCCCCCCAAATTTTGGGTTTACTGTGATCCAAAAGCCCGTGGGCCCGCATTGCATCATGGTACCCAAAGGGAAAATGTTTAATGGCATTTTTATTGGAGGGCTAAATTTGGTCCCGGGATCCATGATTAATATTGAGTTGTGCCTTTTTCTGGATTTCAGTTGCCCTTATCATTTTGGGCACTTAAGTTCAATTAAAGGGATGAAATCATCTCCCTCCCTCTGGGTCACGTGACATATAGGATCCCCTCGTCACAATAACCCCTTCTAGATCAAAAACCCAAAAATTTTCCTTTACCCAGTACAAGTATTTCGACATCTGACCCTTTTGGGGCCACAAAAGGTCATTTTGTCACCCTGACCTTTTAAACTAGTTTTTGGGTCAAAAAAACCCATTTTGTGTCATCCGACTGTCCGCTCAATGGGGGCCCCGATGGGTCACGTGATACTCTAGGGGCTTTTCCAAAAAGCCAAAATTTTTTAGAAGCTGCTTTTTTCGACGATGTGAATCACTTTATCCTTTTATACAGGTGCCTTTTCGTCCCTTTCCCCCCCTAACCTGGGGTTAAAGGGCCCCTTCGGTTTCAATTTAAAAAATTTACTGTGTCGTTTTAACCCCTTTTAAAAGGTAACCAGCTTCTAGCTCAAAATGACCCCCTTCTAGGGGCACTGACCTTTTCATCAGTGATGACCATCTAACCATTTTAACATTTTGAATTTAACCAAATGTGCTATAACCAAAGGGTTTTTTCCCGAAAAAAATTCCCGGGTTTCTTTAAAGTTTAACGTCAATTTTGGTCCTTTGACCCTTTTGGGCATCCCCATTTTACCATCGATCTGGGACACATGAACACAGGGACTTAACTTTGGGCCCTGGGTTCAATATAATTTTTTTAAAACAATGGGGAATTAATTATAGAACCCGGTCCCTTGGGTTTCCCCCCTAGGCCATTCTGGGTTTGATGATTTTTTAACCCCTTTTTCAGTGACTCGCAACCAAAAAGGGGTCAGTCGGGCCCCCCCCTAAACCCCGATCTTTGGTCAAAATTTCCTTCCTTTTGGGTTTTATTTTCCCCCCTCAATTTTGCCCCGTTGACCCTTTTTTCCCTTAGTTTGGGGCACTGGGGCCCATCAGGATTACTTTTTGTTTGAAACTGGTCACCAAGATCACTTCGACCTTCTTTTCTTTCAACAATTCTAGGTGACATGACTCCCATGGTTTACCGAACTTTTCCAAGATTTTGGGGGCACAATTTCTCACCCATGAGTCAATTTACCTTTTAAATTTAAAATTTTGGAAACAAAGTTCCTTTTCTTTAACCAGCAATGGATGTCCCCAAAAAATACATGCAGAGAATATTATTCCCCAAAATAATAAGTGTTACAAGAAATCTTCCCAAAGCTATCAGTACAGAGAAATCTTCCATCCCAGTTTTCATAGTCTAAATCTTAATGACAATCTTTTCTCACCCTGGAAGGAAAGAAAAATTTCTATAGGGACAATAAAGAAAGAAAAAGAGAACACACATGAATTGGTTGCAAAGCAATAGGAAAAAATTCTGCATGTGATCAGAAAACCCAGGTCATTACAATTACAATGGCTTGGCGCTGTCCACCAAAGCTGTCTTATGCACCACATGGATGACTAACAGACTTGTCAGCTACACTTCCACAGCCACAATGTTGAAGTACAGTCACTTGGTTTTCATCCAACATGAACAAAAAGGCTAAAAACACTGCTACTGATGCCATCTGAAACAAAGTAAGGGAAACACTTCAAACTTCACTTGGTCAGCACTACTGTCTGCCTCGCACACAGGGAGGAAACTCATGAAAGAATTCCAAACTAAACAAAGGCCGCTTGCATTGCACAAGTGAATAAACAGGAACACTGGAAAGAAGTGATGGAAATTTGAGCACATGAATATATTTTTTCTGTTCATTTAATCTCATATACGTGGGGAGCGGCTGTATAGAGCTTTGTCAGACTTTTTTTTTTACTTTGAGCATGTTGTACTAGATTCCCTTGTCACACTGAACAACAGTAAACATTTTCAACCTGAGGTCATGAACCAAAGGCAGATTATCTTTGACGAAACATGGGTTTAACTGTTTGGAAAATGTCCCACTGTGTTTGGATTGGTGAGGTTGAGACGGACATCCTCAAACATTCCAAATGCATGGCTAAGGCCAGACACAATCTCATTGCTACCAAATTTGAACCATTTTCCCCAATCATAAGGTAAGAACGGCTCATGAAGTGGGAATTTATTGCAAGGCTTTCACATGTGAACAGAAATCTTCATTATTTGTATTAAGATTCTACTTTCTTTCCTCCCTGTAGCTAACACGAAATATTTGACAGTATCAGTCCTGACAGACCATGTTCCTTCCTGTCTTCAAGTCAGACATCAGTTGATTGTTTCAAATCCAACGGATCTGTTTAAGAAACTGGATATTTGCAAATCCAACGGATCTGTTTAAGAACTGGATATTGTACTATTTTTGGTGTATTTTACGTTTTAGAATGCATGAATTTTTCACAGCAGGCGCAAGTGTTTTTTCCCCCAATACCTTTCATTTCAGCTTTTAGTACAATCATCTTTCAAATACCTTCTTTTTTCATGTATACTGTACGGAAGACATTGAGGGACGTGGTCATAGTTCATTGTAACAAGAATGATTTTCATTTTTGTGTGTGTGTGTTGTGTGTGTGTGTGGTGTGTTGTGTGTGTGTGTGTGTGTGTGGTGTTGTGTGTGTGTGTGCATGTCTGAATGTGTATGAATGTGTGTGCTTATGTGTGCGCGAGAGTGAGAAAGGGGAGAGAGTATTTTATGTAAGTATGTGCTAAGCTAAACATGCGATTACAATCAGATTTCTGTATGCCTTGGCTTGCAACGCTCGCTATCATGTATGCTTTAATGAGGTGAATGGCATGTTGATTTGGTAAGCTTTTCTCTACTCGCATGCCATCATCTTCATTGTCTACCCCTCCATTGTCAGTATCAGGCCTCCCTGTATTACTTATTTACGTTTTCAATTTCAGAACATGACAAAGCATTTTATTCTTTCTCTCTCTTTTTTCCCATTATTTTATTTATTCTTTCTATAAATACAATGGCGTTCTGCTAAAGAAGCCTGCAGTTACATGGCCAGGGCGTTCGCTGTACAGCTAATGATTTTGAACTCAAACCACTCATGCAGTTGTCCAAACAGCACGTGCAGCAGCTCAGGGAAGATTAAAGCTGTGGAAGGCGAGGTTTGGGATCTAGCATGGTGAAACCTCACCTTCAACCTAATTCTGCCTGCTTCAAAAACCATAACCATTTTTTTTACACTCTGCTTGAAGATGAAATCTTTCCCCCTTTCAGGTAAATATATTTTCCTTCTCAACTGTTCCTACAAGCTCATAATTTTAATGAGTGAAAATTCTTGGGACTTTTTGTGGAATTCCCCATCATATGTGTGACCCAAACATTTGGCACATTCTTATCCATCTGCACGTGTGAATATTCCCTTTATTTCTTCTTTTACCACACCTACCTGTCTGTTCTGTATGTTCTTACCCAACTTAGGCTACCATCAACGAGAGATATAGCAACATAGGCTACTATCCTCTGCAACCTCAGGAGAGTAACCTCTGTGTGTGTGTGTGTGTGTGTGTTGTGTGTGTGTGTGTGTGCCAGTGTCAATGCTCCTGACTTTCTATGAGTCCACAAGACTTGAATGTTTGGTAAGTTTTACTCTTTCCAGGCCGTATCTAGCCCACGATCCTCTTTCTCTTCTTCTGTATACCTTGTAGGTCTTACTTCTTTTTTTTTAAGTGCTCCACCTTTTATTTGTCATCCATACTATCCTCAAAAGGCTGAAGACTTACTACAGGCATGGTAAAATTCCTCATGATCACCTGGACCATAAACCACATGTTCTGAATTGAACTAAACTGACTGTGGACTTTTCCACTGTGGATAATCATGTTTAACTGCTCGCCCTACCTTTTTATTTGGTGATCACCACACTGTATAAGTCCCATGTGCAAGTTTTTTTCTGCCTACTAGAACAAGATTTTCAAAAACTTTCTTAGCAGCGCTTTGTTATTTCCTCCTTCCAGCAGGGCATCATTCCAAGAGAGCTCCTTAAAAATCTGAAGATATTAATTCAGGGTGTGATCACTGGCAAACACATACAGGATCATTGGCAAACACATTACAGGATCATTGGCAAACACATTACAGGATCATTGGCAAACACATTACAGGATCACTGACAAACACATTACAGGATCATTGGCAAACACATTACAGGATCATTGGCAAACAAATTACAGGATCACTGGCAAACACATTACAGGATCATTGGCAAACACATTACGGGATCACTGGCAAACACATTACGGGATCATTGGCAAACACATTACAGGATCATTGGCAAACACATTACAGGATCATTGGCAAACACATTACGGGATCACTGGCAAACACATTACGGGATCATTGGCAAACACATTACAGGATCACTGGCAAACACATTACAGGATCATTGGCAAACACATTACAGGATCATTGGCAAACACATTACGGGATCACTGGCAAACACATTACAGGATCATTGGCAAACACATTACAGGATCATTGGCAAACACATTACAGGATCATTGGCAAACACTTTACGGGATCATTGGCAAACACATTACGGGATCATTGGCAAACACATTATGTGAGCTCAGGCCTCTGACATTGTGAAGGAGAGCTCTGAATGCCTTATTTCGTTTTGCTCTCTTTCTGATTGACTGTCACACTGGGAAGGAGAGCTCTGAATGCCTTATTTCGTTTTGCTCTCTTTCTGATTGACGGTCACACTGGGAAGGAGAGCTCTGAATGCCTAATTTCGCTTTGCTCTCTTTCTGATTGACTGTCACACTGGGAAGGAGAGCTCTGAATGCCTTATTTCGCTTGCTCTCTTTCTGATTGACTGTCACACTGGGAAGGAGAGCTCTGAATGCCTAATTTCGCTTTGCTCCTTTCTGATTGACTGTCACACTGGGAAGGAGAGCTCTGAATGAGTCTTTCGCTTTGCTCTCTTTCTGATTGACTGTCACACTGGAAGGAGAGCTCTGAATGCCCTAATTTCGCTTTGCTCTCTTTCTGATTGACTGTAACTTGGATATGAGGCTACAGTACAGTCAGGTGAGCTACAGAAAGACTTCTTTTCTTTGGTGGGAAAAATACACCTCTCTCTACTGCAAACCCTGCTTTTTCGATTCCAGAAAACTGGTCCCAATATGTTCAGAAACATGACTGCCACAGCAACATGACTGCCACAACACAAAGTCTGGGCTTTCTTCTGATAATAATGATAGGAACGAAGCTTACACCCCAAAACAATAGTAAACATCTACAACTATGCCTTTCAAAAAAAAATGATCACAGTAGAAACTTAAGCTAGAAGCAGTTGATACACCGATACTCGCCAAGGCATAAAATCAGTTGAAGCAAAATATCTGAGGCTAGACCTGGTCAACAAAAATGAGATCAGAAGGATGACTTCTGTCATAAACTTTCTAATCACATAGGATTACTTCCACAACAGAAGCTAAAGAAATCCCTCTAAATACCCATTTAATGGAGTGATTAACGTGATGTGTGTATCTTCGATCTCTTGTCTGTAAAGTTATATGAGCTGAGCAGTTACATCAATGAGACAGAGAGGTCAGACTTGATGTAGGGCAATATATTCATTCATTAAAGAAAAAAAATGATATGCTGAACAGAAACAATCACTAGGCAGACACACTTGAATGAGGGCAACCCTCCGGGGGTTGCGACCTTGTCGTGGTCGGGAGGGCTTGCGCGGTCCAGTGATCCCTTAGGCTTTGCTGGCGGGGGCATCAATACTTGGAGATAGGCTGGTTTTTTCAAACTGCTTCTAGGTCCGAAAGCAAAATGCTGTCTGGCCTAAGCGTAACGTGGTAAGAGAGTTGATTGCCCCTGGTAGGGCTTTCCCATGTCAGATAGGCTAAGGGTGAGGATCCTGACTAAGATGTAACCCGCCTTACTCCTTTTCTTGTTTTCTGCCTTTCTATTTGGCCCTTTTCTATCTTCGTCTCCCCTTCAAGTCTTCTTTTCCACACTCCTTTTCTCTCTGTGGTCTCCTTAAGATCCGCCGCGTTTGCCGTGCGGTGCGACCTGTGTCGGAGGGGGATGAGATCCTGGTGATTGAGAGGGCCAGCGCTCTCAACACATCACTTTGGCTCGGGACCTCTCCTAGACAGGGAGTACAACTTTGGCCCGGGTGTACTAATCGGCTCCCCTTCTTGGGGCTGGGTCAAGACATGCAGTTCCCCTGCTGGCCATGTGAACCCCTGCAGTGCTCAGCTCTCTGTTCCCGGGAGTTGAGCATGATCAGGGGGGATAGGGTTGGTGGTTTCTGTTTGTCGTATGTTTCCCGAAGCCTGGAAGGGTCAAGACATTGGTTTCTTGGCCCTGGCCCCTTAGTTGGACTCCAAGGTGGGTGGGTAAGGGAGAGATGAAACATAATAAAATAATATGGCTTTTTCAAAAAACATCCCCCCCCCAAAAAAAGAGGAAGGCAGCATCCCCTATTTCAGGGGATTTCAATTCTGACAGTGATTCAGATACAGAGGTAAGACAGAGGACAGGTTTCTGGGCTTCCTGGCTCGTGATGGAAGGGACGGAGCAGGAAAGACCCCTTCAGCTTTGAGTCCTTTTGCTATCCAGAAGGGCTTTCAAGGTTTGGCAGGTGACCCACGGTCCATCAAGAGGTTGCGAAATGGCTCGTTTCTTGTTCAGTGCGGATCCAAGAGACAATCCGAACAGCTGCTGAGGGCAACAAAGTTTGTGGACAGGGAGATCAAGGTGACTCCCCATAAACAGTTGAATTCATCGAAAGGAGTGATTCGATGCAGGGATTTAACAGGTGTCTCGGAGGCGGAAATCAAGACCGAACTGGCGTCCCAGGGTGTGACGGAGGTGCATAGGGTGTCAGTAAAGAAAGGTGCGGAAAGAGTGGCCACCAACACCCTCTTTCTGACATTCTGCAACCCTGTGCTGCCTCCGGTCATCAAAGTCGGTTACTTGAACGTCCGGTTCAGTTATATGTTCCGTCCCCATTGAGGTGCTTCAGATGCCAGAGGTTTGGCCATGTCAGAGACCGCTGTTCTTGGGCAGGAGGTGTGCGGTGTTTGCTGCAAGGCGACCCATGATGGGCCGTGTAAAGACCCGGCACATTGTGCTAACTGCGGTGGCGACCATCCCTCTCTTCAAGAAACTGTCCTCTTTGGATTCAGGAATCCACTATACAACGCGTCAAAACAGAAAAGAAGATCTCGTTTTTTGAAGCCCGGAAACAGGTTGTGGGCAGTCAGACGCCAACAGCTTCTTCCGATGCTTCGGCCGTAAAGACAGTTCCCACAGTTCCCACTCGGTCAGTCTGCTGCCAGACTGATGAATTCATGTTTTCAAAGACATTGCAAGGAAGGATTGTCAACTCTGGTGGAAGCAGGTCCACCACCTCCCAACCCAAAGCGAATGCCCCTGGTGAGGCAAAAATCCGCCACCCTCAGACTGCCCACAGTCTACACATCTGCTGCTGGGCAGATTAAAAAAAACAGCACTCCCACTCGAACTCCTCTGTCCAGTGCCCGTGCGGGCAAGGGAGTTCAACCCAATGTGGAGATGGTGGAGATGAGGAGGAAACCTCCACCATCTCCCAAATCCAGACCTTCTTCGCCTGTTGGCAAGTCTGCCAGCAGGTCTGAAGTCCAACACAGTCCAGTGAAACTAACAATAAATTTACACCTTTAGACGCAGATTGTATGAGGAGATGACCTGATCTCTCTCCTTTTCGCCCTCTGCACCATGGATTAGTACAGTATTCCATTGGAATATCCGTGGACTAAATTCCAACTTTGAGGAGCTGCAGCTTTTGTGTCAATCTATAAAACCTTCCGTCGTGGCTCTTCAGGAAACTCAAATTCAAAGCCAGAAGACCTTCACTCTTTCTGGCTTTAATATTCTTTCAAAACCTGCACAACCATCCACGTTGGGACTGTCGGGCGGTGTTGCCCTTTTCCTACACAAAACTTTGCTGTATAGTCCTGTCGCTCTGTCTACCGCCCTTCAGGCTGAGCTGCGAGAGTCACTCTCCACAAGACGTAACAATCTGTTCTCTTTATCTACCTCCTTCTGTCCCGGTTTGTCGTCAGGACCTTGTCAGTCTGATAGGAGAACTTCTCGACCTTTTTTGCTGTTGGGTGAATTTAACGGTCACAATCCTCTTTGGGGTAGTGTCAGTACGTCATCCAGAGGTCTGCTAATTGAGGATTCCTTTCGGATTTGGATTTGTGTTGTCTGAACGACGGATCTGCAACTTACCTCCACTCTTCCACAGGTTCACTTTCGTGTTTAGATTTGTCGAATTTGTGACCCCTCGCTGGTCCTGGACTATGAGTGGTCAGGTCCATGACGATCAACACGGAAGTGACCATTTCCCTGTCTGTTTACAACCCGTAATAACTGAACACGTCTCTGTCTCTCAACATCTAAATTATAAGAAAGCAAACTGGGATCTATTTGCAGCCACTATTTCTAAGGAATTCCAGGACACTGATTTTCTTCAGGAGTCCGCACCCAGCAGAATCTCTGACTAACACTGTGATCAAATGTGCTAAAGCCTGTATTCCAGTGTCTTCCGATAAACTTCAAATGCCAAAAAACACCCTGGTTCGATTCAGACTGCCAACAAATTTCCAAAGTTCGAAAACGGGCTCAGCGGTCGGGTATACCAACGACCTTCGGGTCCCAACGCTCGAGCCCATCAGAAACTCCGTGCTAAATCGAGACACACTTTTAAAATCAGTAAACGTCGGTCCTGGAGTAAGCTTCTGCTCCAGGCTGACATCGAAAACTTCCAAGAAAAAAGTGTGGAACATCATTAAGAAAATCAAAGGGAAGAACACCTGTCCCACTGTGAACCATCTCAAGTTTTCGGACTCTTTAATAACGGAGAAAAAAGCAGTTGCTAATCTGCTTGCTTCAACCATTGAAAAGAATTCCTCTTCTTCTAACAAATCAGCCCTTTTGTCAAACACAAAGCCCTTAAAGAAAAATCACCCTGCAACTTTTCGTCAGACAACATGGAAGACTACAATCTTCCTTTCACGTTAAACGAACTGAAATCTGCCTTACTCTCTTGCAGCGATTCCTCTCCAGGTATAGATGAAATCCATTATCAACTGTTGAAACATCTTCCGCAAATAGGTCTGAACATCCTGCTACAGGTATACAACCATGTGTGGACTACTGGTTTCTTTCCACCCTCTTGGCGAAAAGCCCTCATTATTCCCATCCCCAAACCTGGAAAAGATCTTCTAATCCATCAAACTACCGTCCCATAGCTTGACCAGCTGTGTCTGTAAACTGATGGAGAAAATGGTCAATCCTAGACTCATGTGAAACTCGAAACCGATGGCCTTTTGGCGAAAGAACAGTGTGGTTTCCGCAAACATCGGACTTACAGTTGACATTTGATTTCGTCTGAATCTACCCTTGCCGGAAACGCCTTTTGAACAGACAGCATGCAGTGGCAATTTTCTTTGACTTGGAGAAGGCCTACGATACCACCTGGAAGTCGGGCATACTTCATGATCTCCATGATCTGGGTTTTCGAGGTCATCTTCCGCTTTTCATTCAAAATTTTTTGGCAGAACGACAGTTTCAGGTCCGGGTTGGCACCACTCTTTCTGATGTCCACGAGCAGGAGTTGGGTGTTCCACAGGGGAGCATACTGTCTCCTGCCCTCTTTAGCATCAAGATTAACAACATTGTGAAATCAGTTCAGCAGGGTTCAGACTGCTCATTGTTTGTGGATGATTTCGCTGTCTACGCAAACTGGAAGCCTGTACCCGAGTGTCCAGCGCAGGCTCCAGCTTTGCGTGGATAAAATCCATCAGTGGGCGGATGAAAATCGGTTTCACCTTTTCTGCTACAAAAACACAGTGTATTCACTTCCATAATTTCCGTCAGTTTTTTCCAGATCCTGAACTTCAAGTAGGCAAACTCCCATTCCAGCGTCAAAGAGGCCAAATTTCTTGGAGTTGTTTTTGACCAGAAACTTAACTTTCTCAGCCACATCAAAAACCTCAAAACTGCTTGCCAGAAGCACTGAATATTCTGCGGGTCATAGCGCACACCGACTGGGGCGCTGACAAGAAAACTTTGCTGCACCTCAACAGAAGCCTTGGTCCGTTCCAAACTGGACTACGGTTGTGCCGTGTACGGCCTGCAAGATCATCTTATCTCAAACTCTTGGACCCTATCCACCATCAAGGGCTTCGTCTCTGTCTTGGAGCGTTCCGCACCACCCCTGTGTACAGCCTGTACGCAGAGGCGGGTGAACCTTCACTGTCCAACCGCAGGCTGAAACTGTCTTTGAATTATTATGTCCGACTGTTCTCAGAACCGCAGAATCCTGCCTATGACTGTGTCTTTGACCCTCCGTTCCAAAGTAAGTTTGAAAACAACCCGAAATGTATTCCGCTGTTTGGTCTCGTATGCGGCCTCACGTGCGGAATGCAGGTCTAGACCTAGGAGTTGTGTCCGATTTTTCCAAGTTTCCGGATCAACCTCCGTGGACCTTTTTCACACCAGAGATTCGTTTTGATTTGCAGCTTTTCGCAAAGAGTTACCAGCTTCTCTGGCGTACAAGGCATTGTATTGACCTCTGTTCCAAATTCCCTCCTATCAAGAGTTTTCACGACGGTTCCAGTTTTGAAGATGGTTTTGGCTGTCAGCCACTGCCTTGGGCTCCTTCTCAGATACTGTTGGAACAAATAATTCAGATGCTTCTGTCTTCTGCTAACTTACTGCTCTGTTCTGGCTTTGAAGATAATCTCACACTCTTCGAAGAGGGACTTTCTGGTTCTGTCGGATTCGCTGTCAGCTTTGGAGGCCATAGCTGGCCGCAACCTTCAGCATCCAGAACTTTTACATTTTTTGAACTTTTTAGCAAGTTGAAAGCGGACGGTTTACAACCCATTAGTCTGGCTTGGGTTCCTGGTCATGTTGGCATCGGCGGAACGAAATGGTTGATCGTTTAGCCAAGAACGCCACAAGAGAGAAAAACTGTCCAACATTTATATCCCCTGCTCAGATGTGAAACCCAAAATTAACAATTAAAGTGAGAGACCTCTGGCAGGAGGATTGGAACACACAAAACGAGTTAAAAACTCTTTCAGATCCGTCCAAAACCTTAAGGACTTCCTCCCATCTATGGGGGGGGGTCAAAAAGAGGAAACGGTTCTGTGCCGGCTGCATACCGGCCATTCGTATTTTACCCAAATCCTACCTTTTAAAGAGTGAAGAAGCTCCGGGTGCATTCCATGTCATGCACCACTCACAATGAAACATGTTCTTTTAGAGTGTTTGGGATTTGCACGATGTAGACACAACATTTTACAGCGGTCCATGAAGACCCCTGTTCAGGGAGGTCCCCCCTGGACGTGATCCTTGAGTTTTTGAGGAGAGATAACCATTTTTCATCTGATTTAAGTTTTTAAACGGAAGAAAGATTTTAACGAAGTTTCTGGTACGTTTGTAGCATGTCATTTAAAGAGATGTGTGAAAGGGTGTTTTTTTTTTTTTTTTTTTTTTTTTTTTTTTAATGACTGGTGAGTTGATTTTAACGTGGTGACAGCCCTGATGTGGCCCTTTGCGTCGGCTTGGCTATAAGCAACATTATCTTATCTTATCTTATCTAATTAGGGCAATAAATTCATTTATCATCAAAAAAGATATGCTGAACATAACATCACTAAGACAGATAAACTTGAATTAGGGGAGATTTGCTCCCTAATGAATTTCATAAAAAAACCCGAAAATTTAAAATCTGCAGAAGATGAAATCAAAGTCCAATAGTTTTTTTTGACGCAAGTGTGCATGTGTACAAAAATCTGTGCAGAAATGACAATTTGCATAAGTATGTCCCTTAAGATTGTAACATGAATGAAACAGGGAATGAATTTCTACACACTTTTAAAATGATATCTGAAAGTACATTCAACGTTCAATCATTCAATTTGATAAGAAACTCTTCAAGTAAATATATGCTGATTTTAACGAAGATCATACAATTGAGCAAAATAACTTGATTACGTACAGCCCAAAATGTTTTATCGCTTGATACACCGAGTGTTGACTTCAAATATGTTTAACCCTGCAATTTGAGGATCTGTTTATTTCATTTTTCTTTTCAGTTTACTGTGATGACTGTTGGGCTAATTTTATTGTACTCTATGCTCCCAAATGGGATAAAAAGAAATTGACGTAATTCACTCTTCAATAGAAAAACATTCCCCTTTCCAATGTCTGTTTTTATCCTGTTGATTTTCTTACAACTGCACATGGTGTGTGTGTGTGTGTGTGTGTGTGTGTGTGTGTGTGTGTGTGTGTGTGTGTGTGTGTTTGTGTGTGTGTGTGTGTGTGTGTGTGTGTGTGTGTGTGTGGTGTGGTGTGCATACTCGTGTGCAAACACATGTGTGCTAGTGAGCATACATGCGTGCATGTATGCTTGGTGTGTGTGTGTGTGTGTGTGTGTGTGCGTGCGTGCGTGCGTGCGTGCGTGCGTGCGTGCGTGCGTGTGTGTGTGTCCGCACGCGTGTGTACACATTCAGTGTATTGTTTTCAATAATATCCTTGCTAATGTGCTTTGGTTATTGTTTAGGTTTTCTTTGTACACAACTTAACACCTATCACGTTAAACAACAGTTCAGTACTTAATTGACCCAAACAAAAAGACTGTAAAAAGACAAGAGACTGGGTTTTCAGACATTAAATAATAATTCTTTATTGACATTAGCACTGAACAACTACAGAACACAATATCTAGAAATTCCTGTACACTCACAAGCACCTTCTTCCATCACCTGCTGCAATCATCCAGCCAGTTTCTTACTCATACTCTCATTTTCCACTCTAGAATGTATCCATCCAGAATGAGCCTACGTTCAACCATTACGAATTCATTCCTTCATTTCTGAGGTTACACAAAAACCTGCACACGTCATGTTATGATCTCTCTCTCTCTCTCTCTCCTCTCTCTCTCTCTCCTTTCATGTCCAACACACACACACGCACGCACGCACGCACGCACGCACGCACGCACGCACGCACGCACGCACGCACGCACGCACGCACGCACGCACGCACGCACGCACACACACACCACACACCACACACACACACCACACACCACACACACACACACACTGTCAGAGGCACAAGCAGCAAAAGATCTGAAATCAGTTTAAACATATTGCACTGCCACACAAAGCGTACCGGTACCTGTTATTTAAACATTGTTATCGAATGGCAATTGACTGTAATACAGTACGATCCTCACCATTTTCTAATCAACTGTATCATGGTACAGATCCTACACAGGCACATATGACAAAAACGTAAAGCAATACTAATGGATACTTCTAACTAGATCCCCCTTAAGTTGCAACAATGCTTAGACAAAGCCCTGAGAGGGGAAAAAATGAATGAAGATTCAGATGTGAGAATGGGAGAGATTCAAAGGACCACACACACAAAGATGTACCCCTACATGGCAACTAAAATTACACAAACATTTCAACTCACACAGAGATGTGGTCCTACTAAGCTGCTTAAGCACACAAATATTCAAATTGTGATGCCAAAACAGAATTTATCAGGTAAGAACGTATGCCTGTTTATTACATGCCATGTGTAATGCATGTTGGGTGTGTGAGTTATTCGCCTCCTTCTTCTTCCTCTGGTGTGTGTGTGTGCTTGTGTGTGTGTGGTGTGTGTGTGTGTGTGTGTGTGTGTGTGTGTGTGTTGTGTGTGTGTGTGTGTTTGTGTGTGTGTGTGTGTGTGTGTTGTGTGTGTGTGTGTGTGTGCGCGCGTGCATGCCTTATGATGCATTTAGACAAACAATAGAAATCTACCGACAAGAATCCTGAGCATATTACAACTGCCCATTGGCATGCTCACTTTCATGAGCAAAGTTATTTACTGTGTGAAATTATAAAACCTGCATACACAGGGGACAGCACTAAAGCATGGGAAAAACACAAACATCACAATTTTGCAGTTTTCACACACACACACACACACACACACACACTACACACACACACACACATACATTTTTTTCAGACAGATTTTTATCACTACACTTTCTTTACCAGAACTATGATCGACACTGACAACATTACAGTTATTTGACCAGAACTTTGTGGCATTTTGTAACAACAACACTCTACTGACCACAGGGATCACCATACAGACCAAGAAAAGTCATGGAATTTAGAAAAGTACTTTTCCAGAACTTCAAATTCATGCAATTACGACCGGGGGCCATGGAAGTCATGGAATAAAAACTGAAGCTTTTGAGGAGCACAAATGCCTGGTTGGGGCATCACTCAAACAGCCAACAGGCCAAAATTTTGGACCTTGTCTGACTAGAAGGATATGTAACACAATGACGTTTCTGCACTTATCAGACCAAAACTGTGTCTAATGATAGATGTGTTGCTTCGATACGACGAAAGCGAGCCGGAAGTTATTACCGAAATGACTGAGTGGAGGAAGAAACGGTGAAAGGAGTAGGCTTGACAACGAGCGATGGCGTAGGACGCTGTTTAACGAGTCGTACCGAGTGATGCGATAGATTGCAGTCGAGGAGAACTTTTTAGTATAGTCAGAAGTGACTTTTCATGGTAGCAGAGCGTGGTTTACAGATAATCTACATCGGTAGACTAATCTACAGATCTACAACTGACGTTGTTGACGAAAGTACAGATTGAATACAGACTAGCCAACAACGAAGTTTGACGGTCCGACTTCAACGAAACAAAAGTGCAGGACAATATAGTAGTCCACCAGTTGTATAAATCATGGCGCAGAGCTATAAAACACCGCCGAGCCATAGGGCCCAGATACAAGTTATGAAACGTGGAAAAACGAACTGGAAGTATGGAAACTAGTAACGGACGTCAAGCCAGAGAAACAAGCACTAGCCGTTACATTGTCATTAACGGGCCAAGCACGAGCAAAAGCACTAGAAATCGATGTTGCACGGCTGAACACAGAAAAGGGGATGGATATTTTATTGACTGCACTTGATAGTCTTTTTCTACAAGATGAGGTTGACTTGGCTTACACAGCATATTCAGACTTGAAAGACTGAGGAAAGGACAAGACATGTCAATGTGCGATTTCATCATTGAGTATGAAGAAGATACAATATTTGCAGAAAATACAAAATGGAATATCCAAAATTCAGTGCTTGCATTTAAACTGCTGGACAATGCAGGTTTGTCAGTGAAAGAAAGACAATTAGTTTTAACAGCAGCGTCTGACAGAAAATTTGCTTCAATGAAATCTGCTTTGAAGAGAATATTTGGGGACAGTTCGACAGTAAGCACAGTGAACGAAATCAAGATCAAAGAGGAAAAGAAGAAGCATTTCTGGTAAAGAGTTACAAATATCAGCAGTTCAAAAGAAACCTTCTAGATATCAGCAAACAGGTTCACAACATAAAACAGCAGAACAAAAAGGAACAAATCCATTAGACAGGAAAGGCAAAAGAACCAGATGTGCTATTTGTGAGAGTGTGTTTCACTGGGCTAAGGATTGCCCCCACAAGCATCAAAAACAAGAAGAAATCAAAATGACAGATGCAGAAGAAAATGAAGAAGAATGTCACTTGGCTTTGTTTACAAAAGAACACAAACCTGAAAATGAGATACTCTTAATAGAGTCCTTGGATGTGCGATCATTGATACAGCATGTACCAAGACTGTGTGTGGAAAAAGATGGTACGAAGAATATGTTGATCAGCTGGAGCAGAAGAAAAAGAAGCAAATCAAGACTGGTGCAAGTGCTAAGACTTTCAGATTTGGTGATGGTGCAAAAGTCAAGTCCTACATGAAGGCAACAATACCAGCACAAATTGGTGATACCAAGTGCACCATTAAAACTGAAGTTGTGGACATTGACTTACCACTTCTGTTGAGCAAGGATTCACTCAAAAGAGCAGAGGCTGTGTTGGACATGTGAAATTTGATAAGGCTACTTTGTTTCATCAACCAGTGGAGTTGAACTACACATCAACAGGGCATTACTGCATCGACATTTGTGGCAAACAGGAAACAAAAACGGTGAGGAGAGTGAAATCCTGTTACGGGAAGGAAAACTGCATGAAAGTGAAAAGAAGCAGACTATTTTGAAGCTTCACAAGCAATTTGGACATGCCTCTACTGCAAACCTGAAGAAACTGATGCAAAATGCCGGGATAAAGGATCCAGAAGTGTATAGAGATAATGACAGAAATTGTTGAAAAATGTGATGGTGTGCACGTCATAAGAAGACCCCACCAAAGCCAGTGGTAGGGATGCCCTTAGCAGAAGACTATAATCACACTGTGGCTGTGGATCTGCATGAATTGGATAGAATGTCTGGTACTTCCACATGATTGATGAATACACAAGATTCAGTGCTGCAGTAATCATCAGGAGCAAACGGCTTCTGTCATTGTTGACAGTTTCATGAAGCACTGGATTGCAATAAAAGGCCCACCAAAAGTTGTACTCAGTGACAAATGGTTCAGAGTTCAACAATGAGGAATTCAGGACATGTGTGAAAACTTCAACATCGAAGTCAAAACTACTGCTGCATACAGTCCATGGAGCAATGGTTTGTGTGAGAGACACAATCAGACGCTGACAAACATCAATGCAGAAGTCAGGCAGACAAGGAAGACATGGATTTTGAGACTGCTTTGTGTTGGGCTTTGGCAGCAAAAAACTCCATGGTGAACACACATGGTTTCAGCCCATATCAGCTGGTCTTTGGGAAGAATCCAAATTTTCCATCCACACTAACAGATGAAACTACCTGCTTTGGAGGGAATCACCAGAAGTAGGACAGTGGGAGAGCATATCGCAAGTTTGCATGCTACAAGGAAAGCTTTCACAGAAGCAGAAAGCTCAGAGAAAATCAGAAGGCCTTGAGGAAACAGGTTCGACCATGGTCAGGTCAGTACCAGATGGGAGACAGAGTGTACTACAAGCGACCTGATGGTCATGAATGGAAAGGACCAGGAACCGTCATTGGACAAGATGGGAGCGTGATCTTTGTGCGTCATGGTGGGAAATTTGATTCGTGTTCACCAGAGCAGACTACAAAGGTCAAAGGTGATCTAGAGCAGGAGAAGATGGCAAGGAAAGACCCTCAACTGGCGAGTGAGGCTGCACATGATTGTCAGCAACATCGAAGTGATACAGGAACTAAAAAAAGAAGAAATCTCGCACAGTGAAGAAAATATTCCTGAATCAACGTCAGATCTAGACACTGAACAGAAATCTTGGAAGAAGATGAAGTACATCATCCACATGACACAGAGATGGCTACTAGAATTGATCCAGCAAGAATTGAACCAGGACAGATCATTGCATATGATCATGTGGACACTGGAACAAAAATATCAGCAAAGGTGCTGAGCAAAGCTGGAAAAGCAACAGGGAGAAATAAGAACTGGTACAATATTCAATGTTTGGAACCAGAAGAATATGAGGGGAAAGAATGTCTGTGGATTTGACAAAAGTGAGTGGACTTGTACTGTCAAATACAGAACCTACACCAACTACAAATTCAGATGAAACTGTTATGATCATGGATGAAGTTTCTTTTGAAAATGCAAAGAAAGAAGAACTTGAAAGTTGGAAAAAGAATCACGTGTACACTGAAATAGAGGACAATGGACAAAGATGTGTTTCCACCAGATGGATCTGTACACTCAAAGAAACAAAGGATGGAGTAAAAACAAAGGCTAGACTTGTAGCAAGAGGGTTTTTAAGAAATTGGAAATGAAGACATGCAGAAGGATTCGCCTACTTGCACAAGTGAATCATTGAAAGTGATTCTCTCTGTCTTTGCACAAAGAAAGTGGACTCCATGCTCTATGGACATCAAAACAGCCTTTCTCCAAGGAAAAGAAATAGACAGAGACATTTTTGTGAGACCACCAAATGAAGCAAATAGCAGAGGAAAGTTGTGGCATCTGCAAAAATGCGTATACGGACTGAATGATGCTTCTTTGCAATGGTACAAAAGAGTGAAAGATGTACTGCTGAAACTCGGAGGAAGAATTTCAAAAGTTGACCCAGCAGTCTTCTTCTGGATGAAAGGAAATGAAGTTACAGGTGTCTTAGCATGCCATGTAGACGACTTCAATCTGGGGCGGAACAAAACACTTTGAAAAGACTGTTGTTGATGAAATCAGAAAAACGTTCAAGGTGGAAAGGAACAAAACAAAGCTTTCCAGTACCATTGGCTTGGAACTGTCATCTGATGGAAACAAAGTCTCTCTACAGCAAAACCAAGTATGCAGATATCTTGGAGCCGATCCCCATCAAAAAGAAAAGAACTCAACAGAAACAGGATGAAATGACAGCACATGAGAAACAGGCTTACAGATCAAAAGTTGGACAGATTCTATGGACAGCTCGACAAAGTCGTCCTGATGTGTCATTCGATGCTTGTCAGCTTGCTTCAAATATCAAAGATGGAAAGGTAGAACATCTGACAGAAGCAAATAAAGTCATCAAAAGAATCAAGTCAGAACATGTAGAGTTGAAGTTTCATCATTGGGATCAGGACCATTGAAACTGATGGTATACACTGATGCTTCACTTGGAAATCTCAATGATGGAGGAACTCAAGGTGGATTCATTATCTTCTTAGCAAACGAGGAAGGAGACATTATTCCAATTTGCTGGGAGTTCAAAGAAAATTCGCAGAGTAGTCAGAAGCACGTTGGCTGGAGAGACACTGGCGATGGCAGAAGGAATTGATGAAGCAATATTCATTGCAACATTGTTCATGGAGATCACAACAGGAAAAGCAACCACGGATGGTCTACCTCTAGTCTGCATGACCGACTGCAAGTCTTTACATGATGCTCTGCAGTCACAAAACATGTCACAGAAAAACGTCTGAGGCTGGAGATCAGTGGATAAAAGACTTGATGGAAAAAGGCATTGTGAAAGAAGTGAAGTGGTCTGGCACTCATAGACAACTGGCAGACTGTCTCACCAAGAGAGGAGCTTCATCAACAGTACTGCTGAAAAAATCTTCAAGAAGGAAAGATTTCCCTGGACTGCTGACTTCATTTGCATCACTAAAGCGAGACGATTTGTTGGAAAATAAGTAATTTGTTAGACAATTAGTCATTTGTTAGACAATTAGTCATTTGTAAGACAATAAGTTATTTGTTAGACAATTAGTTGTTCAGACGTTTAAAAATAATAGAAAGAGAGATGATTTGATAGATGTGTTGCTTCGATACGACGAAAGCGAGCCGGAAGTTATACCGGAAATGACTGAGTGGAGGAAGAAACGGTGAAAGGTAGGCTTGACAACGAGCGATGGCGTAGGACGCTGTTTAACGAGTCGTACCGAGTGATGCGATAGATTGCAGTCGAGGAACTTTTTAGTATAGTACAGAAGTGACTTTTCATCTAACACACTAACACCACTGTGCTTATTTGACCAGAATTATGCACAACAGTACAACATCACTATCATTTTTTGATGACAGCTGTGTAACTTTCTCACATACTGACACCAGGATAGTTATTTGACAAGTTGTGCTGAATACTCTGACATCAACATGCTTAAGATCACTACGGTTATTTGAACAGAACTTTATGCCTAACACTATCAACATCACTACAGTCTGTCGATCACAACTGTCTCTCACATTATTGCATCATCACTACGTTACTGTGATGAGAAGTAAGCCTGCACTATGAACACTACTACCATTATTTGACCACTACTATACTTTGCATACTGACATCACTATGCCATTAACTGACCACACAAGCATGCCCAGCATATTGAAATCACAACGGTCATTTGACCACAACTATGTCTGATACTTGATCTGACAAAAGACGCTGGAGTGGCCCTACACAAAAATGTACGGGACATACTTGTGTGAAACTGAAGACGACCAGTGAGCATGTGATCAAGCCATACACACCATTTGGGAGAATTACACAATACAGGGAAGGCATGCTGGGAACAGGTTGTACCCATGGGTGACCTGCAGTCATATTGTATGCATCCAGATACACATATACAGAAGTGCAAGCATGCACGCACACACACACACGCATGAACACTTTCTCTCTCTCTCTCTCTCTCTCTCTCTCATCTCGACTCTCTCTCTCTCTCTCTCTCTCTCTCTCACACACACACACACAGCGCGCATGCACGCACGCACGCATGCACACACACACACACACACACACACACAACACACACACACACACACAGCGCGCATGCACACACGCACACATGCACACACACGCGCACACACACACACACACACACACACACACACACAGAGCTATTGATTAACAGATGGAGTAAAATCAGTCAGTTTTATCTAAACTTTGCACCGATTCTGTTTTCTCTCCGGCCTGGCACTGTAATGCCTTGGTGCCTTAATACAACCCATCTCAATCCCTACAATATAATGGTTTTCTACACATACAAGTATTGAAACTACTGCTGATTCTGTGACAGTGATTTATAAACAAGATGAATTCTTGAAGAAATGCATGAGAACTTGTGGAATGACATGAAACAAATACAAACAACAACAACAACAAAAAAGGTATGAATAACAAACATGTGTAAGGCGCCCAGAAAAGATAACAAGCCATTTCTAGTAACACTGGTCAGAGCACGCAAACAGTACCAGCAGGCAGGTTGGCCTTCCTTCAACTTGAGCATGTTATGGATAAACAAATGCATGTGTACATGCATATCCTTGCTGATTTCTACCACACCATTACTAACAACAGACACTGTCTTGGTGGAAAAACAAAACGAATCTCTCTCAGGGGAGGACTTGTGTGTGTATACAGAACTTTAACCATGATTATAAGATCCTGGTCATTTACTCACCCCTCCTCCCCCATCCTCTCCCCTCCAATTGCCAGGAACCCATCCCACCCACAGACACTTCCCCATGTGTCTTTAGCATATCACCTTTAACATACTTAACACATGATTTGCATCCTCCTGTTTCTCGGATTAATATGTCATTGAAAAAAATCTTGTGAGATCCAAACTTCTTTGGAGATTCCTATTTAACTAAACAAAGAGACTGTCTTTGTGGGTGGGTAAAAAGAGTTTTATCTGATCTGAAAACCATTTGCAGCAATGCTGAAGAGTGAAAGTGAACACACACACACACACACACACACACACACACACACACACACACACACAACATACACACACACACACACACACACACACACTCACTCGTGCACATACACGCCATGCATGCTCACATACCCAATTACACACATACTACCCATAAACAATCCATACACTACTTCCATGGGAGAAATCTTACTGGTTCCAAAACTACTAGGACACTTATTCATAATGCTTTGCTGGTCATTCACAATGCCCAATGTTTGGATGATCACCAAAATGTCACATGTCATCCATGCTGAACCTGCATACACTTACAGCATACTTGAAGCTTTGCACAAACTGAGAAACAGTTATATTTAAGGAGTCATAGAAAATCACCAAAATACTCTTCCAATACAGCTTAAAGTGATTGCCAGTCTTGTAAATAAATATTCAGACAGATGACACAGATTCAAAGAGTTTGCTGA
>CM031597.1:64195299-64210299 GCA_018398815.1 Conus ventricosus | reverse complement strand
ATTCAAATAACATAACTGACACGACTGAGCATTATCCATCCTGATCACATCATTCAGCACCGCTTTAACTGAGTAAAACAGTCGCTCTTCAAAGCGTTTGCACAAATACATGCAAACTTCTTCAATGTTATTTCATTTCGATTTGCCAGGAGCACGTAATCATTAACACAGACATGGGTTTTTTTGAGTATCTTGGGGGATAAAATCATTTCGCCAAATCTTGGAAGGTATCAGGTGACAGCACAACAACAGAAATTTTGTTGAGAGTGTGAGAGAGAGATGAGAGAGGAGATTGAAGAGAGAGAGAGAGGAAGTGAGAGAGAGAGAGAGAAGAGAGAGAAGAGAGAGAAAGAGACAGAAGACAGACGACAGAAGAGAGACAGAGAGTGGAGGAGAGAGTTAACAAGAAAATGATTAACAACAGCAATCAATAATTTTACTGCTGCTTACTACTACTACTCACTACTACTGCTCTACTACTGCTGTCTTCCTACTTCCTTTTCTCCTTCTCCACCAACTAAACACAACAAAAACATCAACATCAACATCAAAAAAAACAGCTACTACTTCACTGCAGCTGCGCAGCTGCTGCTGCTGCCTGTGATAGTACTTAAAGCGGTCCGTTCTTTGAGAACAATACCAACCAAACAAAAGTCATTATAATGAATGAAAGACCACAGTTCATGGCGTCTCTCGCCAATGCATGGGAGTCAACAGGCAGAGGGGGGGGGGGGGGGGGGGGTGGGGGGGGGGGGGGGGGGGGCAAAAGGGAAAGAAATGCGCTGAAAGATCTTCAGGCTCTGCCTTATCTTATCTAAAGTATGCTGGTTCTGTGTGGGCAGCAAGCGCCCGGGAAATCTGGCATGGAGAGAGAGAGAGACGAGAGAGAGAGAGAGAAGAGGAGAACAATGAGTGTACGGCTATAATTATTCATCATCTGAAGTGTGCTCGGGTTGTGCGTTAACGGCGCTGGGGTGTGGAGGCGGGGGACAATGGAGATTAGAGAGGCGGCAGGCAATGCCGAAGAGAGAGAGAGAGAGAGAGAGAGAGTGGGGAGAGAGAGAGAGAGGAGAGAGAGTAATAGAGAGCGAGAGGGGGGGGGGGGGAGAGGAGAGAGAGAGAGAGGGTGGCGAGGGAGAGATGAGGAGAAGAGGAGAAGAGAGAGAGGAGAATGAGAATGCGAATTCGAATGATTCTATTCAGAGATGATAAAAAAGGCCATGCCAGAGACAGTCGAGAGAGAGAGAGTGTGAGAGGGAGAGAGAGAGGAGAGGAGAGAGAGACTAGCGAGAGAGAGAGAGAGCAGAGAGAGAGAGGAGAGATGTGAGAGAGAGAGAGAGAGGAGCGATGAGAGTGAGGAGAGAGATGAGAGTGTAGAGAGAAGAGAGACACAGAGAGAGAGAGAAGAGAGAGAGGAGGAGGGAGAGGAGAGAGAGAGAGGTGTGATGAGAGAGAGAGAGAGAGAGATCCAGAGTGAAAGGGGTCTTGTATTGAAGTGACGGGGCCCTCGCGGGAAGAGAGGTAATCGTGCCTGGCGATGGATGACGCTGCTTGAAGTTCAATACTTCACTCACTCAATCACACTCCTGCTTCGGGACGGGAGAGGATGGTAGGGGGCCGGGGGGATGGGGGGGTTGTTGGCGGGGGGGGTGAGGGGGGGGGGGGGGGGGGGGGCGGGGAGGGGGAGGGGGGGGGGGGGGGGGGGGGAGAAGTCGGGAAGGGGGGGGGGGAGGGGGGGGGGGTGGGTAAAGTTCGGGCGGGCGAGACGTGAAAAGAATGGAAGGGTGGGTTGGATGGATGGTTGTGTTCTGTGATTTGTGCTCACAAGAGAAATATCCCCTTTTCACTCACATGTACCCACCCCTTCTCTCTCTCTCTCACTCTGTCTTTTTGTCTCTCTGTCTCTTGTCTCTCTCTGTCTCTGTGTGTGGGTGTGTGTCTCTATCTCTCTTCTCTCTCTCTCTCTCTCTCTCTCTCTCTCTGGTCTCGCTGTGTCTCTCTGTCTTGTCTTGTCTCTGTCTCGTCTCTTCTCTCTCTCTCTCTCTCTCTCTCTCTTTCTCTCTCTTATTGGTATATGCCTGTTTGTGCTTGTCTATCACCGTCTCGCTTCTACCCTGTGCTCCCTCTCCCACGCACCCCACCTCGTTACCTCCCCCCCCCCCCCCCCTTCCTCTCTTTGTTCTCTCCTCAGTTCTGTTCTTGTCTCTATTCTTTTTCTCTGTTTATTATTAGAACCATGACCTGCTTGAGAAAATTTCCTTCGACTCTCTTCTTCTCTCTCTTCTCTCTCTCGCTCTCTTCTCTCTCTCTCTCTCTCTCTCTCTCTCTCTCTCAGACAGAGAGAGAGAGAGTGAATGACAAAAAAAAAACTGTCAAACCTTGTCAATTGTGAATGAGGAGAGAGAGAGGAGAGGAGAGAGAGAGAGAGAGCAGAGGAGCAGGAGAGAGAGAGAGGACAGAGAGACAGAGGACACAGAAAGACAGAAGAGAGAGAGAGAGTAGAGGAGAGAGAGGAGGGGATAGGCGAGAGAGTGAGAGAGAGAGAGAAGAGAGAGAAATGAAAGAGGACGAGTAGAGATGAGAGTCTGAGAGACAGGAGTGAGAATGAGAGAGAGGAAGGTGGGATAAGGCATATCTGTTATGACTGGAATAAAAAAACAGAAAAAGAAAAAAAAAAACAGCAAACAAAAACAAAAAGAAAAAGAAGAGAGATGTTGATGAAAAAAGGAAAGAAAAAAGGAAGAAACAAATAGGGATAAAAAGCAGGAAAAGAATGTTTCTGAAATGAACTATGGCAAGCTTACCTTATCTTACGAAACTACCACGATTGTTAATTTTACATTACACTTTCCCATGTTTGTTTGTGTGTGTGTGTGTGTGTGTGTGTGTGATGTGTGTTGTGTGTGTGTGTGTGTGGGTGTGTTGTGTGTGTGTGTGTGTGTGTGTTCCCCTGAACAATGAACAAGAACAATTCTTTATAGCCGTACCTTTGAAAGTATATTTGGCACAAAACATCATAAACAACAACAAAAGACAACAACAAAGTGTGCTTCTATTATCAATTTTTCCTGGCTTTGAATGCCTCAAAAACAAAGATGGCTTAATATTTGTGGTGTCCCTGTGAGTTTACTAGAGTACTGGGTTTGATGTCGTTGGCAACAATATTCCTTTTCCTGGGTCATCTGATTTAGATCTTGCATCTGTTCTACTTGTCAGTATTTAGTCTTGTTATTTAAGTCCATAAAGTATTCTACAATTTATCTAAAAAAGGAAATTCGTCTTCTATTTCATTACATGCTATACAAAATCTTTGATTTCGTGGTTTACCTGGCATAACGACCTTCTCAACATTTAAGTTCCTGCAGAAGCTAACACGCAATTTACATAGTGATTGTTTTTTTAGTACTATCCATATCCAGTCAACAAGTAATATTCATTTGATATTCAGATGATTTGAATGCATTGTAAACTCTAAACGGGCGTATTTTGTCTTTCCTTTGCCCAAAATTCAATTACTGGTTTTCTATAGTTGTTGTACAGTGAATTTGAGTCTATGCTTATCAGTGTTGACTGGTTCAACCAACTTGGTTTAATCCTAAAATGTAAAGCAAGGGTTTTTGTATAAACACAAGAGCCATGGATATTGAATTCCCTTGTCTTTATTATCATGTCGTTGTATGCACTTTTAAGTATGATTTCTTCGATTATCTAAAATTATGCAGGCCAAAAAAAAAAAACCAATGGTTCGACAGCTATGTGAATCCCAGTTGGAATTCTTCCTGTTCACTTAGGAGTCGTGCAATTTCAATTGCTTTTTGAGTGTAAACCAAGAAGACGTTTACACGAATTTCACATGTAAGTTTTCATGTGAATGTTTTGAGAAAAATACTATTTAGAAAAAAAATCAGATATAACAAATGAGTCCCTGTTGGGACATAGTACTTTTTCTTTCTGACCATCGGCACACCAAAACTTTATGGCTCCCTAAGTTGCTATGGAGTAACCAAAGGTAATCGAACAGTTGTAATTTGTATCTCAAAACGAATGTTGGTTCTATGATTAATCGATATAAGAATGTGAACGCTTTGCTTGCTTGACTTGGGCACAGTTGAGTTTTCGCCAAAATAAAGGAGCCGTCCAGAATGCAAAGTTTTCCCAGAATATTTGTACTGATCAGTTGTCTGATATTATCTCACGTACACAAATTTAAAAAGATGGGAACTTTGGGTTTTTTATGTGTAAAAATCAATACTTTGTCTTTTGTACATTAATCTTTCATAACCCAAGTTAAAACAATATTTATTCAATTTGTCAAGCTTGTTTTGAAGACTTATTTGTTTTCGAAAAATAACTAGGTCTTCTGCATACATTAAGCATGATATAGGGGTCGCTTTTTATCGGATATGCTATCTTAGTCTCCCCAATATATTTGGGAATATCATTTACGAAGATATTAAATAGAGTTGGACTAAAGAACATTTCCTTGTAATACACCTTTACGTACGGTTATATCATTGGGATGACCTTCATTCGTTTTTGGCAGATTTTGGAATTTTATACATGTTCTAATAATTTCACCCGTTTTCCTTGTATGCGATTTCATGATTTTTCAAGGAAAAGTGCTCATGCAAACATTATCGAACGCTTTTTCAAGTCAGATAAAGCAACCATAAGGCGAATCAGTTTTGCTTTTCATTATATCATCAACAATTTTCTTTAACCGTATTAGATGATTGAATTTCTGTGATCTTTTGCTGAAACCGCTCTGTTCTCGGCCAGTAGTGATTCTTCTTCAAAAAGTTTGATTATTCGGTGAATTTAATATATGGCAACAAATTACTGAGCGAGTTATTAATTGTTATACCTCGATAATTTGAAAAGGATTGAGGGATCTCCTGATCTTATGTGAATTGGGTCATTTATTCCCCTCTTCCATGCTTCTGGATATGCTCCTGAGAAAAAACCATACTTTTTTGAATACATTTTCTAATTATTTCCTTATCGGGTAAATGGTTTGATTATTTCATTAATAATCCCATCTTCTCCATGCCGCTTTTATGTTTCGCCCATATTTTTAAAGCCTTAAATTTCTTTTAGATGATATTGGAAATCAAGATCAAGTTAACTTAATTCTGAAGAGAGTTTTTCCGATTTAGATTTACTTTTAGTTTTGGCCTCTGTCTAACATTTACCTTTGTGTACCAATAAGATTTTGTAATGGTCTAGCACTTTGTACTACTTTCGCTCTGGATTATTTCCGTTTTGAGAATCTGCTTCATGTAATTGTTTTAATGTTAGTCCCACATTGTTTGGATCTTGTAAATATGCTTCATTCAGCTCAGCCTTTAACCTAAACTGTTCTTATATTATTTTTTCTTCCTTTTCAACAACGTTTGTATATTTCATTTTGTGAAAGAACTTTTCATGTAATGGTTATTTTTGTGGATTTCTGTTCAGTGCATTTTCTTAAAGATTTCAGATCTCGTCTTTGAATATAGCTGTCTTGGTAAACCATTTTTTGGAGCGGTTTTCTGGATTTTCTTTTAGTTATAGTTATGTCGTAATGCCATTTTTGCCGCAACTTTCATGTATTGGTAAGCTTTTCAAAACAAGAGTGTCTAATCGCTGTGATTGGTTTATCTATATGATTTATAATTTATTTTAAGCGATTCACTAAATTTGCTTTGTTTTTAAAGCTGACAGAAAGCATCCCCCCCCGCACCCCGGAATTATATCCCAGTAAAATTTTATATATTCTTCCCTTTGACTATTAGTTTGCTTCTATAAAAAATGTGCTCTTTCTGTCAATAAAATCTTGTTTTCGGTTCATTTTTCTATATAGGGATGTATAGTGTCATACTGATTGGACTAGGATCTGAAAAATGGGTTTTACTTTCATAACTTTCATTTCAACTATATTTTGTGTAAAGTTCTTTGAACATAAAAAGTAATCTACCAACTATACCTTGGTGTATTTCGACAGTGTATTTTCCTTCAAATCAACCAATGTCTACCCATTTCGAATAAGAGGTGTTGTCCGTACAAATGTTGATTAATCTCTTACCTTTTTGACGTGAACAACATTGTATCCATAGAAAATCTATTATATGTTTTATTAATCGATTGTAATGACTGTGGGATAAAGCATATCATGAATTGAGTCTATTTCGTTTCAATGTCCGTTCCTAGCATCTAAAATCGCCACAAATAATATTGTTGCCTTTCGGCGAAAAATGGTTCTATATCATTTGTAATTTATCCCATATCAAAATCGCGTTTATTTCTACCCATATGATGAGTATATTGGCGGTATATAGCAACAACATATATAAGTTGTCATCTCCCTGTTTGTCTACATTCGGTGATGACAATCCATCTATATCTCAATTACTTTGTGGTAGAAATTTGACTTGTTCTTAGAATTTCATGTTTTACAAATACTGAAATCCCTCTGAAGCCTACACGCTTTCTTGTGTTGTTCACGACAAATAGTGAACTACAGGTGCAAAGTGTGGAAAATGTTATTCTTTGTGTTTCCTATAGTTAGATGGTTTTCTTCCAGGAACACTATCTCATCATGATTTAGTTTTTTGAATAAATTGCCAGCCTTTGTATTTGTTTGTCTTTATACCATTCAATGTTTCCAATATAAAAACATAGTATTCCATGACAGGTATACTTATTTTTCTTTTCCCCATTACTGTGCTTTTATTATGTATCGTAGTTGCTAAGTTACTGTAGATTTATAAAGTGGTACGTTTTCTTCATACGTTTAATACATCAAAAATTAATACATTATTTAAGTGTCACTGATTACCACTCTTTTCGATTAATATTATTTAGGTATTATTTTAACTTGTACTTTTTCCAATTCTATATTGTTAGTTTCATTTGAGCTTTTGGTGATGTCCTCTTTCATCTTTAGCGACTGTACCGCTTGTTTGGAAAAGGTCACCGTTGTTCATCGGCTGGTATTTGATTTCGTTGTGGAGTGTACGTCGCCATCATCGACATTTCCCGTAATGTGTTAATTTACGATTTGCACAGTGCCTTGCATCTCGACCCAGTACAGAATCTTATGATTTGTGTAGTTTCGTTTTTCTTGGGTGCTCTCTAGTCAAATCATCATTGCTTTCCATTGATCAAGTTGTGTAACTGGGATGTGTTGATTCTCTTCGTTGCCGGCACCATTTCTGTTGTCTCGTGGTTCACGTATATCCCTTGAATAAGATGAATGATTTCCGTACCTTCTTTCATCCGTCCATCTCTGTTGATAGTAGTCTTCATTCTTTGTTTGATATCTGTTTCTTCCGTAAGGTCCAATTTATTACCGTATTGTTGGCTTAGCATCTTCTCATACTGCAGTCAGTTTCATTAGCTCGTCGCCAACGCCAGTTTCATTACCTCGATATCTGTCTTCGATATTTTGTCTCCGTTTTTGTTTGACGGAAGTTTCTCCCTTGTAGATTTGGGTATTCACTGGTTGATTTCATGTGGGTACCTATCAACATGTCTTTCTCCATGAGTCGTCTTTTTTTCGAAACCAACGGAAGCATATCTTCTTTGCTGTTTTTCTTTTATTTCTTCCATAGTATCTGACCTCACGATGTTGTTTCAATTGTTGTTGCCCATCAACATTTTCTTTTCTTTGCCTCTTCTTGCAGCAGTTTTCATTTGATGAGTAATCTTCATTGCTTTGTTCTTGTCTTCTTTCTCTTGAGTGTTCAATCTTCATAATTGTTTCGTTGCTGTGGTTTTCTTTTCACGTCTTGCGTCTCTGCTTTTGGTTCTTTGTTGTTTGTCGTTCTGCCTTCCGACGCCATTCTCATTCATCGGTGATGACTAGAGGACTGGGTGTATGGCAGAAGTCTTTATCATTTTGCCGCAGTGTTCTTTCATGCTCCTGAATGCCCTTTCTTAGTCTTTGTAGTTGAGTTATGTTGAGATGCAATGATCTCTTCTGATTGCTCGGCGTGGGTTCGTTCTGTACATGTTCATTCTTCTCCATTTCTTATGCATGCTCCCAAATCTGTATTCAGGTTGTTTCAAAGTTGATTTTTTCATTTGTCTCATTCGCCTGTTGAGGCTTTCTTATTTCTTTGCGAGTCACGCGATTCTATCTTAATTGTTCTTTTTTGATGGTTTTTCCACAGAATATTGTTTAGTGTGCGCTCCAAGGCAAGCGCAATGATTACTTGCTCCCTTTTCGGTTTGGGTGGACGTTGTCTTTGAGATGTTAATGCGAGATAGATGTGGTTCGTGTCCATGAATGATGTGTTTTCAAATCATGCACGTTCTGTCACAAGCAGAAGCATTGAATAGATCGACCTTTTTTTGCATGAATTCGCTCGCGATTTTCAAGGCCTTACTCATACATGATGGGGAGAAGTAGGGTTTTACTTTTGCACGCCAGGTCCCTCACTGCACTTGCTAGCTTGTTGCTTGTGTTTGAGGTTCCACGTTCTTTAAGTCATTACTCCAATGTGTACTATTACCACGTCTGGAGGATTGGAAGTTTTTGTCGAATGTTATCTTGCAACGTTCTGCTGTTGTGTTGGTGCTGTTACATTTCGACGTTATATCCGTTATAAATGAATTGACAAGGTATTTCTGGGTCAAACTCCTTAAGACACTGAGTCATGTAAGATAATACTGATGGAGCAGAGAGTTGCCAGTTTCTGTTTTTGTTCACTGAGAAATATCCTCTTGATCAATCAGTGTGTGTTTGGAGTAACTGCCGTTATCTGTCTCAACATCTGGAGCTTGCCTGACCACTATTTGTCATCCACTGTCCTCAACCACATGTGTTTTTTCTTTTCTCTTCTGATTTCTTCCTATCTGGACACGTATTGTTTTTTTTTTTTCGCCATTATCGGAGAAAGAGAAGTAGGCTGTTCGAATTTTAGATTTTCTGTGTCTTGTGGAACAGTATTAGTTTCATTTGCCAAGTTTTTTTCGTTGGATATAAATTGAGCATTTTGGGGATACCAGAGCTCTGTGCTATTGTGATGTATGTAGGATTTTTGACCATTAGTCTTCCGTTTGATGTTTCTGTGGTCCATGCTGTTCTGCTGTATACATCATCTTGTTTCGACAAAGCCCTCTTTTTGACATGTAGAAGGTATTCATGGGGATGACTTTCCGCATCAATCGGTCTTTGATTTTGACTTTGTTTTGGTTGGTTTCGAGCAGTGAAATCTGTAGTTTTGAGGAGTTTTCGTTGGTAAGATTTGGCCGCTTTAATGTTGGGTTTGTCTAACTTCTCGGACGACGCAAAGTCTTCTGTTTGCTGTTTCTGCATCTTAGTTGTCCAGCTGTGGTGTTTATCATTTTTGGTCTAATCCTATTGGTTGTTTTTTCTCTGTTGGTAATTTTGTCCAGTTTTATCTATCATCTGCATTAAGCTCAGTTTTTTTCAATGTGACCGGAATGGGTTTCCCCCCTATTTGCGAAGCCAAGCTGCATACTGCAGATTCTAATTTTTTAAGTTTGAGTTCATAATGGTTGTTTTTCGACACGTCAGAAGTTGTTCTATGGAATTAACCGTCACAGTTGTTTTCTTCTGATTCTTTTGCTGTCTCTATGTAGTCATTTGTTCTGATATGCTTTCCGTCGGATAATTTCTCAGCATGTTGAACATGAAAATTTTTCGCCTTGTGTCTTGCAAAGGCACACCACATGGTTAGCGGCAAATCTGTGCAGGAAAAGTGTAATTTTTGTCCACAGTCGCGCAGTCTCTGAGTTCTTCCGTATTGTTTTTTTGGACCTGAGACCGCAGGAAGGAGCATGCTGATTCTATCATTTGTTTTGGTTTTGTCCCGTTTCTTCTCGTTCTTTAGTCTTTGTCGTTTCTCTGTTTCTGAGCAGGGCTTTTGTTTCATTTGTCACCGTCAAAGATCTCTATGCCGATGTCATATGTGAATGCGCTCATGAATTGCCTGCAGCTTTCTGAGCGCCCGTGGCCTGCTCATGCGTATGTCTTAAGCCTTGTGGGCAGCATGGGCGTGCCAGTAACCGATTTGCTTTGGCATCGTTCAACGAACTGATATTTCTATTTTTACGACCATTACTTATGCCACCGTATTTTAAATTGGTTTCGCCTTTTATTTCTTTGAAAGCCTTTGATGCCTTTGATGATCCGTAAAAAAATTCACCTAAACCACCTAGAACTTTGATAAATTAGCACAGTTGAGTGCGGGCCGGTCCTGCCATTGAGTGCTAACCGGAAGTGTGTGTTGATGTGTGTGGTGTGTGTGTGTGTTGTGTGCCGGTGGGTGTGTGTTGTGTTTTTTTACGGAGATAAAAGACTGACTGAGAATATTTCGACTGTGTGTGACAATTGGCTGGTGAGAGTAGGTCCAGATGTGAAGAAAACAAAATTGGTGACAACGCCTGCGTGACCATCCGTTGTTTTCAGCATCATGTTGTGTGTCTCATCGTGTGTGTATGTGTTGTGTGTGGTGTGTGTGTGTGTGTGTGTGTTTGTGTGTGTGTGTAGTGTGTGTGTTGTACGTGTTAGTGTACAGGTGTGTGTGTGTGTTGTGTGTGCGTGAGTGCGTGCGTGAGTGAGTTGTGTGTGTGTGTGTGTGTGTGTGGTGTGTGTGTGTGTGTGTTGTGGCGCGCGTGCGTGCTTGTGTACGTGTAGTGCGTCCGTTCGTGCGTGTGGTGCGTGCGTATTGTGCGTGCGGTGCGTGCGGCTTTGTGTATGTGTGTGTTTTGTTGTGTGTGTGTGTAGTGTGCGCGCGCCGCGCTGAGGGTTTGTGCGTTGCGTTTGCGTGCGCGCGTGCGCGCATTTGTGTGTGTGTGTGTGGTAGTGGACGTCGCGCGGCGCGCGAGGTTTGCGTGTGTGCGTGCGTGCGCGCGTGCGCGCATTTGTGTGTGTGTGTGTAGTGGTGTGTGTAGTGATGTGTGTGTGTGTGTGTGTGTGTGTGTGATGTGTGTGGATCGTTTATTTTCAACGCACTGTGTGGGAATCCTCTGCGACAATAATTATGTCAACATGGGATTTTCACATTGTAGAGGTGATTGCCCTTCATGTCTACATAAGATATTAGATTGAAGTTTTACAACCGCAAATTTTTGAAAAGCTAAACACAATGAGGTCAAAAACCATGAATAACACACTCTCTTTTTTTTTTTTCTTTTTTTTTTTTCTTTTTCTTTTGAGGGTCTCCCAAATGCTATTTTTGCCCACATTTTTCCCAACCTGCTATTTTTGCCCACAATTTTCTCCCAACTGCTTATTTTTTCCCATTTCTCTTCTCCTCCCTCTCTCTCTCTCTCTCTCTCTCTCTCTCTCTCTCTCTCTCTCTCTCTCTCTCTCTCTCTCCTCTTATTTTGTTTTAAGTGGGGGCCCCCCATCCTCCTTTCTTCCCACTGCATTTCCTTTATCTTCTTTGACTCTCAGTCACCGTGCAAGAATCTTGGGTTCGTTGTTTAATGTGGGTGCGCTTTGATACAAAATGTACTTGCGTTTTTTGTTTGATATGTTGATTACGTGTGGTGTGCTTAAATTTTCTGTTTCTGTTGAAATTACTTCAGTTTAACAACGAAAAACGATTTGATCAACGTGTAGGTACGCAAAAGTAATTCCAATGTTAAACAGCAAAATATACAGGCATCGCAGAACCGCTGTTGTCGCACTGGCCGCACTGCATCGCAAAAAAATTATGCAGTCAGGTGCCGGTGTCCTAGTAACAGGGCAAGGATTCGCCAGACCGGTGTTGCGAGATCAAATCTCACTGGATCCGTTACAAACATTGGCTTCTGTTCGTCAGCTCCCAGTTCTACTGGTGGTGTCAGTGTGGGTTTTAGCTAGGTTTCTCTACCATCGTCCTCTCGGGCATGGCCATTCCCCCGGCTGCTATACGCCTTGTGTGCGTTGTGGACGGTAAAATCCAAATTTGAACTCACATGATGAAAACAAAAATCATAAAATATTTTAGTAGTTTGTTCAATAGCTGGGCATATGGACACTTATATGTTTAAATTCTAGTCTTCTTTATTTTCTGTGTTTTTTCTTTTTTTTTTTAAGCAATTCTACCATCGTATCATTCTATTCGAAAACTAGGTCGTGATCGGTGCGCTTTTTTCAGTAGCTCATAAAAACTCCTGCCTTTTTATTCTTTTTTTTTAAAATTTATATGTGTGTGTGTCTGTGTGTGTGGTGTGGGTTGTGTGTGTGTTGTGTGTGTGTGTAAATAAAACAAACAGGCTGCTACACCAAACGGTTCCAATTGTTGTGTAGCAGTGACAACAAAAGCGACGTCTGCAGTAACAGTTTCTTCAACAATAGCAAGTCCAGCGGTGGGATAGGAAGCAGAAGCGGCAGCAATAGTGGCAGCAACAACAACAACAGCAGCAGCAGCAGCAGCAGCAACAACAACACCAGCAACAACGGAAAAAGCAGCAGCACACCGACAGCGGCGGTAGCAGCAACAGCACCAGCAGCACCAGCAGCACCAGCAATGCAGTCGTAGTAGTAGTAACAGTGATGATGGTAGATATCAAGGTTCTCCCGAACAGGATGAAATGAGGAACAGTGAGAAAATTAGATTCTATGAAGAAGAACAACAAGAACAAAAAAGGAAGAAAGACAAGAAGATGATATAGGGGAGGATGACAATGAAGAAAAGGAATTGAAAAAAAAAACCCTTTTTTTTAAAGCTGTTTCATCGTTCGTGCTACTTCAGTGGCATAATCCTCCCATTCACATTCCATCCCATCCCACCCTCACCCCCCAACCCAGCCATCACCCACGCACCCATACCCGACCTACTACCGTGCATTCAGACTCGCCGTCCACACCAATATCCTGGTTTGTCCGCCGCAACCCCCACCACAGCAGTCCACATGTGGCAGACAGTGTCAAGTCATCATGAGAGGCAACCCACCAGAGAAAACATTTCACTTCTGCCGAGTCACTTCGGCGCTGTTCAGTGGTGTCTATTCTGATCCAACACACGCAAAGGGTACCACCAACTAAGTCCTCTAGTGACGACAATCATTGCTAAGTTGCGGAGCCAGAGTGACAGAGCCGTCCCTATCCGGAGGGCGCCGCTGCGTCTGTCCAACGACAGTCCCCATGAACTAGCCAATAACGGCGACTCAACACGAACCCACCAAGGTCACAGACACGGAGAGGACATCGAAACTGAGGTCACCATGGGAGCAGAGCATAAGGGCCCCAGGATTTGAGACATTTTACACTGATCACTGAAGTCAAGGATGATGAAAATGATGCTTTGGAGCCAAATTTGAGTGTGATATTGCATGACAGGACTGTACTCTGTGCTTGATTTAAAGATACACTCTGGTGTCAACCAGGCCCGAGAAATACAGACACCTGCAGTGTTGGTCAGAAAAGGTTTTGGTAACACTCTCAGAGACGTATCTATTGAGTGGATGAAACTCGATAGTGTGGTTCCAGTCTTCCTAATTAAGGTAATACCAGTCTTAATCTGGGTAGGAGCCGGTCGGGGCAGAAAAAAATCACACAAGTAAATGGCTCTGATGGAAATCAAACCCACGACCATTCAGCCAGGAATCCAAGACGCCAACCACTGTGCCATGGTAGATGGTCTGGAAAGAAATCTTAAACATTTTCTGTTAAAATTAGAAAATAGAAGGAGAAAAAATAACGAAGAGAAACGAAAAAGACGAAGAAGCAGGGAAAGGAGGGACGAACATGAGCAACTCAGCAAGTATAGCATAGGAGGGAGGTGTTAGGAAGGAAGAAGAAGAACTGGAGAAATGGAAACAATCTGATGCTTGCTGTGGTCGGACCCTCTGAACAGGGTTTTTTTTATGCCTCTGATGAAGCCAGCAATATGACGGAGACTCTCTACCGATCCTAACGTCTTCGCCTGCTGTGTGGTCCCTGACAGCCAGTATGGTCTCCTCTAGTGAGGGAAAGAGGCTTGCCAGGAACTGCACCTACGTTCCTGGTGGTTTGATGTGTGTTTGGTTGTGTAAAGAGTAGTTATGTGGACAGAAAACATAGATCAATTAAACCAGCTTTGGAGAAAAAGAATAAAAGACAAGCAAAGAAAGGATTTGAAAGTCTTGTGGCTTGGCTCAGTCATGGACATCGTGCAGCCTCTAGGCTTGGTGAGTAGGAACAGATAACACAGGGGCATTGGTTAATCACCTGCAGTATGGGGGGCGGCTGAATCAGAGGACAAACTGGTCGACGGCTTCGTGCAGACAGGCATTCGTGAGGACCCATGCCTTATGGCTTCCTTTGAATGACACGGCAGGTGTCAGAAATAAATGTTAAAGGCCACGGGTGTCTTACGTAAGGCTCAGCAAAGATCCTGGAGAGAGGAGAGAGAGAGAGAGAGAGAGAGAGAGAGGAGAGAGAGAGAGAGAGAGAGAGAGAGTGTGCAAATTAATACTCTTTTGATAGACAGACATTCTAACATGATTGTTTATGATTTTATTCATTTTTCTTTTCTTTTCAGGAACATTTCTACGGAGAGAGTTGGGGTAAGTGTGTGGTGTTTTCTTTTGTTTTGGTTTTTTGTTTGTTTGTTTGTTTTATTTTTGTTTTTGTAAAAGGGGCGTAAGCACAATTTGTGCTTTTTTTTTTTAAGTTGATATGAGGTCGGGAAGATTGAAAACATTTTGTGGCTTGCTGAGGTTGAAACCATGAGGGAAAACTGTGACAGGTCTGTGAGGTCCACGAAATTTCCTTGGCGAAACAGTTATTTTTGTGTGGCACTGTTGATGTCAAACTTAGAAAAGGAAAGGCATTTTTGAGTAGTCGAGGACCTGTTAATGTGTTGAATTGAACTGTGTCTGTGTGATTATGCAGAACAATAGCAGAAACCATTTTATGTCAATAATGTAGGTTATTCATGAAAAGGAGGAGCTCTCTTTTGTTTTGTCTGACTGGTTGTGTTGACATTGCGTGAGCAAGACTCTGGATGTCCTGCAAAATGCGCTGTGCTGTCTCTGGGGTTGTACCATGTGGACATTTGTCTGTGTCTTTAATGTGGA
>CM031597.1:64175299-64190299 GCA_018398815.1 Conus ventricosus | reverse complement strand
GTGACGACGACGACGACAAAGTAAGGTGACGATGAAAATAATGACCAGAAGGGAAAAAAAGGTGTAAAGGGCAGGAGGGGATGGGTTGAGCGCTGCAGAAAACAAACAAACAAACAAACAAACAAACAAACAAAACAAAAACAAAACCGTTTCCAGTATAAGAAGAAGACAAGGAGGAGGATGAAGGGAAGGAGAGAAAGAGAAGAAGGAAGAAGAAGAAGAAAAAGGAAGAGATTGGCGAGCAGAACAGCGAGACAGAACAGATGGCAGAGACCAGTGGGGGGGGAAGGGGGGGGGGGGAGGGGGAAGGAGGAGAGGGGTAGGAAAAAGATGCTGGAAGAATGGGGCAAAGAAGTATATCAATGCACCACTATGACGACGACGACGACGACGACGACGACGATGTCAATGATGATAACAGGAAGAGCAGTGACAAGAGGGGAACAGACAGGTCAGATGAAAAGAAAGCGAAAGAACACTTCTACAAGAAAACAAATAAGAACCAGGAGACTGAGGACGGGTTGAAGGACAAAGTGGAGTGGAGAAGAAAAATAAAAAAAAAATATAAATGTGAAAGAGAAGAAGAAGAAGAAGAAGAAGAGAGAAGAAGAGAAGAAGAAGAGAAGTGGAGGATAGAAAAGGACGGTGATCCAAAAAAAAAAATAGATGTAGGAAGAGGAAAAAAAAAAAAGAAAAAGAAATGAAAATGCATTGAAACCAGCACGGTATGGTTTGAGAAGGATGGGACCACACTAAAAAATGCATGGTAATTTATGAGCAAAAGAAGAATACATGCACCTCCCAACATCCCGTTCCTTCCTCCTCCCTTCTCTAAACATATTCCATATGTAAGACAGACAGAAATGGAAAGAAAAAAAAAAAGACAGGAAGTGTCACAGCATGGAAGGGGGGAAGGGTGGTAGGGGTGGGGGAAGGGAGAGAAGCAAATACGCATACATTTATACACACACATTTATACAGACAGACAGAGGGACAAACACACCACAATACACAATGTCACATTAATGCACGCACACGCGCGTACACATGCAAGCGCACACACACACACACACACACACACACACACACACACACACACACACACACACAACACACACACGCACACACACACACACACAGATAAGACAGACAGACAGACAGACAGACAGACACACACACACACACACACACACACACACACACACACACACACACACACACACACACACACACACACACACACACACACAGAGGGAGAGAGGAGAGAGAGAGACAGGCAGACAGACAGAGACAGAGACAGACAGATAGACAGACAGACAGACAGACAGACGGACAGATATACAGACAGACAGACGGACAGAGACAAAGGAGTGGTGGAGAGACAGATATGTAGACGAGACTAACGGTTACACTCATATGACAGAGACAAAGACAGAGAGACAGAGAGAGATACAGCAAAGAGACCAACAATGTCTCAAATCAACTTTTTTTTTCTATTAATCAAAGATGGAAAGATAAAGAATCGGGTGAAGAGAACAGAAGAAAAGAATAATAGAAGGAGTTTTTGAGAGAAAAAAAAAGGCGAAATAAAGAAAGAAATAAGCAAGGAAAGAAATAAAACAAAGAGAAGGAAGGAAGAATGGAAGGAAGAAAAAACAGAAATGGGGGGGGAAAAAGGATGAAAAAGTGTTGGAGAAAGGACAGCCTCAGAACACAACAAAACACGCCCTTAAAATGAACGAAGAAGGTAGGAGAGGAACCGGAGGGGGAAGACAAAAACCTTCGAAGGAAATCAAGTGGTTTAGAATAGGAAGTGACGTAGGAAGCCTACATGCGTTAATTGGCTGTCGCGTTCTCGGAGCTTCCCAGTCCCTGTGGTGGAGTTTCCCTGAGGGCTGCAACTTGGGTCAACACAACCATTGTTGACGTAATCAGTCTTTGTGCACGGTTTCACCATCTACGTCAGAAAGGAATGAGGTCTCACTCCTGGCGAAAGAGTATGGTGCCAGTAGCTGTATGCGGGTGGGGGGCGGGTGGGGGGGGGAAGTTAGGCGAAAAGATCGGAGAGAAACATATACTAAACCGTCACACAAGATTTTCCCTAACGCAGCACTCCTCCTTCTCTCACGTCCACCCCACTTCATTTCTATCCTTCTTCCCTCCCCTTCTTTTTGAACCTCTTCGCTCCTCCTAACCACACACATTCCACCGAACATTACACACAAATTCTCTCTCTCTCTCTCTTCTCTCTCTCTCTCTCTCTCTCTCTCTCTCTCTCTCTCTCTCTCTTGCATTGAAGGCCAGTTATTTTCCATTTATTATAGATGGACATCTATAAATCATTTTCAAAAGAAAAACAAATCAGGCTCACTCTTTCCGAATTGAATGAACAGAAATATCGATGTAAAATGTCCGACGTGTTGAACTAATTTGTCTGTTGTGCGAAGAATCTGATAAAGTGCCATTTGTTTTGAGTGTTCCACTCAGCGTGATCTCTGTGTAAATACCCTTACCAAAGGAATACCATAAGCAGTCATGTGTTCATTTTGATATCGTTTCTAGTGGTATTGAATGTCAGGCATCGGTTGTCTACCCTTTGTGGCTTGTAATTGTTGTTGTTGTTGTTGCTGTTTTCGCTTTTTTGTTTGTTTAAGATTTTGATTGGAATGTTTATATAGCAATCTTCTTTAAGTCATGCGATCGGGCTGTGACCCTTTTGATCCGTGCGCATGGATCAGTTGGACACACACCTCAATTGGCGACTCTCAGCTCTGGCACAGATGTGTGCGAGTGTTGGAGGCCCCAGTGCCCGAACTTCCTTGCCGTCACCTTTCCTGTCAAGTGGCTCAAGATGAATATTTGTTTAATGGGGAATGTCATTTAGTATCTTTTTATTTCGAAAATTCCACTTTATTTTTTTGGGTTTTTTTTTATCCTTTCTTTTCCGAAAAAAAGTTTATCAAAGGGAATAATGTTTTTTATTTCATTTCTGTATCAACGATCCCAGCCCCTTTTACACTCGGAATTTTCCAGTGAAAAAAATCAATAATTTTCTTATGATGTGGGCTGGCACTGTCGGGTGTTTTTTTTAAACCCTGCCTTTTTTTGCCTGCCCTTTTGGGGATCAGTGCACGTGCATGTGTGGCGCTTGGTTTCTCCTCCTCTGGGGGGGAGTACCGTCAGTCTCTCTCTCTCTCCCCCCCCCCCCCCCCCCCCCCAACCGCCACTTCCTGTTCGCCAGTTGGTCTGGAGTGGCTGGCGTTAACAGGCCTTTTGACTTATCTTCACGCTACACTTTGTGAATGCGCGGTGAAAGTCAGCAGCGAGGTGTGTGCGTGTTCTGAGGGGATGGAAATTTTAGATCGGACTTTTGATCCTTAACCTTGAAAGGACCTAAGAAGTCCCCCACCCCACCCCCCCCCACACCCCCCACCCTCCCCCAAAGACTTTGTGTTTAAAAGAAACAAAGACCTTCTATGTGGACTGAAGGAAAAGAGAACTTTGTGGGTGAATTCTTAGGCCAGGGGCTTTGGCTTTTAGTAAGAGACTGAACCTCGAGCGAGAAAGGGTCGCAGTTTTGCTGTTGTGAAGTTTGTTTGGCCAGCTGGAAGCTGGAGGTGTGCCAAGGCGTTTATCTTTGTCTCTGGAGGAAACCTGCCCTTTGAACTTCAGACGGTTTCCCTGGTTTTGGGTTTATCCTTTGTGTGACTGCTTCAAGTTTGGGGGAAATTTCGGGAGTTGAGGTACTTTAACACATAGACTGATTTATTTTTTTCGTTGGAATCTTTTTTTTTTTTGAAACGTTTTTGGTTGTCTATGATTGTGTTCTAATTTAAAGAGTGCGATAGAGAGTTTCCTTTCGCACTGGGCGCGATCTTCCAAAGTTGTTGCGAAGTTTCCGTTTGTGCCCCCTTTGAATTGTAAGATACTGTAACACATTATGACGTATTTAGTCTCCAAAGTCTCCGAATGACGGCCCTTCTTATGGTCATTTCCCGCTTGTAGGGAGAGTAGATGTTGGATTGTAACAGGTTTGTTGATTTAGTAAGATGTAGGATGTCTGCTGTCAATTTGTTGAGCGGGTGGTGCAAAAGTTAGATTTCTGTTTAAATTCTCTTCTCTTGCTTATCAAATTGCCTTATCCCTACATGCACGCATGCAAATACCCATCCGGGACACACAAACCATGACAAAAGAACAGTTCGTAATTTAATATATATTTGTGTAATATGCGACTCCTTCTTTGGCTTCAGGGAGACGATGAGCCTTAAACATATACTGTCTGGTTTTGGAAAGACTCGGATGCTATCATATCTATCAATACTGTTGTTCGCTGTCGTATACGTTGGGCTAAGGACTTCGTACAAATTGATTTTCTGAATCTGAATCTCTTTTCTGCTTGTCTTTTTGTTCATTTTATGACCGTCTCTATTCTGAAATGTGAGATTTCAGTGCGTGCCAACAGCAATTCTGTGTTACAGAGAATATCTGATTTTTCTCTAGTGCCGCTGTTGTCAACTAAGACTCTGCAATACAGATTACAATCAAGTTTTGTTTTCTTCAGACTGCTGCTGATTTTTCTTGGTTCTTGCTTTCTTACCAATGACGTCGTCGTCGTCGTCGGGCTTGCTTATACTGTGTGTGTGTGTGTGTGTGTGTGTGTGTGTGTGTGTGTGTGTGTGTGTGTGTGTGTGTGTGTGTGTGAGTGAGTGTGTGTTTGAGTGTGTGCGTGTGTGTGTGTGTGTGTGTGTGTGTGTTGTGTGTGTGTGTGTGTGTGTGTCTGTGTGGTCTATGTGCGTGCATGCGTGCTGCGTGCATACGTGTGTGTTTGCGTGTGCGTGCGTAAGTGTGTGTGTGGTGTGTGTGTGTGTGTGTGTGTTGTGTGCGTGCGTGCGTGCGTGCGTGCGTGCGTGCGTGCGTGCGTGCGTGCGTTCGTGTGCGTGCGTGCTTGCGTGCGTGTGCGGCGTGGTGGGTTCGTGTGTGTGTGTGCGCGCGCGCGCGCGTGTGTGTGTGTGTGTGTGTGTGTGTTGTGTGTGTGTGTGTGTGTGTGTGCGATGTGTGTTTGTGTGTGTGTGTGTGACGTGTGCGAGTGTGTGGTGTGTGTGTGTGTTATGTTTGTGTTTGTGTGTGCACGTGTAAGTGTTCCTGTGTGTGTGTGTGTGTGTGTGTGTGTGTGTGTGTGTGTGTGTGTGTGGTGTGTGTGTGTGTGTGTGTGTGAGTGAGTGTTATAGAGAGAGAGAGGGGGGGGGGGGCAGACAGACAGACAGACAGACAACAGAAAGGCAAAGACAGAGAGAAAGAGAGAATGTGTGTATGCCTGTCTGTGAGTGCATATATGAATACATCTATTTCTCTATGAATTTGTCTGCCTGTCTATCCATTGTTTGTCTGTCAGTCAGTCTCGCTCGCTGTTAATCTCTTTATTATTCTTCCTCAAATGTCATGTATCTGTTGTATGTTTGTCGTCAGTTTGTCTGAAATGTAAGTTGAGATGTTTCTGTCCGTGAACATTTAGTATGTCTGTATTTGAGTATCATCTGTTATTTGTTATGCAAGTGTGTGGGGTGTGTGTGGGTTGGTGTGTGTGTGTGTGTGGGGTGGGGGTTTTGTGGGTGTGCGTGGTTTGGGGCGTGGTGCCCTGCGTGCGTGGTTTCGTTTCGTGCGTATGTGTGGGGGGTGTGTGGGGGGTGTGTGGTGGTGGGGGGTGCGGGTGCGTGCGTGCGTGCGTTGGGGTGCGTGCGTTTCGTTTTCGTGCGCGCGTGCGCGCGGGGTGGGTTGTGTGTGTTGTTGTTGTTCTTCAATTTTCGTTTTTTCTCTAAAGGGGGTATTAGGGCAAGGGTGTGTGTTTGGTGTGAGTGAGTTGGGGGTGTGTGTGTGTGGTTGGGGGTGTGGGGGGTGTGGTGTGTGTGTGTGTGTGTGTGTTGTGGGGGTGTGTTTTTGGGTGTGTGTGGTGCGTGCGTGCGTTGGGGGCGTTGGTAGTGCGTGCGTGCGTGCGGTGCGTGCGTGGGGTGAGTTTCGTGCGGGCGTGGTGTGTGTGTGTGTTTGAGTGTGTGCTTGAAGCGTTGCGGGCGTGTGTGCGTGGTGCTGTGGGTTTTGTGGGTGTATGTGTGATGAGGAGAAACTTTTAAGTAAGAATTAAAATTTTTTTTTTTTTTAAAACATCAAAAATTTAAAAAAAAAACAACTGTACAAAAAAAAGATATTTAAATAGCAATTACAGGATTTAGCCAATGGGCTTAACATTAAAGGAAATTGTACAAAATTTAAGAGGGCTTTGGGGGCCGGGGAAAATTTTTACTTTGAAACATCCTTTCCAAAAATTTACAAATCGGAAACAAAGTAGGGGGAAAAGTATAGAAAGTGTGGTGTTTCATAATAAGGGCGCCGCCAAAAACATCGGAAAATTTTTTTGACAATTTTGTTCTGGGAAAGCATTTTTCTTTAACCGAAATAAAGGAGAGGGAAATTGGGTTTTCTGTGTCTTGGAAATTCCATGTTTGTTTTCGGGTTTTTTGGATTTATGAGGAAGCCTTTTTAAAAGATTATTGCTCGAGAGTTTGAAAAACAAAGCATGGGAAAAAAGTCGGGTTTGTGTACGGGGGGGAGAAAAATTTTCTTTGTAGTATTCCCCAAATTTTTTAAAAAAGGGGTCCTTTTTTAAAAGGAATTCCTTATGTAAGCTCAAGGGAATATGAATAGTTGCCGTTTTTGTCGAATTGTTTGCAATGCTCGAGCAAAACCTTTTCCCATTTTATTTGGAATAAGCAATGGGAAGGAAAACCCCAAAAATTTTAAATATTATACCCCTTGACAAAGTTTGGGGGAAAAAAGTTTTTAAATTTTTTATATGATTTTTAGCACGATTTTTTGAATTTGTAGATTCTAAAGCTGAAGAACTGATTGAATCTTTAAAAGAAAAGAATACCCTAAAAGTCAAATGATAAATCTTTATGTACTCTACGGCATTAATTTTTGCTATAAGTTCGGCTGTAAAAAAAAGACAGATTTGCCCAAAAAATGAAAGGACTTCCATTTTTAAAAAAGGAATGACAAAGCCCCAAAACCCGAATTTTTGTTTAATAGGACCCATCCCGTATTGGGCTTTTTTCGAAGGGACGTAACAATCTTTTAATTATTTTGCTTCGAAAAATTGAAAATTAAAGGGGGTCAGTTTTTTAAAATTGTTGGGATTGTTATAATCAAATTTTGGTTTTTAAGAGTCCCGTTTGGTTTCAGGAAATTAAGGGAAAAAACGCACGCAAGTTTTTTTTGATTGATACCTGGGAAATTTTTCAACAAGTGGAAAAATATGTGGGTATCGTTTTAGTGGTCGAAGTTTTTAGCAGTTTTTGGAAAGTCTACCCTAGGGGTATATCCCGTTCCCTTTTTGGTTTGCACTTTGGAAAAGTTGGCAGCGAAGAATTTTTTACTTAGCGCGCCTAGTTCACGTTTGGGCATAAGAGGTAAGAACCAGGTTATGGTAAGTTCTAAAGTGAAGCATGAAAGGAAACCGGGGTTTAACGGAAAGCTTAGGTCATACACTGAAACTTTTTTTAAAAAGTACTTAGGGCACTAAAAAAGCCTCTTGTGCATATGACCCAAATTTTGGGTCTAATAAAGCAGAAGAAAGATTTTATTAAAATTTTTGTTTCCCGGCCCCCAAATTTGTTTTTCTTATAATTTTTAGCAGTTTAAAAGATTTTCTTTGTGATTTATTTTATGTTCCAAGTTAAAAAATTTAAAAATGAAATTTTACATAAAATTTCACACCCAAAGGGAAATTTTTTTCAGAAGTGTAGCTCAAAGTTGGGTTTTTTTATTTGAAGTTGGATTTTTCTGAGCAAAAACCTACCCGCATCAAATAACATATAGGAGTTTTTTTAGCCCAAGGCGTAAGCCATTTTCGCATTTTTTGGGTTTGCAATGTTGTCCCTAATTTTTTTTGATTATTCCCTTTTATTTTAAAATTTAAAAAAATCTTTTTTTTGGGGTTCTTTTTCAATGTGGTGTTCAACCCTAAAACAGTTTTCATCCCCTTTTTGGGAAATTTTGTTTTAAAATTTTTTTTAAAAAATATTTGGTTTAAAACATTAGTTAAAAATTAAAGAGAAGAGGGGGGATGACAGAGCCCTTTAGGGATTTTCCCTTTTTGTAATCTTTTGGTTTAAAAAAGTTTTTACAATTTTGTCTGAAAAATTCTGTTGGTTGGAATGTTTTAACAAAAAAATTTTGAAAAATGACCCGAGAGACCTATTGTTTTTAAATTTTTATAAAAGCCTATCTTTCCAAAATTTTCAAATGCTTGTTTGATATCGGGAAAAAAGGGGCGAGAACCCTTTTGTTTCTAGCAAATGGGTTTAATTTGCGTAGTTAGCTTTACAAGGGTGATCCCCTAGTAGATGCCCCCTTTTAAAAACCGCCGGTTTGCGGGGATAAAGCCCGTTTTTTTACAATAGTATGTTCTTGTTTTTTGAACAAATTTTTCCTTTTGTTTTCAGACATGAGATGTTTGGTATTGGTCGATAGTATTTGTGTTTGTAAATTTATTTTTCCCCCTTTAAAACGGGAACAATAATTGAGTTTAAAAATTTGGGGGTATGTTCCCCTTTAATCCAAAAATTTATTAATTTTTTGTAGAAGTAAAACAAAATTTTGTGGTTATGTTTTAAATTTCATTAAAAAAAATTTAAACCCAAAAAGGGGTTTTCTTTTTTAGACAATGAAGAAAAAGCAGGAAAAAAAATTCCTGAAAAGTAATTCAGCATTTAGATAATGTTATTATTTTTGTCGGGAAAAAGCGTAAATTTCTTCGTTTTGGGTTTGGTTTTCCCTCCAAAAACTCTGCATTGTCTGAAAAAAATACAGATGGGCTGTTTTTTGGGAAAATTTAAGCCCAAAAGTTTTGCTTTTTGATATTCCCAAGGAAAAATTTTTGGCCCCCCTTTTTGTTGGATATGCAGGTAAAAGGGTTCCCTTTTTATTTCATGGATTTTTTCCCCAAAAATTTTTTGTATTTTTGTTCAAATTTTTTCATTAAAAAAAAATGAAAGGGCCCGTACTCGGTTTGCATTTTCCCTTACTTTATTCTTTTTATTCTTGGGAGTTTTTTTTAATGGTATGCTTCCCTTTTTCCTTTTTTTTCTTTTTCGTACAGTTTAAACGTGCTTTTTTTTATTCACCCGAATTTTTGAAAATTCTGTCCACCCCACTTTACCGGGGGTGGTTTTAGAGAATTTTTTATTGACTAAGAACGGAAATTCCCCTTCCCGGTGGTGCAGTTGTGAGAAAAAGTAAAAAGTGTTCATAGTTTATGTAGATTTTTCAAAAAAAATTTGACGTCATATGAAAATTTGCCAGAATTTAAATTTTGGGCCCCGCAGTCGCTTGTAATCAAACTTTGGGAGTTTATTTCCCTTTCTGTCCTCTTGGGTATACAAAACCTCTAGAAAAAATAACTATGGGAATTTGTTTATCCTAAAGTGTTATCATAATTTGCCTGACAGTGGGACCATTGATGGGGAAAATTAAAAACAAGTTTGGATGATCTGTGATTGGGTATCAGGCAGGCTGTGATACTTCCCCTATTTTAGGTAGGGCGAGTGGAGAGTTGATAGTTTCCCCTTTCGGGTTTGGGCTGACTTTCGTGAAGGGTTTTACCCCGGAAAAAAGGTGTTCTTAAAATCCCCCGCAATTTGCCCTTTAATACTTTTTAAAGTTTATTTTTGTAGCCCGCTGATTTCTAAACAATTTATCCTTTTTTGGGGAAATAAAAGGACAGTGTTAAGACTAGAGGGAAATTTTTCAAAGTGAACAGAAGCCAAAACAAGAATTTCAAGTTGAGGTGCAGGAAGGTTTTAGGTGACTGAAGGGGATGGTAAAATAATGGTAAATTTATATAAATGGGGGCAGGACTTTCTCATTGTCACCCGGTTTTTTGTACCACAGGGGGGTAAAAGAAACGATCCAGGGTGGAAAATCCCTTTTTTGACACTTTTTGATTTTAAGAAAAAAGGACCATGTGGGGCTGGCTTCAAAATGTTGTTGAAAATTTACCCAAAATTTTTGTGGGGATGGGTGTTTTGTGTGTGTGTTTGTGTGTTGTGTGTGTGTGTGGGTGTGTGTGTGTGTGTGTGTGGTGTGTGGTGGTGGTGTTGGGGGTGGTGTGTGTGTGTGTGTGTGTGTGTGTGTGTGTGTGGTGTGTGGTGTGTGTGTGTGTGCTGCGTGTGGCGTGCATGTGTGTGTGTGCGTGTGTGAACGCCACAATCCAATCATATAATTATGGTCGTGCAAATGTAGTATGTGTTTGGATTTGAGTTAACGCTTGCATGCTGTCTGTCAAATGACCACACATCAGATACTCACGTGGACTTTATCATATAGATAGAATACCCTTAGACCGCACTAAGATTATCACTGACACACAGCAAGCGAACACATGACGTCTCTCACCACGGGAATGGTAAGTCAAGGGAAATTTAAAAAGCAATACAGGTGTGCATTCGGGTTAGCGAAACACAAAGCCGTTAGTAACACAAGCTCTGTATATAAGGCAAACTGGAAAACCACAAACAGCACACTCCCGTACGTAAGGGAAACTCATAACTATAAGCAACACACTTCCTGTTCATAAAGGAAACTCATGATAAATACAGCACACTCCTGGGGTGAGTAAAAAAAAAATGAAAACTCAAAACCAAAGCAATACACTTTCTAAAGATAAAGTGAACTCAAAACAAGAAACAACACGTGCTCAATATATAAAGGATACTCAAAACCGCAAACAACACACTTCCTGTACATAAACGAACTTCAAATCCACAAACAAAGCACTCCAGTGTAAATAGATTAACCAAAACCAAAAACAACACACTACAGTGAGTACAGGAAACTAAAAACTTAAACTACACACTTCCCATATAATAAAGGAAAGTCAAGACCACAACAATACATTCCCCATATGGGAAAGAAACTCAAAACTCAAACAACACACTCCCGTATGTCAAAGAAACCCAGACTTCAAACGACAAGAGCGCACTACCGTATACATACAACCGCCTTTGTTCTTTTTGAAATTACATCGGACAACACAGACTTCTTACAGACTGTAGTGGACAACGTACTCTAAACATTTTCTATGCGACGGGCAGCGCTCGTTAAGAACATCCGAAATCCTGACACTGACGTTTTCTAAAGATAGCTAGTGATGTGGGATCTATGTGGGATGTTGTTATGGGCTGCAACAGGACAAACCTGGCGGTGGCTGTGTAAAGAGTCGCAATGAGCGGCGTGGAAGTGTTAGTATAATGGCATTGAAGGGGCGTAGGAGAGGAGAGGATATCTTCTGTCATAGGCATGAAGCTCTGGCACTGTGTTTCTGATATGAAAGCGGTTTCCGTTCTTCAAAACAGGAACACAGAGAATCAAACCTTTTTTTTTCAAGAAATAATATCTGTGAGAAACTGGTAGCATCGGACAGTTTGTCATCGATGAAGATTCACAACAGAGCCTCTTCTTTATCAAACTGACATTGAGCCGATTGAATTCCAACACCTTTGGGTGATCAATAGTGACGCTGTGGGCACACCACATAACGACGAGAAGTTGCCAGCTAGCGGTGCTGCAGAATCCAATGGGGGAATTTCGGGAGGCTAAGTAAACAACTCCTAGGACAGAATGGACGATGGTCGGAAATCGGCAAGGAAGGTAATCTGTGCTGCAGCTTGCGTTCAGCGAGAGTGATACCGCCGTTCTCTTGAGACAGATGCCGCTGACGGGGGACGCCCAGAGAAATGTTGCCCCATCAATCTGCTTTACACTTCAGTCAGAAAAAGAGAAGGACAGATCATGGGTGTGAAACGGTGCGCCTGTGATGCCATCAGCCAATATCTCGATCGACATCCTGGCGTGTGCTGTCAATCAAGAATTTGACTTCTCGATCAATCTGCTTGAGAAAGGGTTAAACCTGTTTGCGATGGAGAAACATGATCTTCCCTGATTTTTCTTCTTTTTTTTGTGACGGCACAGGTCTATTCCTGTAGGTCCAATAGTGGACTTATAGTCTTACAGATTCCCGTAAGCAGACAGTCAATAGACCCATAGTGTCACCAATTTGTTCAGCGAAGTCGTCAAGCTCTACGATGCTGTCAGCTGGTTCAAGTTTGAACCCTCAGTGGCCGGCCTTCTGCAGATAAAAGCCTTGCCAGTCACGAGAAATCGGAGTAGCTCGACACGTAAATCAAGATCCATGAAAAAAAAACAGACAAGCTGTTGAAGGCAATGAGGACATCCAAACAACCCGTGGTCTTCTTGGGTTCAGTTATCTTCAACGGGAAGGCACACGATGACGCTTTGACAGGGCTGGGGGTCAGACAATGAACGTTTTTCCTTGTATGTAGCCTCTCCCCCCCCCCCCTACTCACCTTCCTGCCCGTTTCTCTTCTCTCTCTCTCTCTCTCTCTCTCTCTCTCTCTCTCTCCTCTTCCAGAACACGTCATCTGATTGGCCTACACTATTCATGGAACTTTCACCCGTTCATCCACCCCCATCGTCGCCTTCACCCTTTCACTTTGACCACATAGCTCCTATTAACTACTGACACTAGAGAAGGACGGGAAAGAAAACCTCTAACTCCACACACACGAAGGAAAGTCATTGAGGATTCTGACTGACTGATGTCAAGCTTGTCGGTTAGTGAAGGCCGAAACAGGACTGCGCTGAGTGCTGGTGTCTGCTAGCATAGGTTCTCAGCAGTAGATCATCCACTGTGTCGGAGGTCCTTTGTCTTTCTTGTACTACTGATCTTGGAGTTATCCGACAGTTCATACGTACTTTTACCTCCCCTTGTGGCTGTCTGTTCTCATTTGAGGTCCACTGTAAAGCATTGCCGGAGGGGATCATCCGTTGAGTACCATGCACTGACGCCTACTGCTGGATTTTCTTAGTGCTCAGGTAACTGGCATGCTGGTGACGCTGCTGCTGCTGCTGCTGCTGCTGCTGCTGCTGCTGCTGCTGCTGCTGATGATGATGATGATGATGATGATGATGGTGATGATGATGATAACGATGCTGATGGTGGTTGTAGTGATTGTGGTGGCCATGCTGGTCGTCATAGTCGTGCTGTGAAAGCTGGTGATTATAGTGGTGGTAATGTTGATGATGATGATGATGATGATGATGATGATGATGATGATGATGATGATGATGATGTCGATGACGATGATGATGATGATGATGATGATGATGATGATGATGATGATGATAGAGGTGATGCTGGAGATGGTGACGGCGGTGGTGGTGGTAGTGATGGTGGCAATAGGTGGCAAGGGTGGAATGGGAATGACGATGATGATAATGACTATGGCAATGATTGCTGTCGAGCACACACACCTTAAACTCTGAGAGTGGCTTACATGACAAACGCACGTGCACTAGTACAATCATGATCTCCTTCCACTGCCTCTTTCATCGTCGTCATCATCGTTATCGTATCATCAAAATCAGTATCGCCCCCACCGTCATTATCGTCATCATTGTTTAAATTAGACCTGTAATTATTATGATGAACACATCTTTTTTTTTAATGTCATTAGCCATCCTATTCTTTTTATCTTTTAAAGTACCGTTTCGATAATGATAGCTGCTTCTGCAATCGCTGTTGTCTGAAATTCTCCACTCCTCATATCATTGACAATGATGACGACGGTGACGACAACAACAACGATTACGTCATTAATGATGAAAAAGAAGACTATTGGTTCTACGTGACCAGAGGCCCCATATACACGACATGTCTGTCCCACTTACTGCTCGAACACATAACCCAAATACATGACCCAAACACATGACCCAAACACATAACCCAAACGTCCTGTCCTAGGCATGACTGACAGTTGACCTGAGAGGGTAGTCATTTTGCCCACTCGCACTCGTGTGTACACGCATAATTCCACATGTGTGCACTTATGTGCATGCACATGCGCACGTAAGTAGCTGAGCGCGCACGTGTGTACGTGTGCCTGCACACAAATACACATGCACACACACACATATACACCTACGGACAAGCATGGATATGTGCATTATATATACACAAACGCATGCCCGTCTGTGTGTCTGTCTGTCTGTCTGTCTTGACTTGTCTGTTTATCTGTCTGTCTGTCTGTCTGGCTGCCTGGCTGGCTGTTTGTCTGTCTGTTTAATGTATGTCTGTCTGTCTGTCTGTCTGTCTGTATGTTCTCTCTCTTCTCTCTCTCTCTCTCCCCTCTCTCTCTCTCTCTCTCTCTCTCTCTCTCTCTCTCTCTCTCTCTCTCTCTCTCTCTCTCTCTTGGGTAAAGTATGGGAAAACCAGAACGTTACAATGTCAAAGGTTTTCTCTTAGAATTTAGAAATCGGTTGATTGATTGTCATCTTCAAGAATGGTACACCCGAATGGATGTTAGTGATCGCTTTTCCTTCTATTCTTCCTTTAAGCAATTCAGACAAATACCGAATTATCTGTTTACGGTAAGTAATTTGAACAATCGTAAAAATCTCATAAGATTCAGGTTAGGCGTATCTTGTTTAAATACTCACAAACTGCGGCATTCGAGTGTTCCCCGAGAGGCACTCTGCTGTCCTTTTTGTCCAAGTCAGTTGGAATCTGAATATCACTTTTTTTTGTATACCCTAAATATAAGGATGTTCGAGAGCATTTCATACCCACTAAATATTATGCAAGAGCGTCGGCTTTCAAGATGTCATTATTACTTGCCAATGATAAAATGGCTAAAGTTGTTGCTGCTTTCATAACTAAAGCTTTTGAAATCAGATGCAAAAAAACGAATGGGACGTAAAGTTCATATATTTTTATGTATAATTCGGGGTACATTTTTCCCCTCTAAAAGCAAAAGAGCTTGTATGTGTGAGTGTATGTGGGCGAGTGTGTGTGTCATGTGTGTGTGTGTGTGTGTGTGTGTGTGTGTGTGTGTGTGTGTGTGTGTGTGTGTGTTGCGTGCGTGCGTG
>CM031597.1:64141309-64175199 GCA_018398815.1 Conus ventricosus | reverse complement strand
ATACAAGCCTCAGTTATCCATTCGTATCGATCGTGTGGAGCATATGTTCTACGTTGAATTCTTGCTAGGTGAAGAAAGATTAAGACGAATTCTTCTAGAGAATGTAAATATACGGGTTCAAGACCACCCATCTTATTTTGCACGAAAACCCCCCTTTTCACATCCAACTCGCGTCCATCTCATGTCAGTTTTGACCAAAATTAACACCTGTTTTTAAACAAAATTAACACCCCAAAACCTCTAAAAATCGACGTAATCGTTGTTTTAAAACGGGGGCTTACGTGCTAGATAAGATAGGGTGATTGTGAACCCGTATATTTACATTCTCTCTCCATGGCACATAAAATCAACTAAAAATTTATATGGGTTGACAGGTCTGTTTGCCCGCGGCTGGTTGCTAGACTGCAAACACATATAACTTCTTCTGATTTCTGCGTAAAACGAGAGAAACTGATTAATTAATTTTTTTAATTGTTGTTTATATTTTGGTTTAAAAAATGAAGGCCGAAGTAGCTACAGAGCTTATTAATATACTTTACGAGTTGGATTGGGAGAGGGAGGGCAATATAGAAGAGCTAAAGAGCAGGTTTGAAGAATTAATTACTGAACTTTTTAATCGAAAAGACATGCGAGAAAGTGTAAATGAAGCTGTCAGCAAAATACCAGATACTTGGCCTCAAAACCGGTTATAAAGCTTGTTTGCTATATTTAGTTGACAATAGGCTCCAGAAGATGTAATCTAACTGTTTCTAACCACCCCTGGAATGAGTGGCTATTTCGCTTTAATGAAAATCCGGTTTTACTATTAGAAAAGGATGCGAATACCAGTTGAATTTACAAGAGAAACAGATTAATAAATTTTTTAAATTTATAATTTTTATTCTTGTTTAAAAATGATGAAGCCTAAGAACTTAAAACTTACTACAAATAATTTACAATTGAAATGGATGTTCAAGAGAAGTGTTAATGGGGCAGGTTGAAAAATCAATAATCTGATCTTTAATCACATAAATATACAACCAAGAGTGAAAATGAATTCAACATTAATAATACCAGATATCTTGGCCCCAACCGGCTATAAAGTTGTTGCCATTTTAGTGATTATATGGCTTCTAAGATGTTGAAACTGGATGTTTCTACCTCCCCTGAAGGATTAAATTTTCGCTTTGTTGAAGATCAGGGTAATACTATTTAGAAAAGGCTGTTAAACTTACATTTGAATTTTACAATTCTTTTTTTATTTATTTTAGATTTAAAAAATGGCTGCCGAAACTCAGTGAATCGATTTAATAATTGTAATGAATCTATTTGACGAAACAAGAAAATTGTTAAACAATGATTTTAGTGAATTTGGCTTTGAGAATGATGTATACAATATAATAAAAGATAATAAGTGAACTATTTAACGAAGCAATCCAAAGTGAAAAGATGACTGTAGTGATTCAGAAAAAGCAAAATATTAGCAGTGTTATAGTAGGTTAACGTGTCTATGACATGGTTGCATACGCTTTTGGGGAATAATATAAAAAGCGCGTTTTTATACTTACTATAAATATATATTTATTTTTTTAATATAGCGTAAATATTTTTTTTAAAATGACGACCACAATAAAATCAAGGACGGAAAAACAATAATCACGATGGAAGAAAAAATCAGTAGTGACAAACAATTAAGCAATATGTTTATTGAAGTAGACATGGCATCAATTAACCCCACCAACGTTCATGAAAGCGTAGCACATGCTATCTCTAAAATTCCAGAGTCCTTCAACGCGAACCGCCATAAAAGTGTTGTTGGCCTGTTCTAATGAATTATATAACACCTGAAATAGTAACAGTGGCATCTGGGTTTTCAACTAAACAGAAAGAAGTAATCAGTTAATCACGACGATATAACTCTAACTGGGTCTAGACTAACATGCTTACAACAGTTTAAACCATGCAAGTGAGGAGCAAAGTTAAGGGGTTCTGGCTGGTCTGAAGGACAGTCCTTGAAATCCAATTGAACAAACAAAGTTTCTATCCAATATTAGGCAATTCTTACCTACCTCTGCTCCCAAATTGAGTTAGAGCTAAAACGGGCATTTATAAACATACAATAATTCTGACAACAGAGTTTTTATGTGGTTTTTTAGCGCACTTGCATACCTGTTAAAAATCAATCAGAACAGAGTTTCTAATTATGAACATACAAAACAAGACTGAACTTTGACACCATAACCTTTCCATTGCGTATACCCAGTATATCTCAGTTGAAGGAACAAAGCAAACCCAAATAACCAATCACTGAAACGTTTACACATGATCTGTAAAGCGGATCTAGTGCCTCTAAGGGTTTCTTTCTAAATCTTCTCCCAACGCTCGCTCCCACTTTAGTCGAACCGCTGAACAAGCCTGTAGAACTTGGATCCTGTTTGCAGATAGTAACAAAGAGTCATTATTTATTAATTAGAACAAAAAAGCAGACTTATGTTATATGGCTTTTACATCAAAGGAATAAATCAAAACCAGAGCTATGCGAAGGTGTTTGGTCAATAGAATCCCAACAAAAGAACAGCCGGCCAGTCATAGAACTCATTGTAAAAGTTATTGTAGACTGTGAAACCCACTCCTTACACCTACACAGGGGTCTAAAGTTAGGTTTAAAAAATATACACAAAATGCAGAAGAGCCCTGACGTGGTTTATGCTGACTTAAGTATCAATCTTGCCACAGAACAATGGCCTCACAACAGCATGGAACATAAAACAACATATTAACCACCATAGATCTGTATCATATGCGATTTCATTTGTTGTTATGTCAGACGGTTCAACACACGACACTCAGAGATTTAACAGAGGGCCCAACGCAGCCATAAAATTTTTAGAGCATATGACACCAAGTTCGTAATCACTACTAACTTGTACTACTCCACACCTAAATATCTTTCAGCATTGTTATACTCCTGAAGATCAAGAACGCTATTACTCATCTACGCACTGTTGGATTTGTCGGCTTAGAGCAAACGCCTAACATAAAGACACGACAGTGAGAAAACCACCATCACAATACTGGAAAGTTCAGGAGGGGGCTCGCACAACAATTGAAATCTTCAACTTAAGGAGTTGACCCTAAGGACATGGAAACTGCCTATCTTCTTTTCATAACGTACGAGGCAAACTATTCTTCATTTTAACATGCAAGCAGTGACTTCTGAATATCAGAGGGTTACCTGCATTGCACAGTCTTCAGAAAAGTACATGACCAATTTACTCTTGACTGGTTATTCCTTTTATGACTCTGCCCAACAACTAATGGGAAGTTTGGATAAATTAGCGATCGCTACAAGACTTTCCAATCACTAACCAATATTTTTGATCCATCTTTAGGTGCGTAAAGGAGTTTATCCTTATGAATACATGAACCGTGGGACTGGTTTTATGACCGAAGAGACTCACTTCCTCCTAAAGAAGCTTTCTTTTCTATCTTAAGGCAAAGACATAACGGATGCTGAATATGAATACGCTCAGAAAGCTGGACAGAATTATCACAGGAAACAATGGGCGATTATCATTGATCATACTATTGGCTGACGTGTGTTTATTGCATACTTCCTTTCAGAATTACAGAACTACAAATGCATGAAACATTACAGCTGAGACTCCATCACATTACATCTCTGCGCCCGGCCTTTCATGGGACGCCCTTCTTAAGACTACAAACATCCATATTTACTTAAAATCTGATTCTGCCCACACTTCAATGATTGAAGATGGTTGAGGGAGGAATTAAGCAGGCCCAACATCCTACTGCAAAGCCAAAACAAGTATTTAGACGACTATGAATCCTACTAAACCTCCAAACAATCTAATGTACTTAGACCCGCCAACAATCTGTATGGATGGGCTAGGTTTCAACCACTCCCCACTGAGAAACTTTACAATGAAAAAAGACCTCATATGTCAATACTGGTTAAAGAATGTTTCACAGCTATCCACTAATAATCCAATAGAGGGCACTAATCTTGGAAGTATAACCTTAGAATATTCCTTATAACTACAACGATTCACCATAACGAAAACCCCTACCGCAGAAGATTAAAGATGAGTCTATCGAACCACCTAACCTTGTACCCAATCTTCGCAACAAAACTACTATGTGTGGCCATTACATACTGTTACAGTTTTAACTTAAACAACGGTCTGAAACTAAGAGCTGTTCAACATAATCATTAGGCTATTTGATCCAAGAACCCTTTATAGACCATCCCATCAAAAAGAATATCTGATCTTCAGAACCCAAGCCACGCCGCCTAGAAAAAGACCTTCTTTAAACTGATGAACAACAGCTGCTTTGGGCAAAACTATGGAAAAACCACACAAACGTAAAGATGTGAAATTAGTTACAAAAGAAAACCAAGCAATTAAGTTTTTGGCCTCTATACCTAACTATCAAGACTTTAGAAGATTTTAACTACAGCCTGGGTGCATTATGATGAAGAAAAAGGATGTTAAATGGACAAGCCAGTGTTTAAATCGGCATCATCAACGGTATTAGAGATGTCAAAGTTAAGATGTTAGAATTTCTGTACGACTACGTTTAAGAACCGCGGTATCCCAGAAGCAAGAGTTCTATATACAGACCAACCGTCTCTTTTATTCTAAACGACCTAACCGAAGACTTCTAGAAGGATTTAGAAACAGAAGTGGCTAAAGGAGTCGATTGTTGGTACGACACATGCGACTATCAAAAGACAGTCCTTTTACAATCAACTGCGAACAAGAAAGTGATTGGAAAAGATGAGGAATTAACTTAATGGACCGTTATCAAAGAATATGTTGGGTTGCGGTCCGAATATTTATAGCGATGCCAGCCACTGACTTCTGATAATGAAATAATCTATAAGGCATAAGTAAAGAAAAAAGTATGTCAAAAAAATATATCTCATGACCACTACAAGCAAAGCTCTCTTTGAAAACAAATATATCATCACACAAATGTTAATCTGTGCGCTCTACACTCTTCATCAAGTAAAACACAAACTGCTGTTAATAAGAAATCACTATCTCTAACAATAAAAAGAGAACTTACGTTCAGTCCTGAGTTTTCATAGCTGTAGGACATTGGAGAACATATAAAAGAAAAAAATTAACTTGACTGACTTAACTTGTACTATAAACTTAAGAACCTCACTAGTAACTTATTTAAGAACCTAACAAGAACTTAACTTAAGGAACTAACTAGTACTTATATAAGAACCTTAACTAGAACTTATTTTTTGTACTTACTTAGTAATTTACCTTGCACTTAAGTTTAAAAAGACTTTCTATACCTAACTTAACTTGTACTTATCTAGTTCTTAACTTGTACTTTTATCTAGTTTCTTAAAAACTATTACATATAAAAATGGGTCTGTTACAACAGGAGTTTGCAGTTTTTTTGCAGAAGTTGGTTCGTTTCTTCTTTTACTGGGGTTGGGGGAGTTTGTAACTTTTCTCTAAATGCGTTAGACATTTGTATCTAAAACTCCCCCACCAACAACAAAACACAAGCCAATACTAAAAATACATCTTATCGTTTGTTTGTGATTGTGTTTTTGTTAATTGGGGTGTTGTAGCTGGTGCGATGTTTATAATATTATCTAACAATTTTTGTTTTACAGATTGTTTTGCTTCTTTGCAGACTGTTCCATTCAGCGAGTTTAATACGCCCAGCCTCAACACGTCCAGCTTTTAGACTTAGTAACATTACATCACTAGTTGGCACATTCACTTGTGGTACATTCACATTGATCCTTCGGACTGTCCTGCGGATTGTCCTGGCGGCAGTCTTCTTCGCTCATATTTTTTTATTGCGATTAAATTTAATTATTCAAAATTAATATGATTAAAAGTAATTAAACCCAAGATGAAGGACATAACAAGTCCCCAATCTTAAAAACATTCACATGCAAGAGTTTCTAGGGACCTTGTTAAAACCCGTATCTTGTGATAAGTCAAATTTTAAAAACTTCTTCTGAATCAACTGGTGCCATCTTACTTACTACTTTAGCATATAAACTAATCATTGTCTGACCGCACTAGATCTAACCATTTTTTACCTCAAAGCTTGCGCTTTCGTACCTAGCGTAGTACTTCACAACGTCTGAATGTAGACAGTTGCTGAATCTGTTCAATACTTATTCAACACCTAAATATTGTCTAGTTTTTCCCACACGCAGCCAGAGAGTGTAAACTTTCTTATGGCAGTTGTTCTACGAGTAGTCTGCTTGCTCCTCGCATTTAATAGTTTTCGTCACAATCCATTTTTAAAAAACAATAAAAAATAATATAATACTTTAAACCATGAGTTTAACGTTTGTTAATAAGAATTCAGTGCCTATAGTTGGTGTTATAAGTTTATTCTAACCCTTGGCAAAATGTTTGTTAGAATAAAACCGCATAGAGCATGGTGTGGAAAGATAGAAGATTCGAGCCAAAGCTAGTTGCAACCTTAATTTTAGCTTTTAAAACAACAAAAGATTATTTAATTAAAAAAAAAGCACATAGACAGCCGATTCGTCGTTATGATTATATTAATTATTTTTTTAGTTAATAATACAGATGAAGGGTGAAAAAAAAGATTATCAAATACGATTGACCATTCTGTCTGTGATAGTCGGTCTTAGTATAGGCTATAGCGTGCTATCAAAAAACATGTTAAAAATGAAGCCGGCTGACACTAGGAAGATTAGACATTGAGGATGTTTTAAGGTATAGTTGTAATCACGGCAGGGGGATAGCCTCAAAAGACTTTCTTTTCTTGTTGCACAGAATTTAACCCAATCCCAGAAAGAACTATTAGTTCATAGAAAGCTTAAAACTAGAAAATATTAATTTATAAAAAGATGGCAGGAGTTAGTTAAGATGATAAGTAGGAAGCAAAAATGTTAAATATAATGTCCTAAGCCTCCTGGAAGTAAACAATTATATGTTAAGTAAAATTGCGGTCCGACGAAGAGAGAGAACGTCATCACAAGGCAATGGAAGATTTAGCTAAATGCAAGAGCGCATATAGAGAAAAGGCGAATTGCTCACTTAGACTAAATTAAATAAAAAGTTTAAAGGAAAGGCCACAGTGCAGAGCAACACATTTTACAGACGTTGAATGAGGCAATGAATGAGAATTACTTAGTGTAAGAAAAAGTTTCTAACATCGCCACCATCCAAACATGTCTGACTTTTTATGAACCATAGAAGAACAGAAAATAGCAGAAATTGGTTTCATTGTGGGTGCATATTGGAAGCAATCTATATTCTTTTGCACAAACCAATTTAAAATCCAATTAAAAAATACAAATTAAAATATGAACAAAAACTAAATTATTCTCCTAAAGGTATTGAAAGGAAGACCGCTATTGAAAAACTACGTAAAGCTGCTAGAGTTGTCTGAATCAGATGCGAAAGAACAGGCTTTCACAACAGGCAATTTTGGCCAAATATATCTGCCTGCCCCCAAAAGACAAAAGGTTGCCAAGATTTGTTTAACTCAGATCCCAAATGACACCCACCAGATGGACTTGGCTGAATCTTCCACATGCCCAAAGTTAACGCAAAAAAGTTTAATGTAAGCTCTGACCGTCTGTTGACATGGCTTTCAAATAACAAAGACGCTAACCTTTAACGATAAAAGCTCAACTGCTGTGGCTGTAGCTTTACAAACAAATATACATGACGAGCCCATTAAGTATCTAGGATGGTTCAAGTTGATGAGGAAAAGAGTTTAAAGAGGCTCTGCCCACCAGCTGTTTTTAAACAATCAAAGTTACAGTTAGGAAGGGAACCCATGCAACCATCGATCCCAAGCCCTAAGTAGAAAACTATAAATAAGAATCTAGCTAACGCCTGTTTCCTATCAATACCACAGAGAAATTATGGACAACTACGAAGTACAGAACGCGCCAACACAGAATGTGTTAGAAGATTCCCAACAGTCCTTACGTGACATGAACAATGAAGATTTAAAAGCAACAGGTCTAAACCAGTAAACTGCGAATCAATTAAAAAAAAAATTAGCATTACTGAAGATGTTCAGGGGACTCAAAAACACTTGGTCTTGCCGTTTGGACTAAAAAGTAAGAAACTTGTATGCTCCTGGAGAGGCAGAGGGGCGATGTTAGAATTAGAGCTACAGATCCTATATGTAGCGTAGACCGTATATGAAGTTGAAAGAAACATGAAAACACCCCTCCCTATATTAATTTACTGAGAAACATCTCTCCGTCTAAGCGGAGCTACTGCGTCTAAAAAAGGCCTCTCCTAAAAGTATCCTTTGTTCGTGAAGAGCTGCAATTGGTCCCCGCGCCAAACACAGTGAGTTAACCAAAAAAATAGTTTGCTAAACTTATTTATTTTTTTGTAAACTATAATTTTTTGGCTTATTTGGGTATTAACTGATCATGCGTTTGTATTTCAATGTTGAGTCTTTAATTGCATCATTGGTCTACCTGACTTGAGTAAAAGTCTTCTCCACTGACCTATTGAAGTTCAATATTCTGGTCGCCTTAAACATCACCGGTCAGCCATAAGCATCAGAAATTCATCGTCCGTAATGTCTTTCAATCCAGTAATGATTTGCTTATTCTTAATCTTATGAGCAAAGTTTTGCCAATGCTAGGGCAACAATGGCAGTGTGCTTTTGAAATTTTAGGACTTAATTTTTTTATATATTTTTTAAACACACTATACAGTCATAGACAGGCGCCTAACCCTAAACCAAGACCCCCTAATGCTAAAGAGGCTGGCGCATCTCCAACCCAGTGGCTAAAAGAGCAAACACCAACCCATCACATACGCTAGCTACAGCTGATTAGCCAGTAATTACATAAAAAGAGTTATTTAAAGCTTTAGCATATTTCTTTCTAGTAACTCTATACTTATCCAAGTCGCTTCCTATTTCCATTTGAAGTTCAGTAATTTGTCTAAAACCTAAACAGTTAGAACCTCCATTTTTAAATAAGATTAGTTTTATTAATAAATCTTATAAATAATCTTACTTATAAACCTTCGGCAGCACTTCATCAACTGAGTAAAACGCAAATAAAATCACATACTTTAAAAGGAAAATTAAAGTCGAGTACTGTAAGTTTGTCGTTGTCAACCATCACAGTAACCTTGTCAGATGATGCAAGGGCTTTTAATTCATCACCGATTTTAGTAATAACACAAACGAGCTAAAAGGGGCATCCAAGATTTCAGCCTTTATTAGTTATGCCTTAAAAAGGCATGTTCTGCCAACTAGTATCAGCCCACCATCCGGAGTAAAAAATAAGCGAAAAATCATGCGTGCATATTGCCTAGTATGATTCTAGTCGTTGGGGTAAATTCTAAGCCGACTGTGTCCGCCCCCCCACTTCATCTAAGGACATCATTCTCTGTAGCATATATTCAGAACCCTGCCTAGTTTATTTCAATCTGTTTTTCTGTAGTTTCCTGGAAACCCAAGCAAACAAGAAAAGGGCCTGCATTTAAAGCCTTTCCTAAAATTGTTTTTTTCTTATCGTATAAACCTTAGGAGCATCTAGTTCAAACTTTACTCATTCCCGTTCAATTTCAGGAAGCAACGGGCCAAACATTCTCACTTTTATGAAGTTTGTATTCACGTTTTGCCAATCCGTTTTGCTCCTTAAAATTCTTACTCTTCTAGGGCAGGGATGTGCTGCCGTTATTTGTCTGTCAATCTTTTTCTTGTATCGTTTTGTAAACCCCGTCATCTGTGTACTCCAAAATAATCCATAATCATTTCCTAGCACCCTCCTATTAATCAAACTCAGTTTGTGTCTCCTAGGTACTTTTAGCTCTACTGCATTGCATTTGTAAATGGAAGCTCAGCTAGGTAGCTGCGCTGTTTGTTTCTGGCCATCCGAGACATTCTTTATTTTAATATACTACACAAATTGTTTATAGGCATCAATTATAAACAATCTAAATAAACAAACGTATTGAACTGTAGGGTCCAGTCCGTAAAGCATATCTTAGGCGTGCTAAAAATTTTTCTAGAGACTGCTCTTTAATTTTTTTTTAGACTCATCTTTGTCCTTATAAATAAATTTCACTTAAACAATCATCAAAATATCCTTTGTCTGAGAGTAAAATAATACCAAAACCGATTTTAACAGCGATCTACAGTCTTTTAAGAACACATGTAATTTTGAGTAAGAGCCACACAGAAAACTAAGGCGTGGCGGCCATAAAGGTCTAGCTTTGGACCAGCGATTTTCGTTTTTTTTTAAAACAATGTCTCGTTCAGCTGAACAGTCATCCAATAATAAACTGTGTTTCAGGTTCCTCAAATAGTCTATAGTAATGTTCTAAACAGTCGCTTAGTTTGTCGCTAGGATAACTAAAAATATATTCTGTCTGTCCAATAAACTAGAACTCCTTTCTTTGGTAAGAACTTGTGTGCTTAATGGTTGTGCAGAATATAACAGATGTGCTTGTAAATGAAACCTGTATATTGTTTGTAACAAATCACGTACAATAACAGTTTTCCCCCACATCCCGTAATCCTACAGATAATGAGCAGAGCGGCACTTTTGGCAGAAACGTTTCAAGCTATCCATCAGTTTTTTATTAGAATATTTTCTCTGCATTTTAATGAGCTGCGTCTTTAGTCTGTTATCTTCAATGTTTAACAGTGCGTGTCAACAAACCATAAAAACATAATACCTATTTAAAATGGACCTTTTCCCGTCTGCTTTCTTGTGAATATTTATTTTTATACATCTTGGCCCTATCCTTTCTCCTCCACTTCCAAACAATCTGTAGTCAATAAAATGTGGATCTAAAAATCGCAGCCACAGCCCATATTTGGTATTAAGTAGTCTTTCTAGTCTACATCATAAAGGCGAAGTATTACATACACACGATCACTGAAGGATCTCTTTTGCCGACCTCCGCGAACAACGTTCTTATTTCATCAAAGTGTTGGTGAGTAATAGCCGCGCCCTGCATACAACTGATCAACATATCATTTATTGCGCAGTCAACCTTCTCAATTTGTTGGAAAAAAAAACACTTCTGTATTCTTCTCTCTGAAAAAGGAGTTGTTCCATCAGTAAAAAAAACAAAATTCCTGTATAAAGACGTTCAAGTAGCCTGATTTTAAGAATGAATGTTCCAGAGAGCGTCTCCGTTTTGTTTCTGTTTTCCCTGTAATGCGTGCATAACGTTTTCAATAATAAATAATCTCGTTATACTTTTATACTCTGGGTTAACGATTGTTCTGCCATCCAGGGTTTAGTAACAACACAAACTCAAGAGAGATGTCACTAACCGTCATATGTAGCTAAAGGGTCCCTTCAGACAGAAACAACAGAATCGCTAGGATACATGTCCAGTCATAAGTAAGTTTTTCTTTTAGGGCACCTTGTAATATGGCATATGTGTCCCTTTAACAACTCAAAATCTAGAGTGAATGCAGAAACTGTTGCCTGAATGGCTTCTGTCTACTGCCTCATCTTTAACATCATCCTTTGCAACCCAACCCGCTTAAGCCTGTGCTTGAGGGCCCGTTTGGGCTTTGTATTCCCATGATAAAACTTCTCTGTCCCTTTCTTTTTTAGCAACCATAGATCCATAATAAGAAGGGCAAAAAAGTCTGCTTCGTTTAGTACAAAGACTTCTCTCTGTTCTCTGCCCTCCAGTTTGATTACCATATGTTAAAGTCGATAGCCCTGCCCAAATTAGCAACAACAGTAGCATTTAGATCTGTCGATGTAATAACTATTTTGAATGATAGTTTTAGGCCCGGTGCCTGGCATTATAACATCGGACAGCCCAAGATCAGGGAACTTAACCCTATTAAACTTGTCCAGGCTGGAACTTGTGATGGAGTAATTTTACAACTAAATACAGTCTTGCTGCCTTAAACCTTTTACGTGGGGGCCTGGGGGTTTCTTTCTCTTTTCTATATGGATATCGAGGTCACAACCGTATGATTCATTTTTGAATAAACAAAAAAAAAATATAAATAAAAAATATGGATGAGATTATTACGCAATTGATCCTATTGACGAAGAAGATGAAGAAAAACTGGTCCCTCATTGCCAGAAGAGCTTGAAGGTGCGGCAGTTTAGTTTCACAAGGAGTAGGGGTAAAGCCCAAATACATTGCTAGATATAATTGAATCATATATAGCCATATGGTACGAGTGCACCAGGAGCACTAGGTTTACTGATTTTTCAACAGATAAAAATCATCCTTTGTATGTAAGAACCAGTAAAGGAAAGAGTGTACGACTTACTGCAAAACCAGACCCCAGCCTTGTTTTTAAAAGCCGGCCACAATACTTATAGATACTCCCTGTTTGTTGACCAAAAGGCCAATTAACTTTCTTGACAAGTTAAGGCCTTAGGCTGTTAGTCTTTTACAAAACTTTGGGGCAAGAGTTTTGCCAACACAATCTGAAATACAAACATCCTTCTTCAAGAATTAAATCGAACATGCAGATAAACTAATAGCAAAAGTGAACGAGTTTTATGAGGAGACACAATTAAAAACAAATGAGCCAACTCTGAACCCACTGAGCGGCGAAACTGAGGCACTTATGGAGTGAGAACAAAAAGCTTTTAAGGCCGCGGAACTTGAGGGTATTAAAAGGATGCTTTTACAAACAATGAAGGGAGCATTCTAAATCTCATCTAGCAGAACTTAATAACTAGATAGAAGATAGAAGCATGAAAAAAATAAACTCGCTGAGCAGATGATAACAAATTTAGGGCAAGAGAATAGTAAAGAATACAGAATAAAATCAGGAATTAAGGCAAAAAATACGGCAGTCATTTTAGAAGCACTGTCCCTGATAACAGAGAAGACTCGCGGCGCAAACAAGCAGATAAGAGAAACTATAAACTGAACACTTTATGAAAACACCTACGATCTAGCTAAAGAAATAAGGATTCTGTTCAGAGAACAAGGGAATACAATAGTTTTTAGCAAATTAAACGGCTGATGGTTTGCGTCTAACCTCGTTTAAGCTTTAAAAACAGGCAGTCACCAACAGGGCCAGTAATCTCCTCTCCAACGCCCTCAGCCAGGTAAAAAGTTGGATTAGAAAATATTGCAACATCTAGCAAACTTATTAAAAGAAGATAGCAGCTAATAGCGCTTTATGCTCTGGCCTGGCATAATAGGTATGTTGTTAGTTGGGTGTTTTGTCTCACTATATGCAAAGTTGCAGGTTATAATGCCGACCATCTGTGGACGTTATGAGTGTTATCTGTTGTGATTAATGTTTAGTGAAATAAAGTATAGCTTAATCCAGTAAAAGTTGAAAAATACAAACAAGGGCTGTCTTTTCGCAAGTATACTGTCATTGAGAGGCAAGATTAACAGGTGGCCGGTGCATTCAGGCTGTGGAACGCTTTCTCTGGCTGTGAGCTTGCTTTCAGAGGTGGTTTTATAACTGGATCGCCTCTTCAGGGCAAGGTACTTTCTTTAAAAATGGATGGGGCGGGCCATGTGTTAATAAAACCATTTATTGTGCCCTAAGTTCTTGGTCGTCTCCGCTATGAGGATTTCATTGTTATAATTCTTATCCATGCCTAAATCTGTATCTAAGTCGGAGGCAGCATGTAAATCCATGGCCTACAAACAAAGGTCAAAAATCCTTGACCAAGCATGTGCAAGAACGTTCTTTGATACCTTTGATAAGCTGGCAGCCAATATCAGCGGAGTTAATAGCATCTTCAAATTAGCTAGAAAATGGTTTTCCTGGCAACAAAGCCTGTAGATTTGACTACTATTGCTAGACTTGGTCTGTGCGTGTGCTCCAAATAGACACCAAACGTATTTCCTAAGGAGTCCATTAAAGTCTTTTGGCACGCCAGGCAATGTTAAAACATTTAACTTTTATCTAAGATAATGTTGTCCAGGAAATTAGGGAGTTTTTGTTGCAAAGGATCCCAATCGAACTTGTGCCTTTTGGTGATAAGAGGTGTGGCTAGGCCCAGTGTCAATAAGTTATTCTCCTTTTTGGCGCCCCCACAAATACAATGTGCCCTAACCCATGATTGCGGTCTAACTTTGTCTAAAATCAGTTGGAAGTATCAATGTTAAATTCAGTTGCAAATTCTTTCATTGCATAATTGTTCATTGGCTGTTGAAAGGATAAAACGCGTTTTCGCTTGGGAGGAGCAACATGTAGTTACAGTTAGTATTTTCGTCTGTAACTTACAGGTAATTATAAAATGGAAGTTATATACCTGACCTAACTAAAAAAGATTGGGATGGTTTAAATGTGTTTGCATATGAAAACGCCACAGCCAGTGGTTGCGCAGTAAATGGCAAAATTAAAACAAGATTCTGGAAAAAACCCATATGGTGGGATGTCATGCTGATGGCACTCTGTCCCCACGCTTTATATTGGCGATTTAAATATCAGAGTTGAGTGGAGTACAGAGTCTAACCCGAAAGCCGTATGATACATCTACTGCAATGGTTAAATTGCTGAAGTCCAAAGATTTGGGGTTATAAAATGCTCCTACATCGTAAGTAGCATGTTCAATATATTCAAAAGCTACCATTTTTTTAAATTAATTTTTTAAATAGTTATAAAAAAGATGCGCATCTATATAAACCAACAAAACGAACGTGTGTTCTTAACAAACCCAATTGACAATAGGCGCGGTAATTATAGGGTTGCCCTTAGAGAAATTGGGTTTAAAGTTATGTGGCTAACATATCTGAAAAGGCTCAGAATAACTGATTAATGTTAATGACGAACAAGGCAATCAAATAACTCATATAACAATACCTGATGGCTACTACAACTTTTGTTCTTTAAAAGAAGTACTTAGCGAATTTGGCATATTGTTAACAATTAACGAGGCAAACCTCAGAATTAACTGTAAATTTCCCACTAGAAGAAAGAAGAGAGTATACTTTCCCTAAAGACTGGCTCGAATTTTAGGCTTTCACAGCAGTAACAAAGATTATAGATTTAGTACAAGAGAAGATGTTTATCAATTAAAGGTAATAGACCTTCTGATTTTCTCGTGAACCCAATGTTGTATGTCCATTTACAGAGTTAAAAAACATGTGCTAATTTTTGCTGGCTATCCGTCTACAGTTTCTAAAGGTTTTGCTACCAACTTGGGCGGGTTTTGGCGATTATCAGTTATATACGTTTGACGGAGACAACCAATTAAGAATTAATTAGCGTAGATATAAATTCATTGATGTAAAAAATAACTAATCAAGATGGAAGCCAGTTGTTTGTTCTGATTTATTAATAGAGCTAGAAGTAAAGATCATACTAGAAAAGTAGCAAGGGCTCAGTCCCGCGGACGTTAATAGTGTAAGAAACTGAAGAAGTTATATATATGTGCGTGAGTGGGCAGGGGTGGTTTAATAAACTATGTTAAATCAAATAGCAGGCCTTTTGGCCTGGATTGCCTGCATTGCTTGTAGGACAGAACGCTCTTTCTCACACACATACACACACAAACCACACAAACAAACAACAAACAAATACAAACAAACAACAAAACAACAACAAACAAACAAACACACACACACAATAGATAGGCGAAGCAGGGCGTTGAGGTAGGCGAAGCAAAAACAGTTGAAGTAGAGCAGGCACAAATGTCACAGAGCAGCAAGTTGTAGGTTGGCAAGATGGCTACCGATCATGCATGATCGTTACTATATTTAGAACCAACGTCATAGCAGCAAGTTGTTGCAGGTTTGTAAGATTGCTATCGATTGCCCGCCCGTATTCCCTACCCTACCCCTCTAAATCAGACATGATTGTTACTGTGGCTGGGACTGTTGTTGGCAGTTTCATTGGTCCTTCTGTTTTAGCCTTAGCAGCAATTAATGCCATCTGTTCATGATATATTCTATTCTCTTCTAGTACACGTTGTTCTTCTTCTGTCCATAATGGAGTAGAAGGCTGAGAAGTAGCTTGCACTTGTTGATCATGCCTACTGGAAGAATTAAACTACTCTGTTGCTGCTGCGATTCACAAATTTCCTTATTAGTTCTTGTGAAGAAGGACTACCTAATAATTCTGCTTCTTAACAAGAAGAAACACTATCACGAGACATGAAATTAAACAGCAGAAACACAGTTTTTAAAGTCAAACAGTTTTCCAGCACGTCTTCACTGCTCAACGCCACACTAAGAAATGACAGAACAGCTGCTCGGCTGCTAATGTCACGTGATTTAACCCAGCCCGGCAGAAATGACCTCATACTCCCTGCCAATTGGCTAGCGCGCACGCGCAATGAATAATAATGAGTCGCATTGCAGTGGTTCGTTGTTGGACCACTAATTGCACTTTATCGGTTTTGCGGTGTCAAGTAACGAGTAACAACAGCAGGACCAGTCTGGGTAGGGCAGTTCGATGTCAGGACAGTAATTGCACTTTATCGCTTTTGCAGTATACACGTAACAACAGCAGGGCCAGTCTGGGTAGGGCAGTCAGGCCATATCAATGTTAAATGTTTAGTTAATTTTATGTGTTTGGAGAGAATGTAAATATACGGGTTCACGATCACCAAATCTTATCTAGCACGTAAGCCCCCGTTTTAAAACAACGATTACGTCGATTTTTAGAGGTTTTGAGTGTTAATTTGTTTTAAAAACAGGTGTTAATTTAGCCAAACTGACATGAGATGGACGCGAGTTGGATGTGAAAAGGGGGTTTTCGTGCAAAATAAGATGGGTAGTCTTGAACCCGTATATTTACATATCTCTCTTCTTTTTTCTTTTTTACACTTACACATATGCACATGGACAGATGTGCATGTATATACATACACAAGACATACAGTAACAAATGCGCATAGAAACATAAATTGATGCTTACACACTCTGAACAGAAGTCTCTCTGTCGTCTGTCTATCATACTGTCATACTCTAGGGATCGTACACACACATGCACATCCGCCCAAAGTACACTCCGCACGTACACGCAATCACTCCTCTCACCCAAGGACGCCAAATAATAAACACCACACAAGAAAGTTTGTTTCCCCTCCTTCTACGAGAGTACAAATATCATTAATCAAACACCAACACTTAAATAATTTCATTTATACCTCCACTGCACGAAGGAGGAAAAAGAACAACTCTTCCCCTACAATCAAGGAATTCATAAATATAATGGGGATGAATTAGTTTCTATCACCAGCAAAAGGGGTATATGTATCACATCATTCGTAAACATCAGGGCATGCATCAACATCTTTCCTTCGCATCAGGAAGAGACACATAAAAATAATTTACTATCCAGCCCAAAATACAAAAGCGTCACTGCCTCTAGGACGGAAGTTCTGGGGTATCCTTCCCTACTCGTGACTTAATCAATTATCACTCTCCTTTAAGGAAATATTGGAACATCAAAATGTTTCCACATTCAAATCCCTCTGCGTGAAAGTAGATACACTGTTTCTTTATAGGAAGATAAATATATAATTCCACTCTCTGGTCACTCTCTTAACCTTGGGGAAGGCACACAGGGGACAGCCATCTCCGGACTGAATAGGGCGTCGCCTTATACAAACTCTCCTTCCTCTGGGGCTTGTTATGGAGAAGTGGCCCGCTACCCGAACTAGGCTGGGGACTTGGTCCAGCACCTCTGGAACCACCCCAAGGCCCTAGGTCTGTGGCCCATGTGAGACAGCCAATCTGTCAACACACTCGGAACCATGTGTAGTGACGCACGAGTGTAGCGTGCATATGCACTCGGTTCACCACCGGAACCGGAAGGTGCGCCTCGCAATGAGCAGTGCTCACTCACGAGCAGACGACAGGGCGGGAAGGAGTTGGCTGCATTCGACTCCTACCCCCGACGAGTAAGGATCTCCTCAAAGTCAGCTCCCGACTACAAAACCAGACAGCAACTACCATTGCGGACGCCCGTCCTCTACCTCAACTACAGGAGCGACGTGTGGCGTCCGGAGACCATACCAACTACGACCAACACCAACTGTGACCAACAACCACCATACCTGACCAGCGGAACCAGACGTGGCCGTCGCCTTTCCTGGTTACGCCGTCAGCTGCTTGACCCTCTGAAAGCTGCAAGCCCGGCCACGACAGAGCGCGTCACAGACTGACACCCACTCGCCATTCCAGTACTGCAGGGTGAGTTGCACTGTGTACGTGTGTATGTGTTTGTGTGCATAAGAAGAAATCCCAATGCTATGAATAGCTAACGCACTAGGTAGACATGGTCACACTAAGCCACCCATCTAAAGTGTATGTTAAGACATTTAATGTGTCGAGAGATGTATAACCCGTGCTGCTTTAGTTTTGCATGCAGTCAGTGTAATACCTAATATTTGTAATTTGTGATGCTGCTCATTCACCAAGCACTATTTACACGATACTAGCATAAAGTTATAAACTGACAACCTTGCAGTTTAGCAATGAAGGGAGGTGGGGTATACCCTTATATTAGAGAAACCCCAGGAAAATACAGTCCACTCCCCAATGGGCTCTGAATATTAAATTAGCCACTGCAACGCAGCTTAGTCAGATGCTGCCAGGAAATGGCCTAAGAGGGCTGCCCATTGGTCAAAAATTAGAGAGTTTGAGGGAGGATTGACTTACAAATATTGACGTCCGGTGCTGCACAGGTATCAAAGAAAAGCCCTTACCTTCTTTCTCTGATAAACTATGTGTGACCCAGGGGGTATTACTACTGAAGGGACGGTGGCGAAGCTGGTGTATTACAGTAAAGAGTGAAGCCAGAAGACCAGACACCCCAAGCCCATCCAGTCAAACAATATAAACCTCCGTAAAAGTTTCCACAGCCTTGTCCGCGACCCCGTCAGACTAGAGAAATATTGAATCAGAGCTTTTCCCGCTCGTGAGTCAGAATAAGCAAGTCGAACGGAAAATTGGGTGTAGAGACAGCACTCCTGTTTATAGGACCATAAGTATGTAGTTAAGAAGTGACTGGCCACCGGTCCAACACCTCTGGGATATCGTCCTGTTTCCCGAATCCACTGAGACAAGGGTTCATACTAGCCCTCGCCCACGTCCCAACACACAACGAGAGTTTCCGATCAAATAGTACCTCGAAAAGGCATTGCCTGATAGCCGATATCGTGAGAGCTCGTAGGGTTGATCCGGTTCTCTGAATCCCAACGGGGTCCTTCTAGTCCGTTTTTGGATCTGATGTCACCTGCAGATAGAGGTGTAAGAGGCCGGAGATATGACCCGGACGACCAGGGCTTGGAGGATCCACGAGCAGAGTGGCAATGGCCGGAACAGCGGTGGAACGAACGAGGGGTGAACCGGGGGTGAACGCAGTTAAGACATCCTCCCTCCGATTCATACTTATGGCAGTGCGACCGTGGCAGGCGGAACAGGTACAGTCACAAATCGTCCCAAACGCAAGGAGAAGCTCAATGTTGGGGCAATATACGCCTCGCTCACCATGGTGGTAGATGGCGAGGATGCGCCGTGGCGGTTATCCCCTCTCTCTAACCTAGAGGAGAACCCCAGGAGTCTGGCAAAGAAACCTTCGGTATTATGGAGGGACATAATTGGCAGTCCTTATCCAGCAAAAGTATTCTACATCTACCGGGTAGTCCTTCACTGTCGGACTGTATAGTATGTGACTACTAAGGTTTGGTGCTAATAGATGGGATGCCCTGTGAGCATCTTCACAAAACGCTCACCCATTTGGGTGTGAGTATATCCTACCATCAGTTGATGGGAAGCTTGCGGCTCGAATTTGTTGCCAAGGAGAATGGGTGGACTTCCAGGAAGCGTATTCCAACAGGCCCACCAGAACGCAGGGAATCCTTGGACGATTTTGCTGATAGGTGTTCTTACGCTGGCAACGTTAGCATACCATAACCCTGCCTGAGAAGCATTGTCCTATAAGAAGCCATTAATAAGTTCTGGCCAAGGGAGTTTGGATAAGGATGCAGGAAAAACATGTCTGTCCGGAGTACCCGAATCCCCAATGCGGTGGCTGTAATAAATAACAACAAACACAGTTCCAGCACAACACCCAAGCATTTTGGTGACAGGAGTGCACAAGCCCCTGGGAGATCCTAAAGGGTTAGGACAGATAGGGACGTTTCATCAGTCACCATGGAAGAGGTTCTAGAGTCAGCAGAAGGCCATAGAGAGGCTTACTCTTCAGCTCTCCAAATTGGAAACAACCTCTTCCGCTGAACCCAAAAGCTACCCGCCACCCAGGATACCTTCCCGGTAACATGCTTCTTCTGTCAGCAGAAGGGCCCCCTGAAAAAGTACTGCCATCGATATCGTAGCTGGCTGCAAAGGAGAGTCAACACTTGGCATATTCCAAGAAATGGTTCTTAACGCCTAAGGCCTTGGGAAGGTGGGATGGTGGTCCGATCCTTTTTATCCTGAAATACACAAGGGCCAGAATTTTTCGAATTTGGATCCCAAGAAAGTGTAGGCCGGAGGTCAACCACTCCCAAGGGCCGTGTCACCCCAAATCTTTCCCAGCCGAATGCGACTGGCTTCCCAGATTCGTCTGCCCAAAGGCCTAAGCTAGCCGAAGATAGCACTCTGCATTCTGGTGGTCCGCAGGGTTCTCTAGCAACAAGACTGGCCCCAGGTCCAAATACCCCAGAGGCAAGTCAGAAGAGGGTATCATCGGAAGCAACGGCCTACAGCCCGAAATGCATACGAGTCAACGGGTTTGTTCCAGGCCTTTCCCCGGGGGTACATATCATGATGTGTTGGTGACATTCCGGTTTAAGGCCAGAAGAGGAAATCTGGGGCTAGAATCACCATTGTTGCCACTTCTGTGAGTACTACGACTTTCCCAAGAAACCAAGAATCGCTGAAGGAGGTAGGTGACAAATTGCAAATGGCAGACCATGGTTCCACTCTGAAGGGTTTTGTCACCTCACCCTGTACCTCTGAAGATTGGCCATTCAACCTTCAGAGAGGTGGCTGTATGTGGCCCGATTGCTGACGAGATGCTGTAGTGCATGATCTACTGCACCATAGGGGGGCATTCTGCATGAATTAGAGCTGAAATTCTTCTTGAATAGGGGACGAAATTATCCCTTTAGACATGAAGTTAATTGGTCAGGGGACCAAGGCCAACCATAGCCATGTTTACTCTCCTGATAAGGATGTGGAACCACCCATACTTTCGTGAGGGTAACCGGGCAGATTGGATACAGTTCCTACAGACTATTAATACAACTGACTGATTCCTTCGTGGGCTCTGTGCTCATAATCCCGGAGGACAGTGCGGAGGTCCGGGGACGACCAATCCTCTGCCTGGTAAAACCCCAGTGACAGTTACCATACCATCCGTAGGTGAGTCTGTTGGCCACGGCAATGAAGGTAGCAGGAGGTAATGGACCCGGTACATGCAGAACTCTTCCTCTGAAATAAACAAATGGTAAGGTGGACGCAAGCTGCATAGTGGTACAGGAGGGGGTTAAGCACCCCCTACGGACCAAATACCGGAAGCATCTACAGAAGTGGCTAGTGACTCCAGCAAACAACCTGACAAGGAATCTAAGTGTAGTGACGAAGCTCCTAATGTTTGATTATCAGGATGTGTTTTGCCTGTCAGATGATTTTGATTTAGGGAACTTCACCGGTTTCGAGCACTCCATTGTACACTGTTGATGCCAAGCCCATAAAGCAAAGAAATCTCCGTAACTGCCTGCAGTATTCGCAGGAGAGGATGAGTCACATTTACATAAAATGCTGAAAGGCAGGTGTCCATTCAGGGAGTCAATAACTAGAGTGTGCGTCAGCGCCAGTACTAGCCGAAAAGAACAGACGGATCAGTCCGCTGGTGCAGAACTGAAAACCGAGACCCTAAAATATGACACAGTTCAAGTTGATACATATCCCCTTGCCATTGGAGTTGAAGACGTCAGGATACCTGACTTGGAGCACATGGTTTTCAACATCTGGTATGACCAATAATGCGTACTGGCAAGTGAGTGAGTCATGGAGGCTGACAGTAAAGAAAACTGCCTTCTTGACCAAGTACGGTCTGTTGTCGAGCAAGATCGGATGGATTTAAGGCTCACCAATTCGCCAGCCACATTCTCTCACGCTGTGAACCTTAACCTAAGTGTCTGACATGAACACTGTGCACGCTTTCCCTGACGACATTCTTGTACTGTGGTGACAGCTTTGTAAGACCATTTGCCAGAATTTGAGGGGCGTAGTCAAATGTTTCGACAGCATGGACCAAAACACAAGCCAAATAGTGCCTTTTTCTTCCAGTCCAAATTGATTTCCTGTTCGGGATGGTTAGCAAAAAACCATATGCTATATTTCTGAACCGGGATATTCAAACTGAGAGTTGACTGGCCCTTACCGAAATCACAAAAGATGTGGAGCGGTTTTCCATAATGGCTTCGCTAAATACCATCGCAAGTGTTCGTTCCCGACTTTGCAGCGTTGGCGCAGCCTTTGTATAACCTCACAGGAAAATACTAGTTCTTACATTATGAGGAAAAGCAGAATTCCCTTCTATACCCTCGAAGATTAGATGACTTGAACCCCCCTCCGTCCTGGCTTGCCAAACAGCACGGAATCCATTTAGTGATGGATACGAGTGCTAGTTATTTATGTCAATCGGTGCGGCTCTGATCAGATACAAGGATGTTGTGGGAGCGGGAGATTTGCGTACGGCAGTTTCGCCCTACCCTCTGAACATATGAAGGTACTGCACAACCCGGAAAGAGCAGTTGAGTATCCTTAGGTTTACAAGGCAGTTTAAGTACTACGCTAATAGTAATGACTTTTTACGTCAGGGACCATGCCACACAAGTCTTAACATGGCTCCTGCGGTTTTAAACACTCCACGAGGGACAGGTTGGCCCGATTGATGAGGAGGAACTTTCACAGTTCCATATGGTTATAAACATCAGGGCCGGGTCAAAGCATCAGTAACGCCCGATGCTCTAACCAGAAATCCGACGTTTGAACCCCTAGTCCAACATTCGAGGCCTTGGCTTGCGGCCTGAAAGTCTGCCTTGTGGGGTTGTTAAATAACTGCGGGAGATCCGTACGATCAGCAGGGGGGAGATCATTCGTTCTGTGGACGAATCCCAGTGCCCTGACGGAATGAAGCCTGACAGTTTTGTCTCCCTAATCCCCCATCCGGAATGACCAACAGTAGTTCTGTGGGGGTCTGATCTCGAGAGTCAGCTGAAGAGGTGCCATGGGGGTTTAACCAGCCATCAAGGCCGTGTACATTTCTCCCGCAGGTAGGTTTATACCATGGGGTTAGCCAGTCATGAATGCCAGTGTTCCTACTTCCAGGCCCCAGGCCGGAAGGAACTCACAGTAAGATTCATTTGGGGTGTCTCTCGAGAGGTCACGGAAGTAGGTGCCATTTGGGCTTTGCCAGCCATCAAAGGCGTGTACCTTCTCCCACATGGAGGGTACCATGGGTTGCCAGTCATGATGGCCGATGTGAGCCTACTTCCGGGGGCCCCACCGCAAGGACTCACAGTGGATTCTGTAGGGGGGTCTCTCATCGAGGATGGTCGCGAAGAGGTGAGTGCCCATGTGGTATGCCAGGTCCATCAGTGGCCGTGTACTTTCTCCCGCAGTGAGGGGTACCATGGGTTTGCCCAGTCATGATGCCGTGTGCCTTCTCTTCTCTGTCCGCATGGCGGGGTACCATGGGTTTGCCAGCCATCAAGGCCGTGTACTTCTCCTGCAGGAGGGGGGTACCATGTGTATTGCCAGTCAGATGACCGATTTCCTACTTCTGACGGATGGACTGTGGCATGACATTGGGCAAAATACCTTGCACGATTCCGAAAGTCAGAATTAGGCACACGGTCATCATGACTGGCAAACCCCATGGTAACCCCTCCGCAGCAGGAGAAAGTACACGGCCATGATGGCTGTGCAAACCCCATTGTACCCCGTCCTGCGGGAGAAGGCACACGGCCATCAATGACTGGCAAACCCCATTGTACCCCTCAATGCGGGAGAAATTACACGGCCCTGATACTGCAAACCCATGGCGGCCCGGTACCAAACACTCTCCTCCCGTTACTCGACTGGCAAAGTGTGACTGGCTCATGTACGGCCTTCCTCGGCACCAACCTGAAGAGGGGGTGAAGGAGCGCAGGGGATCGCCTTATGCAGCTATCTTAGCCTGTTTTTTGTTCCCCTTCATTCCACCTCCTGCCGAAGCCGAGTAGGTGTTTACCCTGCCCCTGCCTCCTCACTCCAGTCCCACCAAAAAGTAACTGGAGGTAAATTAAGGACTCACTTTACTGCAGGCCAGCTCTGAGGAGACCTTACCTATAGCCTCTCTCGACGGTGCTGAGGCTGCCCCGCTTAGCCCGACGCTCTTAGGACTACCAGGAGGCTCCGCAGTCCGAGACACCAGGGGGTGACACCACTCATGGTAGTAGGCTTACTTTTGGCCACAAATCCCGTGACAGTCCGTACCGCGCCAGCGGCCATCCCAAAGATGATGAAGAACACGCCAGCAGCGTAATTTGGCGTTACCCGTGAAAACGACCCCCCAACGGCGACTCTCTGGGGATAGTAGCAACCCATGAAAAATCTTCCCCAGTATCCATCACGCTGAGGAAGGTCGGAATGCTCAACCCCTACACACCGGTCATGGCTCATCCCACTCGTAGGTGTGCCGCTCGAATGGCATTACCAAACGGGGTCGGTCAGCAAGCTATGACAAGGCACCCCCCCCAAAATTGCTCGGGAGCTGGTTTGGACATGCCGTGCCATCACTGACCGCGAAGTAGTACAGTGTGCCACATATTCAGTTAACCACCAATCATTCCGCAACTGGAATAAGTCTGCATCGCCCTGGCAACCCAACTACCGCCAACCCTCGAGAAAGGGTCACCCCGCTGCTAGGCGATCAGCGACCAGATCCGGATCAAGCATGGCCATAACACAAGCTTCACGCTCTCGTACGCCTCTTTGGTAAGCCAAGGTCCAGCACCAACTGTGTTCAGTTGTGTCTGGGAACAGCCGACCCAGACTCAGACAACCCATCATCGCGTCTCCATGGCGTATCAAATGTCCGGTTGCCATCCTGAAACAGAACGACTCTGTCTAACAAGCATCAACTGATGCCTGTCAAGCCCTGCACTTGTTACTTGTCCATATCAAGGTGCGTCAGTGCGGTGACGTTAACACACTATCCATGGTACCGACTCCTGGCATAATTCGCATTTGGATCATGAAACGCCCACCCCCACAGCCTTCCTAGCATGAAGCAGTAGAACCCTCCTGATCCTGCATACCTTCAGCTGCACTTCTTCTGGATGTGGACTTGAACCGCTGGATACCATGCAGGCGAGTAACCAGTAGCCCTGCACGGCATCAGTCTGTCATGGTATGTCACTAAGATCGCGATTATTCTGATTTGACCCCATACAGGTAGGAGACAGCTATCCTTTTCTACTCCAGATGACCCCCGGACCTTTCCAGGGTGAACAGAGTTTCCTGCATTTAACCCTTCACAACTGCAGAATCCAAGAGATATACACATCACACCCTCGGGCAGATGGTCTCCAAACAAGATCTTGAGATCATACTTCTTTCATACGTCGAAGGTGATTCTTCATATTCCACATCTTGCAGCAGTGTGGGCCTCCTGCAAGGACTTGACCAAGAGGGACAGCGTACTCAGTCCTCACACTCGAACCTCTGGCCTGGAACCGGGAACAACACTTGCACATTCGAATGTCTAGCTTGCCGTCTGCGCCAACAAGCTGACATTGCCCAATCTCGAGCGGTCCCAACCGGGGAACGCATGCCAGTGTCCGGTGCAATCGGGTGGTGCACCTGAAAGGGCGTTTCGGGCCTCTGTGTCTGCCAGTTTTCTGGGAATGGTCCGGACAACCCTTGCCAGTTATCGTGGTGCAGAAGTGTGCCTGCCAGTTCACTGTTCAACCCGCAGGGTGAACCTGACAGATTTTCTGGCCCGAAAGGGGTCCAGACTTTTTTTCTTCCTGCACACTCCGAAGGTTTCACCTGCCAGTTATCCTTCTGACACATCCGTGAGCGCCGAAGAACAATCGTCTGGCCGGCTCAATCGTTGGTTTCAACCTTGTGTGTGAAAACGCCCAGGTGTCTCAGAGTTACCACGAGCTGTTGACCAGCACGAGTACAATAAATTTTTTGTCCACGGGGTCAGTCAAGAAGTGCCGTCACTGCCTGAAAAGCAGTGGAGTGAAAGACTATGCCGGACTAGGAAAGCTTTGAGACTGGCGCACAGAAGGCGTAAGCTTTGAGATAGAGACTTGTGATGGACGAGGTGCATGTTGAGGCCAGATAATGTGCGGTCATGCAACAATAGGACCTCCCTCACAAAACCCCTCGTGCTGGGGGTTTACAGTTCGGAACACCGGACAGGCACATGGGAAAGATAATTATCAGCACCTGCTCTACCTCCAATACCTCAGGACGGGACAGAACCCGATGAAGGGGAACACCTCTTAGCATTCGCCATTTGCAAAACACTCTAGCTGAACCGTAGAGATTGTTTCCTGCCTTATGGAAAGCTTGCAATTCAATCGCAAGCTAGACTCCAAAAACAGGGGGACTTGGCACTGGTATTCCCACAGCATCCCTCATGAACAAGCAATACAGTGGCACCATTACCTTCCATCAGCATCACACCAAGGCGAGGCGGGGACTAAAGCGCACTGAAGTATAAATACTTTTGTTTGCTTTAGTCGCGAAAGTCGAGGCCTAAGTGATGTCCAGTTACTTTGTAGTTCAAGAACAAGAAATAATAACGTATGGAAAAGTCCCATTGACTGAATACCACGCAGGCGCCGTACTAACTTGTCCTATTGATTTCAGATGGCCCTCACCCAGGACAACCATGGAATGACACAGGCCTACATGATTGTGGTACCAATTCACCAATTTGGAGGAGTTCTGCCACAACCATCACAGAAGGCCGAGAAAAACAGCAAAAGCAGCCGGTGGAAGGTTAACTTTTCACGTTTCGGTTGCCCGCTCCATCTGTTCTACGGACCAGGACGCAATTTTAAACCAAGTTTGTTCGAGGTCGTTGTCAAGCGTTACAAAATACACAAAGCCCTAACAACACCAAAATCGTCCTGCTACTAATTGTCATGTGGATCCGGGTACAACCAACTGTGATGGATGTCCTGTAATGTGCTTACCTGGGGAAAGCCGCCGAACCAGATGGTGGACGAACACCGTACAGCAGATAATCTGGATCTATCCGGTTCCTCATTAAACCTAACCACTGGCTTACCCTAACATGATGAAGTTGGGGAAGGTGAGGGTGAACATACCAGCTCAGCTGATGTATCCCCGGAGTCCAGGCCAGAGGTAATCGAGTGTTAGGATGATTACGTGCCCACATGGTCACAGCAGCCATGCATGAGGCCCATCACAGTCTGCAAGAGAGAAACTCTGAAGGACGATATCCCTTCGACGAATGAAAATAAGTTAAGATCTCAAGATCAATGATATGATACCATAAGCACCGATGTAGATGTCGTAATAACACATTGATACTTTCATTTGATGAATTGGTAAATGCAGGAAACTCTGATCACCCAGCAAATGTCCGGGGGTCATCTGGAGAAAGCTGTCTGCCTACCTGTATCGGGTCAAACTCGAAACTCGGTCCTTTCGTGACAAACCATGACCTCCTGATGGCCGGACATGGAACAGGAAACAGTCCTAGTCATGGTATCCCTCGTACAAGTCACAACCAGAAGAAGTGCGAGGATTAAGGGATCAGTGGGTTTACTGGCTTCTGCAGAGGCAGTGGGGTGGGCTTTATCATGATCCAAATCGACTTCTGCCAGGAGTGTAACACAAACCGGGGGGGTAGGTGTGGCCGGTAAACCACCCAAACAAGGGGGTGGGGGGTAGGTGGGTGGCCCCACCGACCAACCCACATGGATCTTGTGTTAACGTCACCGCCACTGACGCACTTGATATTGACAATAAACAAGAGCAGGCTTGGGGGGTGGGGGGGGGTGTGTGGGGTTGACATGCAGTGAGCTTTTTAGACAGAGGTATCTGTTTCAGGATGGCCACCGGACAAGTTAAGCGCGCCTGGAGACGCGGTGATGGGTTTGTCAGCTTCAGTGAGCGTCTGTTCCCGCACACAGACCAGTTGGTGCAGGGGGACCTCTGGCTTACCAAAGAGGCGTCCGAGAGCGAGCGAGAAAGCATGCTAGCTCCGTATGGACGCTGTCGCCAAGCAGCGGTGGTACCCTTTCACGAAGGGATGGCTGAAGAATTTGTGGCCAGGGCGTTGCAGACTTACAGTTGCGGAACGATATGGATGTATCACAGAAAATGTGTGCACCTGTCCACTTCTCGTTCTGGAAGACCCGGGGCAAGTCCAAACCAGCCACAGTCGATCAATTTGGTGGGGGGGGGTGTCGCCTTGACAAACTCATGCTGACCGGACCCTGATATGGGAATGGCCATATCGAGCGGCCCTCCGCGAGGGATGAGCAGCCCGGAGGTGTGTGTAAAGAGCATTCCGACAACCTCAGCGTGATGGATAAAGGGGAAGATTTTCATTGGGTTGCTCTCCCCACGATAGACGCCCGTGGGGTCCTGTGATAGTTCCCTGTGAAACGCCAAAATCCGCTGCTGGGTGCTCTACCTCATCTTGGATGGCCTCCAGGCGCGTTTACGAACAGACTCGGAAGTTAGGCAAAGTCATGCACCTCCCAAGAGGTGGTTTTTCCAGACTGGGATCCTCAGTAAGTCAATAGCTGTTCGTCGTCAAGCGTTCAGTCCCACATCACGTCGATAGGCACAAGTGTAATTCTCCAGAGAGGCCCAGCAGAAGAGTGGACCCTTCCATTACCACCCGTACCTATATGGATGACTGCGAGTGATGAGGCAGGGGCAGGAAAACACAACTCGGGCTTCGCCAGGAGGAGGATTGAAGAAAAAAACAGCTAAGCCTGCCTAAGCGATCCCCAGCGAGCCTACCTTCACCCCTCATACGGTTGGTCGATTGAGGCTTCCCTGTAGCCAGTCACACTCTGCCAGTGCGAGTCCCGGTATTACTATGTTGTATGGTACCGGGAGGTTGGCTGTCGAGGCGCTAGAGGGGACCTGAAGGTGCATGCATTCTCACAGTCACCTTCCAGGGGTTATATTTCCGACGAAAGGCTGGCCCCCAACATCAGAAAACGTGTTGAATGGCGAAGGCGCATGACTGGTTGATCAGTCAAGTCAGGTCGCTGGTGAGGACTTGGTTCGGTTCCTCAACTGCAGCGTCACCTGTCCACCCTGAGGAAGCACCATCTGGAAGTGCAGAATGGGAGGCTATGACAGCTTTCAGTCAATACATTGGTGAGCCGTGCCGACAACCTTCCAGCAGTACCCGGCGGAGTCCCACCAGCCGTGTTGGTCCACTGGAGGGAGGTGCTGCAACAGGAGGCGCGATGGTACCACAGGAGAGTAAGAACGTGGAGGATCGATTAAACTTCCCCGGAGGCTTTGGAGCCTGCGCCCAGGCATCCATGTTGATGCCCGAAACGTCAGCTTCCGTGGGCATTATGATGCACACTTACCACCTGGATATGACTAATCAAAGCAATGCAGCTCCCGCGGGACTCCAGTCTGAGGCTGGAGCTGGATGGGACCTACGTGATTATTTAGAAACGGGTCCAAATGTGTGGGAACTTGTGCCACATTTTGCGGATCCCGTCTCCCTACCCCACCTCCGAGGATCTTGTATCTCTGGTACCCCAAGGATAATGTGGTTGGCGGTTGGGTGGTGGCTGGCATCCCAAGCGTTGAGCGACATTGGCAGGTAATGGATATGGATAGTAAGTCCCCACTTTATCCAAGCGGGAACTTTGTCTCACGCCACGGGTGCCCCTGTGTGCGAGATTTGGACACGACGCACAGCATGCCAATTGATACCGTGGTCCCTTCCGCAGGCTGAGAATCTCCAGAGTGAAATTTCTGCCCTTGTCGTCAAACCCCCCACCGATGTTGTGAGCTGACACAGCCGAGGGATGCCTGGGGATGATGGGGCAGAGGCTTCCTTCAAATCAGATCCTGGTCCGGATGTCCTACCCGAGAGCAGCAATATAATGATCACTGTTTACGCGGTTTGATTAGAACGATCCGCTACCGGTGGGGTGGGGCCTTGCCCAATGATCCCACCTTCTGTGTTACACCGGTTAGCCATGTCCTATGACCCGGAGCAGAAAAAGAGGAACTAGGTGGATGGACCGGGACCGCATCCTTCTGGAGACAGACGCTCCATATTTCCGTCCCCCCAAAGAGCCAGTGGTCTGCACCCAACCAACTCATCCATGTGGCCGAGTGAGTGGCACCAATGCTGACGATGCCGGTGGAGGAGCTTTTGGACCTGTCTCCACAAAGCACAGCGCCTCTTCCTGTTAGGGCAAAGTGCGACTATGCTACCTACCGTGCACCATGCGAGGAACTACACTCATTTGAAGCATTTTTATAAAGACGTGGTGAGTGTATTAGACTCACGAGTTGTAGCTTGCAAATGCACTCGTTCACCACCGGAACGCGGAAGGTGCCCTCGCAATGAGCATTGCTCACTCACGAGGCATACGACAGGGCGGGAAGAGTTTGCAGTCAATCGACTCTCTACCCCCGACTAGTAATGGAGCTCCTCAAAGTCAGCTCCTAAACCACTACAAAACCAGACAGCAACTTAACCAATGCGGGACTCCCCGTCCTCTACCAGTCAAACTACGATGACCGACGTTTGGCGTCCTTAGGACCATACCAACAACGACCCAACACCAACTGTGACCAACAACCACCTCATAGGGATGACCCTGTACCCGCGTAACCAGACGAGTGCCTTCGCCTTTCCTGGTAACGGTCCGTCATCTGCTTGACCCATCAGACAGCTGCAAGCCGCGGCCACGACATAGCGCTTCACAGACAGACACCAGCCACACCGCCATTCCAGTACTGCAGGGTTGAGAGTTTGCACTGTGTACGAGTGGAAGTGTTTGTGAGCATAAGTGTAGAAACACCTTAATCTATGACTAGCTAACGCACAATTATACATGACACACTAAAGCGCACCCTTCTAAATTGTAGGGAAAACACTTTAACATGTAAGTTTCCATAATTACAAACGGGGACACTCACTGAACCATGAAATGTAAAACAGTAAAACCTTTGATTCCCCCCTATGCATATGCTTTTATTTGACTGTTAACTTTCTTTTCCCATTCATTAAAAAAAAAGAATGTTACAACTTTAACCACACTTGAGTCTTATTATTATCATTTCCTTTTAAATGCAAACGTCTTCCTTACTTTCGCTCAAATATATCCACTTCTCCCTAATTAAACCTGGATACTAAATACCTCCTATGACAATGACCGCAGCATCACTCTGGCCCAGTCAAATCAAACCATCAGGGGATGCCATCTGACTTCTCCGGCTGGCATTGATCAAGTGATTCTCAAATCCTAAAGGTAAAGTATCAATTAAGCGCGGCACAGTGCGGCCAAACCAGTAACTCAACACAGGCCAACAGCCAACAGAATAGCGATGTTTCATACACCGAAGACACTTTATCGACTAAAACCACAAGGCTAGCCAACCTGCTGACTCAAAATCAATAGTTATATACAAAACAACAAGTTGCTAAATAATCAATCAACTAAACATGTTCACATGACACAAACACAAGACGTACAAAACAAAAGTGACAGAAACATAAATTGAAGCTTACACCACTTAACAGAAAGTCAGAATACACTCTCATGTCTACACACACACACACACACACACACACACACACACACACACACACACACACCACACACACGATAAGAGGTTTGAGTGAGTTGAGAGTGTGTGTGTGTGAGTTGTCTGTGTGTGAGTGTGAGTGTATGTGGTGATTGCGCACGCTCGTGTTGCACAATCGAGAGCCCGTGCTATGCGTGTGTGCAAATGTGAGAGTTGCATGTGCTTGCACTTGTGTGCGAATTGTTGTATTGTGATGATTCACATGTGGCAACCCACCCAACGGGCCCTAAACGCCCACCCTCTGTACAAATGTACACACACGACACTCCATAGCCCCCCCCTGTCTCAGTCCAATCTTTATCCCAAACAGCAGTACAGATTTCAATTCATTCATATCTATGCCAACTCTCCCCTCTCATGTCCCCCGCTCCCTCCTCCCTGATATTGCAAATCGCACAGGCAAAAGATGATTGTCTCTATCATAACGAATGGTTGCATGACTCACCCCTGCCCCCCCACCCCCTGCTCTCTCTCTTAGAACACTGGAAATTTTCAACATTGATTCGGTAACTACGTCACCCATCTCTCTCCACTGCCCTCCTCTCGAAACCCCCACTCCCCCAAACTCACCAAGCTGTGGAATTGAAAGTAGGTCCGCCAACAACCATTCGCCATAACACAAAGTTTACAAGAAAAGTATAAAGTCACTTAGGAACAGCCACCCACGCCACACACACAGACACACTCTCTCTCTCACCTCCTCACCTATCACATGTGCGCTAGAGATAGTCTTGGCTTGATCACAAAAGCACTGGTCCTCTCCTTAGCTCAACTCCCCACCCCTCCATAACCACCACCTGCATTCTGTGAAAAAAATGTTTGTGCGCAGCTTGCAAGACGAAATGATTTTAACTGGTGCTGGGTCACTAAGCATTTGTTTACATTCCATGCATATATGAATTATCATATTTTGATATAGTGACATGGCAACATCACAAGTAGTGGTCAAAAGAATGAACACGTGACCAACCATGGAAAGGGGTGGGGATGCCAACCTCCCCCTTCCCTTGTCAGTGTCTTGATTGACACCTTTCAGCCAGATCAAAAACCTGAATGACAGTTTAGTCAGATAAATGAGGAGACACGTAGTCTCTCACACTCAAGATTCCTGCAAGACCAACTGTATATCAAAAACAGTGACTGAAGGAAGACCACAGGCGTAATCAAGACAGAGGTCATGGTTATCTACCCTCCTGAACAGAACTCTGAGAAAGAAGCATCACCGACTCCACCAGAAAAAAACCTGTGATCCTGGCTACGCCATGGCCAAGATTCTGGGTGGTTGACTACATAGCCACAGCCCAGCACAACATTAACATGTCACACAGCAGATCAGCCCCCAGCCACACGAGAAAATTAACAATACTTCCATGTCAGAAAACCTGCAGAAATATCCCAATTGAACTCAAACTCATCCCATAACTTTCCCCTCACTTAATGATTGCTACAAGTGAGAACCAAAAATCAGGCATACATATAAATAGACATTTCTAATTTAGTAGCTAACTTAAAACTAAATCCCATGTGTAAACGAATAAAGTAAATGTCTAAAATAAGCACTTGGCATTGTGTCAGTTCTTTTTTATTCAATCAGTATACTTCTTTCTAATTCTGTCTCTTGGAGCTACAAGTACTTTTAAAAGTACAAGCCTAAGGAAACTTATCCCTGAGCCACTATTGAGTATTTCAAGAGTCCCGAGAAACATAAAAATGTCTTTCGATGACTAGTACAGGAAAGCTTCTCCTTCCTTCACTAGTAAGAGAGAGAGAGAGTGGAGGTGAAATTTTAACATAATTCTCATAGAGAAAATATTTCAAGTCCTTCCCCTAGAGGACAAACTGACCCACCTCCAACTCTCATCACATGTATGTGTTATATCTATCTATCTATCTATCTATCTATCTATCTATCTATCTATCTATCTATCTATCTATCTATCTATCTATCTATCTATCTAATCTATCTATCTATCTATCTATCTATCTATCTAGACATGCACACACGCACGCACGCATGCACACACGCATCTGCACACATTTACACGCTTACACATGCACATGTATGCACCTGCACCACCAACACCAATCCCACCCAACCTATTGTGCCGTTTGACTAAG
>CM031597.1:64117054-64140309 GCA_018398815.1 Conus ventricosus | reverse complement strand
TGGGATGCCATGCTGATGGCACTCTGTCACTCTTTATTGGCGGATTTAAATATCTAGTTAGTGGGTTTACAAGTCTAACCGAAAGCCGTATGATACATCTACTGCAATGGTTAAATTGCTGAAGTCCAAAGATTTGGGTTATAAAATGCTCCTACATCGTAAGTAGCATGTTCAATATATTCAAAAGCTACCATTTTTTTAAATTAATTTTTTAAATAGTTATAAAAAAGATGCGCATCTATATAAACCAACAAAACGAACGTGTGTTCTTAACAAACCCAATTGACAATAGGCGCGGTAATTATAGGGTTGCCCTTAGAGAAATTGGGTTTAAAGTTATGTGGGCTAACATATCTGAAAAGGCTCAGAATAACTGGATTAATGTTAATGACGAACAAGGCAATCAAATAACTCATATAACAATACCTGATGGCTACTACAACTTTTGTTCTTTAAAAAGAAGTACTTAGCGAATTTGGCATATTGTTAACAATTAACGAGGCAAACCTCAGAATTACTGTAAATTTCCCACTAGAAGAAAGAAGAGAGTATACTTTCCCTAAGGACTGGCTCGAATTTTAGGCTTTCACAGCAGTAACAAAGATTATAGATTTAGTACAAGAGAAGATGTTTATCAATTTAAAGGTAATAGACCTTCTGATTTTCTCGTGAACCCAATGTTGTATGTCCATTTACAAGAGTTAAAAACATGTGCTAATTTGTTTGCTGGCTATCCGTCTACAGTTCTAAAGGTTTGCTCCCAACTTGGGCGGGTTTTTGCGATTATCAGTTATATACGTTTGACGGAGACAACCAATTTAAAGAATTAATTAGCGTAGATATAAATTCATTGGATGTAAAAATAACTAATCAAGATGGAAAGCCAGTTGTTTGTTCTGATTTATTAATAGAGCTAGAAGTAGAAGATCATACTAGAAAAGTAGCAAGGGCTCAGTCCCGCGGACGTTAATAGTGTAAGAAACTGAAGAAGTTATATATATGTGCGTGAGTGGGCAGGGGTGGTTTAATAAACTATGTTAATCAATAGCAGGCCTTTTTGGCCTGGATTGCCTGCATTGCTTTGTAGGACAGAACGCTCTTTCTCACACACATACACACACAAACACACACAAACAAACAACAAACAAATACAAACAAACAACAAAACAACAACAAACAAACAAACACACACACACAATAGATAGGGCGAAGCAGGGCGTTGAGGTAGGGCGAAGCAAAAACAGTTGAAGTAGAGCAGGCACAAATGTCACAGAGCAGCAAGTTGTAGGTTGGCAAGATGGCTACCGATCATGCATGATCGTTTACTATATTTAGAACCACGTCATAGCAGCAAGTTGTTGCAGGTTTGTAAGATTGCTATCGATTGCCCGCCCGTATTCCCTACCCTACCCCTCTAAATCAGACATGATTGTTACTGTGGCTGGGACTGTTGTTGGCAGTTTCATTGGTCCTTCTGTTTTAGCCTTAGCAGCAATTAATGCCATCTGTTCATGATATATTCTATTCTCTTCTAGTACACGTTGTTCTTCTTCTGTCCATAATGGAGTAGAAGGCTGAGAAGTAGCTTGCACTTGTTGAGTCATGCCTACTGGAAGAATTAAACTACTCTGTTGCTGCTTGCGATTCACAAATTTCCTTATTTAGTTCTTGTGAGAAGGACTACCTAATAATTCTGCTTCTTAACAAGAAGAAACACTATCACGAGACATGAAATTAAACAGCAAAACACAGTTTTTAAGTCAAACAGTTTTCCCAGCACGTCTTCACTGCTCACGCCACACTAAAAATGACAGAACAGGGCTGCTCGCTGCTAATGTCACGTGATTTAAGCCAGCCCGGCAGAAATGACCTCATACTCCCTGCCAATTGGCTAGCGCGCACGCGCAATGAATAATAATGAGTCGCATTGCAGTGGTTCGTTGTTGGACCACTAATTGCACTTTATCGGTTTTTGCGGTGTCAAGTAACGAGTAACAACACAGGACCAGTCTGGTAGGGCAGTTCGATGTCAGGACAGTAATTGCACTTTATCGCTTTTGCAGTATCACTAACAACAGCAGGGCCAGTCTGGGTAGGGCAGTCAGGCCATATCAATGTTAAATGTTTAGTTAATTTTATGTGTTTGGAGAGAATGTAAATATACGGGTTAACGATCACCAAATCTTATCTAGCACGTAAGCCCCCGTTTTAAAACAACGATTACGTCGATTTTTAGAGGTTTTGAGTGTTAATTTTGTTTAAAAACAGGTGTTAATTTTAGCCAAAACTGACATGAGATGGACGCGAGTTGGATGTGAAAAGGGGGTTTTCGTGCAAAATAAGATGGGTAGTCTTGAACCCGTATATTACATTCTCTCTTCTTTTTCTTTTTTACACTTACACAATGCACATGGACAGATGTGCATGTATATACATACACAAACATACAGTAACAAATGCGCATAGAAACATAAATTGATGCTTACACACTCTGAACAGAAGTCTCTCTGTCTGTCTGTCTATACATACTGTCATACTCTAGGGATCGTACACACACATGCACATCCGCCCAAAGTACACTCCGCACGTACACGCAATCACTCCTCTCACCCAAGGAGCGCCAAATAATAAACACCACACAAGAAAAGTTTGTTTCCCCTCCTTCTACGAGAGTACAAATATCATTAATCAAACACCAACACTTAAATAATTTCATTTATACCTCCACTGCACGAAGGAGGAAAAAGAACAACTCTTCCCCTACAATCAGGAATTCATAAATATAATGGGGTGAATTAGTTTCTATCACCAGCAAAAGGGGTATATGTATCACATCATTCGTAAACATCAGGGGCATGCATCAACATCTTTCCTTCGCATCAGGAAGAGACACATAAAAATAATTTACTATCCAGCCCAAAATACAAAAGCGTCACTGCCCTAGGACGGAAGTTCTGGGGTATCCTCCCTACTCGTGACTTAATCAATTATCACTCTCCTTTAAGGAAATATTGGAACATCAAAATGTTTCCACATTCAAATCCCTCTGCGTGAAAGTAGATACACTGTTTCTTTATAGGAAGATAAATATAAATTCCACTCTCTGGTCACTCTCTTAACCTTGGGAAGGCACACAGGGGACAGCCATCTCCGGACTGAATAGGGCGTCGCCTTATACAAACTCTCCTTCCTCTGGGGCTTGTTATGGAGAAGTGGCCCGCTACCCGAACTAGGCTGGGGACTTGGTCCAGCACCTCTGGAACCACCCCAAGGCCCTAGGTCTGTGGCCCATGTGAGACAGCCAATCTGTCAACACACTCGGAACCATGTGTAGTGACGCACGAGTGTAGCGTGCATATGCACTCGGTTCACCACCGGAACCGGAAGGTGCGCCTCGCAATGAGCAGTGCTCACTCACGAGCAGACGACAGGGCGGGAAGGAGTTGGCTGCATTCGACTCGCTACCCCGACGATAAGGATCTCCTCAAAGTCAGCTCCCGACTACAAAACCAGACAGCAATACCATTGCGGACGCCCGTCCTCTACCTCAACTACAGGAGCGACGTGTGGCGTCCGGAGACCATACCAACTACGACCAACACCAACTGTGACCAACAACCACCATACCTGACCAGCGGAACCAGACGTGGCCGTCGCTTTCCTGGTTAACGCCGTCAGCTGCTTGACCCTCTGAAAGCTGCAAGCCCGGCCACGACAGAGCGCGTCACAGACTGACACCCACTCGCCATTCCAGTACTGCAGGTGAGTTGCACTGTGTACGTGTGTATGTGTTTGTGTGCATAAGTAGAAATCCCAATGCTAGGAATAGCTAACGCACTAGGTAGACATGTCACACTAAGCCACCCTTCTAAAGTGTAGGGTAAACACTTTAATGGTGTCAGAAGTGGGATTACCCGTAGCTTAGTTGTGCATGCAGTCAGTGTTATTCCTAGTTGTTGGAATTGTGTTGCTGCTCAGCACCAAGCACTATTTACACAGATACTAGCATACAGTTATATACTGTCAACCCTTGCAGTTAGCATTGGAAGGGAGTGGGTATACCCTATATTAGAGTAACCCCAGAAAATACAGTCACTCCCCAATGGCTCTGAATATTAATTTAGCCACTGCATCGCAGCTTAGTCAGATGCTGCCAGGGATAGGCCTAAGAGGGCTGCCCAGTTGGTCAAAATTAGAGAAGGGAGGAGGATTGACCTTACCAATCTTGACGTCCGTGCTGCACGGAGAAGTAAGCCCTTACCTTCTTTCTCTGATTAACTTTGGTGACCAGGGGGGTATTACTGAAGGGTCGGTGGCGACTGGTGTAGTTACAGTAAAGAGTGAAGCCAGAAGACCAGTCACCCCAAGCCAGGCCAGTCAATCAAAAATACCCGTAAAGTTTCCACAGCCTTGTCCCGACCCCGTCTGACTAGAGAAATATTGAATCAGAGCTTTTCCGCTCGTGAGTCAGAAGAGCTGCGAACGGAAAATTGGGTGGAGAGACACACTCCTGTTTATGGACCAGAGGATGGAGGTAGAAGTACTGGCCAACGTCCACCTCTGGGTTATCGTCTGTTTCCCGTAGCCACGAGACAAGGGGTCATACGAGCCTCGCCCACGGCCAACACACACGAGAGGTTCCGAGCAATTGTACCTCGAAAAGGCATTGCCGGATAGCCGATATCGTGAGTGCCGTAGGAGTGATCGGGTCTCTGAATCCCAACGGGGTCCTTCTAGTCCGGTTGGATCTAGGTCACCGGCAGAGAGAGGTGTAAGAGGCCGGAGATTTGACCCGGACGACCAGGGCTGGTGGGATCACGAGCAGAGTGGCAATGGGCAGGAACAGCGGTGGCGACGAGGGGTGAACCAGGTAAGACATCCCTCTCCTCCGAGTCATACTTATGGGCATGCCGTCCGGGCAGGCGACAGTCAGCACTATCGTCCCTATCGCCAAGGTGAAGCTCATGTTGGGGCATATACGCCTCGCTCACCTGGTGGTAGTGGAGAGGTCCCTGCGGTAGCCCCTCTCTCTGAACCAAGAGGAGACCCCAGGAGGCTGCCAAAGAACCTTCGGTATGATGGAGGGACTAATTGGCAGTCCTTCCAGCAAAAGTTCGACAGCTACCGGGTAGTCCTTCACTGGTCGGAACTGGAGAGTAGGGACTACTTAGGTTGGTGCTTAGAGGGGAAGGCCCTGGACTTCTTCACAACGCTCACCCAGTTGGGCGGTGAGTTTCCTTACCATCAGTTGATGGGGAAGCTTGCGGCTCGATTTGGTGCCAAGGAGTATGTGGGGACTTCCAGGATGCGTTTCCAACAGGCCCACCAGAACGCAGGGGAATCCTTGGACGATTGGGCTGATAGGGTGCTTACGCTGGCAACGTTAGCATACCATACCCTGCCTGAGAAGCATGTCCGAGATGAAGCCATTAATAAGTTCTGCCTAGGGAGTTTGGATAAGGAGGCAGGAAAACATGTCTGTCTGGAGGAACCCGAATCCATGGAGGTGGCTGTGAATAAAATCAAACAGTTCCAGCACATCTCCCAAGCAGTGGGTGACAGGAGCACAAGCCCCTGGGAGATCCTAGGTAGGACAGATAGGGACAGTTTCATCTGTCACCAGGGAAGAGTTCGAGAGTCTGCAGAAGGCCATAGAGAGGCTTACTCTTCAGCTCTCCAAATTGGAAACAACCTCTTCCCTGAACCCAAAAGCTACCGCCACCCAGGACTCCCGGGTAACATGCTTCTTCTGTCAGCAGAAGGGCCACCTGAAAAAGGACTGCCAGCGTTATCGGAGCTGGCTGCAAAGGAGGGCAACAAGTGGCAATTCCAAGAAAGGGTCTTTAAACGCCTAAGGCTTGGGATGGTGGCCGAAACCTCTGAGCCGGAAATACACAAGGGCCAGAATTTTCGAAGTTGGAGTCCCAAGAAAGTGTTGGCCGGAGGGTCACCACTCCAAGGGCGTGTCACCCCTTATCTTGCCCAGCCGAATCGACGGGCTTCCAAGATTCGGCTGCCCAAAGGCCTAAGCAGGCCAAGATAGCACCTGGCATTTCTGGTGGTCCGCAGGGTTCTCTAGCAGACAAGACTGCCCCTGGTCCAAATACCCCTGTGGCAAGTCAGAGAGAGGGTTCATCGGAAGCAATCGGCCGACAGCCGAAATCATAAACGAGTCAATCGGGTTTGTCCAGGCTCTTCCGGGGTACATATCATGGTGGGTGACATTCCGGTTAAGGCCAGAGTGGATTCTGGGGCAGAAATCACCATTGTTGCCACTTCTGTGTACGACAGACTTTCCAAGAAACCAAGAAAGCTGAAGGAGGTGGTGATGCAAATGGCTGACCAGGGTTCCACTCTGAAGGGTTTTGTCACCTCACCTGTACTCTGAAGATTGGCCAGTCAACCTTCAGAGAGGGGCTGTATGTGGCTCCGATTGCTGACGAGATGCTGTTTAGGGCATGATCTTCTGCACCATTGGGGGGCGATTCATGACATGAGAGCTGAAATTCTGTTGATAGGGGACGAAATTATCCCTTTAGACATGAGTTTTGGTCAGGGACCGCCAACCATAGCCAGGGTTACAGCTGCCTGTAAGGTTGTGGTACCACCCAATACTGTCGTGAGGGTAACCGGCAGATTGGATACAGTCCTCAGGACTATTACACTGAGTCTTCGGTGGGCTCTGAGCTCTTAATCCGAGGACAGTGCGGAGGTCCGGGGACGATCCAATCTCTGCCTGGTAAACCCCAGTGACAGGTACCATACCATCCGGAAGGGGGAGCTGTTGGCCACGGCATATGAAGTGCAGGAGGTTATGGACCCGGTACAGCAGAACTCTTCCTCTGAAAGTAAACAAATGGTAAGGGGGGAAGCAAGCTGCAGAGTGGTACAGGTGGGGGTTAAGCCACCCCCGAAGGACCAAATACCGGAGCATCTGCAGAAGTTGGCTAGTGACTCCAGCACACACACCTGACAAGGAATCAGAAGGTGGAGTTACGAAGCTCCTATGTGATTATCAGGATGTGTTTGCTGCAGATGAGTTTGATTTAGGGAACTTCACCGGTATCGAGCACTCCATTGACACTGGTGATGCCAAGCCCATAAAGCAAAGAATGCGCCGTACGCCTGCAGTATTCGCAGGAGAGGAGGAGGCACATTTACAGAAAATGCTGAAGGCTGGTGTCATTCAGGAGTCAATATCTGAGTGGGCGTCAGCGCCAGTACTGATCCGAAAGAAAGACGGATCAGTCCGCTGGTGCATCGATTACCGAGCCCTAAATGATGTCACAGTCAAGGATACTTTCCCCTTGCCATTGGTTGAAGACTGTCTGGATACCTTGTCGGGGAGCACATGGTTTTCAAAGCTGGATGCCAATAATGCGTACTGGCAAGTGAGAGTCAGGGAGGCTGACAGAAAGAAAACTGCCTTCTTGACCAAGTACGGTCTGTTCGAGCATGTTCGGATGGGATTTGGGCTCACCAATGCGCCAGCCACATTCTCACGCGTGGTGAACCTTATCCTGAGAGGTCTGACATGGAACACTGTGCTCGCTTTCCTGGACGACATTTGGTACTGGGGGAAGCTTTGAAGACCATTTGCAGAATTTGAGGGGGGGCGTTGCAAAGGTTTCGACAGCATGGTCTTAAGCTCAAGCCAAAGAAGTGCCTTTTCTTCCAGTCCAAAGTTGAGTTCCTGGGGCGGATGGTTAGCAAAAACCAAATTGCTATGTCTGACAGGGATATTCAAACTGTGAGGGACTGGCCCGTTCCGAAATCTTCAAAAGATGTGGAGCGGTTCCTTGGCTTCGCTAATTACCATCGCATGTTCGTTCCCGACTTTGCAGCGTTGGCGCAGCCTTTGTATAACCTCACAGGAAAAAACAAGTTCTTCTGGGATGAGGAAAAGCAGAATTCCTTCGATACCCTCTGTAGAGTATTGACTGAACCCCCCGTCCTGGCATTGCCAAACAGCACGGATCCATTTGTGTTGGATACGGATGCTAGTGATTTGGCAATCGGGGCGGTTCTGAGTCAGATTCAAGGAGGTGTGGAGCGGGTGATTGCGTACGGCAGTTTCGCCCTGAATCCTGAACAGAGAAGGTACTGCACAACCCGGAAAGAGCTGTTGAGTATCCTGAGGTTTACAAGGCAGTTTAAGTACTACCTATTAGGTAGGACTTTTTACGTCAGGACCGACCACTCAAGTCTTACATGGCTCCTGCGGTTTAAACACCCACAGGGACAGTTGGCCCGATGGATGGAGGAACTTTCACAGTTCCATATGGTTATTAAACATTCGGCCGGGGCAAAGCATCAGAACGCCGATGCGCTATCCAGAATTCCCGACGCTTTGACCCCTTGTCCATCTTTCGTGGCTGGCATTCGGCCTGAAAGTCTGCCTTGTGGGGGTTGTAAATACTGCAGGAGAGCCGACGATCAGTGGGGGAGTTCATTCGGGCTGTGGACGAATCCCTGGGCCTGACGGAAGGAAGCCTGACAGTTTGGCTCCCGAGGAGCCCCAGCCGGATGGACCTACAGTAGCTTCTGTGGGGGGTCTCTCTCGAGAGGTCACGGAAGAGGTGCCATGGGGTTTACCAGCCATCATGGCCGTGTACTTTCTCCCGCAGGGAGGGGTACCATGGGGTTTGCCAGTCATGATGGCCGTGTGCCTACTTCCAGGCCCCAGCCGGATGGACTCACAGTAGATTCTGTGGGGGGGTGTCTCTCGAGAGGTCACGGAAGAGGTGCCATGGGGTTTGCCAGCCATCATGGCCGTGTACCTTCTCCCGCAGGGGGGGTACCATGGGGTTTGCCAGTCATGATGGCCGTGTGCCTACTTCCCGGGCCCCAGCCGGATGGACTCACAGTGGATTCTGTAGGGGGTCTCTCTCGAGGAGTCGCGGAAGAGGTGCCAGGGGTTTGCCAGTCATCAGGGCCGTGTACTTTCTCCCGCAGTGAGGGGTACCATGGGGTTTGCCAGTCATGATGGCCGTGTGCCTTCTCCCGCAGGGAGGGGTACATGGGGTTTGCCAGCCATCATGGCCGTGTACTTTCTCCTGCTGGGGGGGTACCATGGGGTTTGCCAGTCATGATGACCGTGTGCCTACTTCTGACGGATGGAATGTGCATGACAGTGGGCAAAATTCCTTGCACATTCCGAAAGTCAGAAGTAGGCACACGGTCATCATGACTGGCAAACCCCATGGTACCCCTCCCAGCAGGAGAAAGTACACGGCCATGATGGCTGGCAAACCCCATGGTACCCCTCCCTGCGGAGAAGGCACACGGCCATCATGACTGGCAAACCCCATGGTACCCCTCACTGCGGGAGAAAGTACACGGCCCTGATGACTGGCAAACCCCATGGCAGCCCGGTACCATACACTCTTCCTCCCGGGACTCGACTGGCAGAGTGTGACTGGCTACAGGGACGGCCTCCCTCGGCCCAACCGAAGAGGGGGTGAAGGTAGCGCTGGGGATCGCCTTAGGCAGCTTAGCCTGTTTTTTCTTCATCCTCCTCCTGGCCGAAGCCGAGTAGTGTTTTCCTGCCCCTGCCTCCTCACTCGCAGTCCTCCAAATAGTACGGGAGGTAAATGAAGGTCCACTTTCTGCTGGGCCAGCTCTGGGAACCTTACCTAGAGCCTCTCGACGTGCTGAGGCTGCCCGCTTGCGCGACGCTCTAGACTTCCGGAGGCTCCCAGTCCGGAACACCACCTCTTGGAGGAGGCTGTACTTTTGGCCTCAACTCCCGTGTCAGTCCGTACCGCGCCAGGCGGCCATCCCAAAGATGAGGAAGAGCACCCAGCAGCGGATTTTGGCGTTTCCCGGAAACGACCCCCACGGGCGACTCTCGTGGGGAGAGCAACCCATGAAAATCTTCCCCAGTATCCATCACGCTGAGGATGTCGGAATGCTCATACCCCACACTCCGGGCAGGCTCATCCCTCGCGGAGGGCCGCTCGATATGGCATTCCAAACTGGGGTCGGTCAGCAAGCGTATGTCAAGGCGACCCCCCCCAAATTGCTCGGAGGCTGGTTTGGACTTGCCCGGGCATCCAGACCGCGAAGTGACAGGTGCCACATTTTCTGTGATCCACCTATCATTCCGCAACTGATAAGTCTGCATCGCCCTGGCAACCTTCTTCAGCCATCCCTTCGAGAAAGGGTCACCCCCGCTGCTTGGCGACAGCGACCATCCGGAGCAAGCATGCTTCACGCTCGCTCTCGGACGCCTCTTTGGTAAGCCAGAGGTCCTGCACCAACTGTCTGTGTGCGGGAACAGCCGACCTGACGCTGACAACCCATCAGCGCGCTCCAGGGCGTTCAATTGTCCGGTGGCCATCCTGAAACAGAACCTCTGTCTAAAAAGCTCACTGCCTGCAAGCCCTGCACTTGTACTTGTCAATATCAAGTGCGTCAGTGGCGGTGACGTTAACACACGATCCATGGTACCACTCCTGGCAGAAGTCGCATTGGATCATGAAACGCCCACCCCACTGCCTCCTGCAGAAGCAGTAAACCCCTGATCCTCATCCTCCGGCACTTCTTCTGGATGTGACTTGAACCGCTGGATCCATGCAGGCAGTTTCCTGTCCCTGCACGGCATCAGTCGGTCATGGTTTGTCACGAAGACCGAGTTTCGGAGTTTGACCGATACAGGTAGGCAGCAGCTTTCTCCAGATGACCCCCGACCTTTCCAGGGTGAACAGAGTTTCCTGCATTTACCCTTCACAACGCAGTATCCAAGAGATAACGACATCACCCTCGGCATATGGTCTCAACAAGATCTTGAGATCTTTAAACTTCTTTTCATACGTCGAAGGGATTTTCTTCAGATTCTCTCTTGCAGCTGTGTGGGCCTCCTGCAAGGACGGGACCAAGTGGGACACGTACTATCATCCTCACACTCAAACCCTCGGGCCCTGGAACCCGGGAACATCAGCTTGCACATTCCGAAAGTCTTGCTTGCCCATCCCGCCAACAAGCATGACAGTTGCCCAATCTCGTGCGGCGTCCCAACCGGGGGAACGCAGGCCAGTGTCCGGGTGCAATCGGGGGGTGCCCCTGAAGGGCGTTCGGGCTTGTGTTGCCAGTTTTTTTGGATGTCCGGACATCCCTGCCAGTTTTTCTGGTGCGAGTGTGCCTGCCAGTTCTCTGGTTCACCCGCAGGGTGAACCTGACAGTTTTCTGGCCCGAAAGGGGCCCTGACAGTTTTCTGGCACCCCTCGAAGGTTGCACCTGCCAGTTTTCTGCCCACATCTGAGCGCCGAAGTACTTCGTCTGGCCGGCCCAATCGTTGGTTTCACCTTGGGTGAAAACGCCCAGGTGTCTCAAGGTTACAACGAGGGGTTGACCACACGGTACATTAAGTTTTTGTCCTGGGGGCAGTCAAAGTGCCTCACTGCCTGAAAAGGCAGTGGAGGAAAGTCTTCCCGGTCGGGAAGACTTTGAGACTGGCGGCACTGATGGCGTAAGTTTTGAGATAGAGAGACTCGGGATGGACAGGTGCAGTTGAGGACCTGTATGTGCGTCTTGCACAAGAGGCTACCCTCACAAATCCCCTCGTGCTGGGGGTTTACAGTTCGGGAAACTCCGGACAGCACAGGGGAAAGATAAGGATCTGCACCTGCTCCTCCAATACCTTCAGGACGGGACAGAACCCGATGAAGGGGGAAATCTTCTTAGCTTCGCCAGGTGCAAAACACTATTGGCTGAACAGAGAGTTGTTCCTGCTTAAGGAAAGCTTGCTATTCAAGCGCAAGCTAGCCCTCCAAGGATTTGGGCACTGGTAGTCCCCGCTTCCCTTCAGGAACAAGCAATTACAGGGCACCATGACCTTCCATCAGCAGCACACCAAGGCGTGGCGGGGGACTAAACCAGACAAAGGAGAAATTCTTTTGGTTTGCTTTAGCTCGCGATGTCGAGGCCTATGTGTTGTCCTGTGACGTTTTGTAGCAAGAACAAGAAAACAAACGTTATGGAAAAGTCCCATTGACTGAATACCACGCAGGGGCGCCGATGGACGTGTCCATATTGATTTCATTGGCCCTCTGCCCAGGACAACCCATGGAAATGAGCACTGCCTCATGTTTGGTGGACCAATTCCCAAATGGGTGGAGTTGCGTGCCTCTTCCATCTCAGAAGGCCGAGACAACAGCAAAAGCTGCGGTGGAGGGGTTTTTTTCACGTTCGGTTGCCCCGCTCCAGCTGTTCTCGGACCAGGGACGCAATTTTGAAGAAAGTTGTTCGAGGCGTTGTGCCATGTTTTCAAAATTCAAAAAGGGCCCGAACAACACCATATCGTCCTGCGTCGAATGGTCAGGTGTGAGCGGTACAACCAAACGTTGAGGATCCCCGTAAGGTGCTTCCTGGGGAAAGCGCAGAACAAGTGGGACGAACACGTAACAGCAGATAGCTGGAGCTATCCGGTCCTCGTAACCGGACCACTGGCTTTACCCCTAACATGTTGATTTTTGGGGGGGGAGGGAACATACCAGCTCAGCTATGTTCCCGTTCCAGGCCAGGGGTTTTCGAGTGTGAGGATGAGTACGTGTCCCACGGTCCAGTCCTGCAGGAGGCCCACACAGCTGCAAGAGAGAATCTGAAGACATCCCTCGCGTATGAAAAGAAGTTATGATCTCAAATCTTGTTGAGACCATATGCGAGGGTGATGTCGTATATCTTTTGGATACTGCGTTGTGAAGGGTAAAAGCAGGAAACTCTGTTCACCCTGGAAAGGTCCGGGGGTCATCTGGAGAAAGCTGTCTCCCTACCTGTATCGGGTCAAACTCCGAAACTCGGTCTTCGTGACAAACCATGACCGACGTGCCGGTGCAGGACAGGAAACTCCTGCAGGGATCCAGCGGTTCAAGTCACATCCAGAAGAAGTGCCGGAGGTGAGGATCGGGGGGTTTTTACTGCTTCTGCAGGAGGCAGTGGGGTGGGCGTTTCATGATCCAATGCGACTTCTGCCAGGAGTGGTACCATGGATCGTGTGTTAACGTCACCGCCACTGACGCACTTGATATTGACAAGTACAAGTGCGGGGCTTGCGGGCAGTGAGCTTTTTAGACAGAGGTTCTGTTTCAGGATGGCCCCGGAAAATTTGAACGCCCTGGAGCGCGCTGAGGGTTGTCAGCGTAGGTCGGCTGTTCCCGCACACAGACCAGTTGGTGCAGGACCTCTGGCTTACCAAAGAGGCGTCCGAGAGCGAGCGTGAAGCATGCTTGCTCCGGATGGTCGCTGTCGCCAAGGCAGCGGGGTGACCCTTTCTCGAAGGGATGGCTGAAGAAGGTTGCAGGGCGATGCAGACTTATCAGTTGCGGAATGTAGGTGGATCACAGAAAATGTGGCACCGTCACTTCGCGGTCTGGATGCCCGGGCAATCCAAACCACCTCCGAGCAATTTGGGGGGGTCGCCTTGGACATACGCTTGCTGACCGACCCCAGTTTGGAATGCCATATCGAGCGGCCCTCCGCGAGGGAGGGAGCCTGCCGGAGTGTGGGGTATGAGCATTCCGACATCCTCAGCGTGATGGGATACTGGGGAAGATTTTCATGGGTTCCCTCTCCCACGAGAGTCGCCCGTGGGGGCCGTTTCCGGGAAACGCCAAAATCCGCTGCTGGGTGCTCTTCCTCATCTTTGGGATGGGCCGCCTGGGCGCGGTCGGACTGGGCACGGGATTGAGGCCAAAAAATACAGGCCTCCCCCAAGAGGTGGTGTTCCGGACTGGGAGCCTCCGGAAGTCTAGAGCCCTCCCCGCAAGCGGGCAGGCCCTCAGCACGTCGAGAGGCTCTAGTTTAAAGGGTTTCCCCGAGCTGGCCCAGCAGAAAGTGGACCTTCATTTACCTCCGTACTATTGGAGGACTGCGAGTGAGGAGGCAGGGGCAGGAAAAAAACTACTCGGGTTCGGCCAGGAGGAGGATGAAGAAAAAACAGGCTAAGCTCCTAAGGCGATCCCCAGCGCTACCTTCACCCCCTCTTCGGTTGGCCCAGGGAGGCCGTCCCTGTGCCAGTCCAACTCTGCCAGTCGAGTCCCCGGGGGGAAGAGTGTATGGTACCGGGCTGCGGGAGCTAGTGGGGGACCCGAAGGTGCAGGGCCTTCACACATCACCCTTCCCGGGGTTTTCGACGAAAGGCTGCCCCCAACATCAGAAAACGTGTTGAAGTGGCGAAGGCCATGGACGGTTGATCATGTCGTCTGGTCGCTGGGAGGACTTGGTTCGGTTCCTCAACATGCAGCGTCTCCCGTCCACCCTGAAGGATGCACGCATCTTGGATGGGCAGAGGGAGGCTATGACAGCTTTCTGTCAAAACATTGGGGAGCCGGTGCCGACTACCTTCCAGCTGTTTCCCGGCGGAGTCACCAGCCGTGTTGGTCCACTGGGGGGTGGTGCTGCTACTGGTGGCGCGGATGGACCACCAGGAGAGTAAGTACTGGAGGGATCATTATCCCTCGCCGGGGGCTTTGGAGCCTGCCCCCGGCAGCCATGATGCCCGAAACTCAGCTTCCGTGGGCATTTGATGCCCCACTTCCACCTGGATAGGACAATCAAAGCAATGCAGCTCCCCCGGGGCTCCAGGGCTGAGGGCTGTGCTGGATGGGACCTTCGTGAAAGGGTGGGGAAACGGGTCCAATTGGTTTGGGGAAATTGTGCCCCTTTTTTCGATCCCGTCTCCTACCCCTCCCGAGGATCTTGTTCGGTACCCCAAGGATATGGTGGGGGCGGTTGGGCTGGGATCCAAGCGTTGTGCGACATTGGCTGGTTGGGATATGGAAGAGTCCTCGTTAGCCTGCGGGAACTTGTCTCATCGCCACGGGTGGCCGCTGTGGGCGAGATTGGACTCCCACCACAGATGCCAATTGAGACCTGGTCCCGGCAGGCTGTGAATCTCCAGAGGATTCTGCCCTTGGGCTCACCCCACCAGTTTTGGTGCTACACTGCCCAGGGATGCCTGGGGTAGGGGCAGAGGCCTTACCTGCAAATGCTGAGCCTGGTCCGGATGGTCCTACCCGTGAGCAGCATATTTATGTTCACTGTTTCGCGGGGATGAGAACGCCGCGACCGGTGGGTGGGGGCCTTCCCAATGTCCACTTCGGGTTTACCCGGTTAGCCAGGTCCTTTTACCCGGGGCAGAAAAAGGCACTAGGGGGGATGGACCGGGACCGCATCCTTCGGAGACAGACGCTCCATATTTCCGTCCCCAAAGAGCCAGTGGTCTGCACCCCAAACCCAAATCTTCCAGGGGGCCGAGTGTGTGGCACCAATGCTGTCGATGCCTGGGAGGAGCTTTTGGACCTGTCTGCCACAATGCTCTGCGCCTCTTCAGCTGTTAGGGCAAAGCGGATCTAGCCGGACCTGGGCTCTTGCGAGGGAACTACACTCATTGAAGCTTTTATAAAGTCGGGGGAGTGTAGTGACGCACGAGTGTACGTGCATATGCACTCGGTTTTACCACCGGAACCGGAAAGGTGCGCCTCGCAATGAGCAGTGCTCACTCACGAGCAGACGACAGGGCGGGAAGGAGTTGGGGTGCATTCGACTCGCTACCCCCGACGAGTAAGGATCTCCCTCAAAGTCAGCTCCCGACTAAAAAAACCAGACAGCACTACCATTGCGGCGCCCGTCCTCTAAACCTCAACTACAGGAGCGACGTGTGGCGGACAGACCATACCAACTACGACCAACACCAACTGTGACCAACAACCCCCATACCTGACCAGCGGAACAGGGCGTGGCCGTCGCCTTTCCTGGTTACGCCGTCAGCTGCTTGACCCTCTGAAAGCTGCAAGCCGGCCACGACAGAGCGCGGGCACAGACTGACACCCTCCACCCCCGCCATTCCAGTACTGCAGGGTGAGTTGCACTGTGTACGTGTGTATGTGTTTGTGTGCATAAGTAGAAACCCCTATGCTAGGAATAGCTAACGCACTAAGGTAGACATGTCACACTAAGCCACCCTTCTAATGTAGGGTAAAACACTTTTTACATGTACAGTTTTCCCTAATTACTAATGGGGAAAATCACCTCAACATGAAGAGTAAAACAGTAACCTTTCCCCCCTATGCATAAGCTTTATTTTGAATGTTACTTTTCTTTTCCCATTCTTTAATAAAAGAATTGTTACAACTTTAACCACACTTGTTCTTATTATATCTTTCTTTTAAAAAGCAACGTCTTCCCTTTCTTTCGCTCATATATTTCACTTCTCCCTAATTAAACATGGATACTTAAATACCTCTGACATGACGCAGCCTCACTCTGGCCCCAGTCCAATCAAACCATCAGGCCTTCTGACTTCTCCGGCTGGCATGGAGCAAGTGATTCTCAAATCCTAAAGGTAAATTCAATAGCGCGCACAGTGCGCCTAACCAGTACTCACACAGGCCACAGCCAACAGAATAGCGATGTGCATTCACATGACACTTTTCACTTAAAAACCACAAGGCTACCAACCTGCTGTCTCAAAATCAATAGTTATATACAAAACAACATGTGCATATTACAATCAACATAACATGTGCACATGACACATACACAAGACGTACAGTAACAAAAGTGAACAGAAACATAAATTGATGCTTACACACTTAACAGAAGTCAGTTTCTCTCTCTCTGTCTACACACACACACACACACACACACACACACACACACACACACACACACACACACACACGATAGTGTGTGTGTGTGTGTGTGTGTGTGTGTGTGTGTGTTGTGTGTGTGTGTGTGTGTGTGTGTGTATGTGTGAGTGCGCACGCTCGTGTGTGCACATGCATGCGTGCATGCGTGGTGCATGTGTGTGTGCATGTGCGTGCACGTGTGTGCGTATGTGTATTGTGATGAGTCACTTGGCAACTCCACCCGATCGGCCCTAAACGCCCACCCTCTTGTACAAATTGTACACACACACACTCCATGCCCCCCCCTGTCTCTGTCCTTTCTGTCTCCCAAACAGCAGTACAGATTTCAAATTCATTCATATCTATGCCAACTCTCCCCTCTCAGTCCCCCCTCCCTCACTCCCTGATATTGCGAAATCGCACAGGAAAAGTTTTGTCTCTTCATAACGATGTTGCATGTCTCTCCCCCTCCCCCCCCCCCTGCTCTCTCTCTTAGAACAACTGGAAAGTTTACATGATTCGTAACTACGTCACCCATCTCTCTCCACCTGCCCTCCTCTCAAACCCCTCTCCCCCTAACTCTCCAACTGTGGTAGTGAAAGGTGGGCCGCCTGGCTTAACACCATAGGTTACAAGAAAAGTTAAAGTCATCTTTGGAACACCACACTCGCCACACACACACACACTCCTCTCTCTCACCTCCTCACCTATCTCATGCGCAGAGATAGTCTGGGCTGACACAAAGGCACTGGGCCTTCTCTTAGCTCATCTCCCCTCCCTCCATATCCACCACCTGCATGCTGTGAAAGTTGTGTGCGCAGCTTGCATGACGAAATGATGTGAACTGGTGCTGGGTCACTTAGCATTTGTTCTTCCAATGCATTTATGAATTATCATATGTTGATATAGACATGGCAACTCACATGTAGTGTCAAAAGTTTGAAACTGGTCCAATCCATGGTAAGGGGTGGGGATGCCAACCTCCCCCCTTCCCTTTCAGTGTCTTGATTGACACCCTGTCAGCCAGATCAGAAACCTGATTTGACAGTTTAGGCAGATAAATGGGAGACACGTAGTCTCTCACACTCATAGATTCCTCAAGACCAATGTAGATCAAAACAGTGTATGAAGGAAGACCACAGGCGTAATCAAGACAGAGGGCATGGTTATCTCCCTCTGATCTGAAACCTGAGAATAAGCATCACCGTACTCCCAGAAATAAACCTGGATCCTGGCTACCCAGGGCAAGTCTGGTGGTGACTACATAACCACAGCCCAGCACAACAGTAACTGGTCTACACAGCAGGATCAGCCACCACCACACAGATAAATTAACTTACCTTCCAATGTCGTTAACTGCTGATTTTCCCCAAATGAACTCAAACTCATCCAGAACTTTCCCTCATTTAATGATGAACAGTGAAAACCCAAAATCAGCTTTCTAGAAATTGACATGTCTAATGTGAGCTAACTTTAACTATTTACCCTTGTGAAACAATAAAGTTAATGTCTAAAAGGCACTTGGCTTGTGTCAGTTCTTTTTATTCAATCATATACTTCTTTCTAATTCCTGTCTCTTGGAGCTCCCAAGTACTTTTAAAAGTACAAGCCTAAGGAAACTTACCCCTGAGCCACTATTGAGTATTTCAAGAGTCCCGAGAAACATAAAAATGCTTTCAAATGACTAGGTACAGGAAAGCTTCTCCTTCCTTCACCTAGTAAGAGAGAAAAGAGTGAGTGAAATTTAACAATAATTCTCATAGAGAAAATATTTCAAGCCCTTCCCCCTAGGGACAAACTGACCCCCCTCCAACCTCATCACATGTATGTGTTATATCTACCCTATCAATCTATCTATCTATTCTACTATCTATCTATCTATCTATCTATCTATCTATCATCTATCTATCTATCTATCAATCTATCTATCAAATCTATCTATCTAGACATGCACACACGCACGCACGCATGCAACACAACCATCTGCACACATTTACACGCTACACATGCACATGTATGCACCTGCACCACCAACACCAATCCCACCCAACCTATTGTGCCGTTTGACTAAGGGGCTCATAACATAGTGTTTCCTAGATGGAGATCACCATTTCCTTTTGTCACCCCTGTACCACACTAAGAGCACCACATTTACCATCTCCTTCCATACCAGTAGTCGTTGAACATAACACGAACAGTCTCACAAACAGTGAATAATTATTGAATAGTAAAATTTGACAAAACTGCTACCAGTAATTACTCTCATTATCAAGAGCTACTTGATACCCCCTACTTCCTGACTTACTAAACTTAAACTCTGTGGCAATCTCTTGAAGTTCATAAGCTTTACTTTTCAGTAAAAAGTAACACATAGTAACCATCATTATTGCTTACTTACCCCTGTGCACAGGTCAGCTCTGTACAAAATACGCTGAGTACTGTTCTTAGCTTGATTAAGTGCACTGGCCACATCCAAGACATGGGTGTAAGATCTACTCAAGTTTTACGCTGACCATCCCCCCAAATTCCCCCCCCCCTCCTTCCCCCCCCCCCCTCCTCCGCCCCTCCCCCCCCCCCAAAACTTCGTATAATGAAAACAGAAAACCTGCCTTCTATTTTTGGTAAGTTCGGAAAATTAAGACAAAACACCAATCACAGCTCCAACTGTAAACGCCCTCCCTTTAATCCTCAATTCCGAAATTAATAACCTATCAACTCACGTGACATTTGACGTAACCTTCTACTCACTTTAGATTTCCATATGTTCCTTTCGCTCTTTACTTAGCATGGGAGAGGATAATCAGCTAAATAAAGATAGGAGTGGAAGAACTGCAATGGGAGGTGAAGTGGCGGAAGGGAGATGAGGGTGTGGGTGGGTGGGGAGTGGTTGTAGTGTATTGTAGAAAACATAGGAAGAAGGGGAAGACAGAGGCCCAAATTCAAAGAAAGGGGGGAAGGTGTGTGTGTTTTGTGTGTGTGGTGTGTGTGGTGTGTGTGTGTGGTGTGTGTGTGTGTGTGTGTGGTTGTGTTGTAACAATAAACAATAAACAATAACAATAGTTTTATCAGTCTTTTCAAGGCCATTTAAAACCCATTTGGAAAAGAAGATATACCAAATTTTACAATGCAGCAATGAGAAGTCTTTTTACAGGAAACAATAAGCATGTAGGACCATAACATAAACAAAATATATATACAAAGTTTTTAAAAAAGATAATTCACTTCAAGGGATATCTATTGAAAATTTTCTGTTTTAGGCACGTAACAGTTATACAAGGCATGTGCAAATATATATTCTTAAATTTACACATGACTCCTGAAATAAAATTTCGCTGTTTCTAAACATTATTTCGTATTTTCAAAAAATTCAGTTACAAAATGGGCGGTTTTTAGTGATAATTTCCTCCTTAACTTTAGTATTAAGAGTTGCAATTTCGTTGTGGAAGGAAAACGATAATAGAAAGGAGGTATGTATTTATGTCGTAACAGTGTATACCTTGAGCATTTTAAAAGGAAATGGGGCAAATCTCAACATGATTTCCTTCACATTGTTTACAAAAACAGTCTGTAGATAGTTTGCCGAATCGAGGTACAGCAATAGTGTTCTTCTCACATATGTGTGTGTGTGTGCTGCGTGTGTGGTGCTCGTGGTGTTGTGTGTGTGTGGTGTTGTGTGTGTGTGTGTTTTGGGGTGTGTGTGTGTGGTGTGTTGTGTGTGCGTGCGTGCGTGGCGTGCGTGCGTGCGTGCGTGCGTGCGTGCGTGCGTGTGTGTGTTGTGTGTGTGTGTGTGCGTGCGTGGGTGGTGTTTTGGTGTGTGTGTGTGTGTGTGTGTGTGTGTGCATGCAATGTACAACCTGTAAGCATAACAGTGAAGTAATCTACGAGATGGTGGAGGGGAGTAGTGATGTATGATTGTTGGAAGTTTCTCAGGAAGTATCATTTCTATTACCATGTCCGTTTCCTTCCCTTCTTCTTCTCCCCATTCCTACCCTTCATGTCCCCAATTTTCTCCATCCATCTCTACTTCCTCCCCCACTCCCTCCTCCCATCTATTCTCTTCCCCCCACCAACGTTCCCTACTCCCCCATTCCTCCCCCATTCTCCTTTTAATCCCCCAAATTTCCCCCCCTATTCTCCTCTAATCCCCCTTCCTCCCAATCGCTCCCACCCTCTATCCCACTCGATCTCCCTCCCCCTTCCTCTCCCCCCCCCCCTCCCACCCCCAAACCCCTGTCCGTACCATTTTAGCTTCCATACTTCTTTTCTCCTCAAAGATTCTTTCCCCCCCAACTTCCCCAGCTCTAATTATCTACCTTGGATCCCCCCCCCCTCCCCATTTTTTTTTTTCCCCCTCTGTTTTTCCTGCCATCCCCAGTCCCTGTCACTGTCGTTGTTTCTAACCCATCGTCCCCGTTGTACGCCTCCCCCCCCGTCCTCTCCCCCCCCACTCTCTCTCTCTCTCTCCTCTCCCCTCTCTCTCTCCTCTCTCTGTTCCTCTCTTTCCCTTCTCCCTCACCCCCCCCCCCCTAACCCTTACTGAACGCCAACAATCTGATTTGCCACTGTTTGTGTGTATGTGTGTGTGGCCTACGCACGCGCCTTATGCATTTAGGTTTATGTGAGCATGTGCCATTGATGTTTCACTTATACAAAAAGAACAGGTTACTAGTGTTTCTCGTGCTGGTCTCCTTACCACTCCTTGCACAGGCACTTTTGATTTTTTCCCATTCTCCCAACGAATATCCTCTCTCTCTCTCTCTCCTTTTCCTCCTCTCTCCTCTCTCCCTCTCTCTCTCTCTCTCTCCTCTCTCCAAAAGTGCATATTTTAATGTGGTGTGTGTGGGTAATGTAATATAATGGCACGCTGTTGCCGTGTGTCCCCTTCGCCAACCCTTCCCCTCCCTTCCTTTGCGCTTAGTGCTCCCTGTGAGCGTTCAAGTTATACACATGTTTTAAAATTTACAATATATAAATGTGCCTTTAATGAACTTCATCAATTTGTAATCATGCCAAGGACTGAGATTTTGGAAGGATGAACGTTTATTACTTTCCAGCTGTGCCACTTTATGAAGGCAATAAAAGGCAGAATATTATATTTTTAGATATTTTGATGATTTTATCTCTTTGATTGTGTGTGTTTTGTGTGTATGATGTAAAGTACGTGTGTGTGCCTAGCGTTTGTGCATGCGTGAATATGTGCGTGCGTTCGGCTGCATGTGTTTGTGTGTGTGTGTGTGTTTTGTTGTGTGTGTTGCTTGCGCGATGCTGAGTGTTGTGTGTGTGTTTTGTGTGTGTGTGTGTTGTGTGTGTGTGTGTTTTGTGGTGTTGTGTTGTGGTGTGTAATGCATATGGTGGTGGTGTGTTTGTGTGTGTTGTGTGTGTGGTGTGTAGTGTGTGGTGTGTGTGTGTGCGTGCACGCGCACTGCGCGTGAGTGTTGTGTGTGTATGTGTTGGGGTGGGTTGTGTGTGTGTGTGTGTTGGTTGTGGTTTTAAATGTGTGTTGTGTGTGTGTGTGTGTTGTGCGTGTGCGTGGCGGGGTGGTGTTGTGCGTGCGTGCGTGCGTGCGTGTGTGTGGGTGTGTGTGTGGTGGTGTTTTTGTGTGGTGTATGTGTGTGGTGGTGTGTGTGGTGTGCTGCGGCGCGTATATTACCCCCTCTCGGTGTGTCATGATTATTTGAGGAGAGGGAGAGAGAGAGATGAGAGAAGAGGAGGAGAGAGAGAGAAAAGAGTGAGAGAGAGGGGATAGAGAGGGGAGAGAAGAGGGAGAGAGAGAGAGGAGAGAGGAGAGAGAGAGAGAGAGGGGGAGAAGAGAGAGAGAGAGGGGGAATGAAAAGCGGGATGGAAGGGGTTGTGTAACTTTTGCCCTGGAGGACGTAAAGTAGTTCGAGGAGGGTGGGAAGGGTGGGACAGAAGGGGTGTATGGCGCTGGGGTGGGAGAAGAGGTCGACCAGCCAAAGGGTACCAAAGCAATGGGTTTAAATGGGGCAACGTCGAAACGGTTCAGGACATTCTTTACCTCCCTCACGTTCCCACACTGTGTACCTCCCTCTCTTCACCTGCGTACCTCTCCTCTCCGTTTCCTCTCTCTTTCTCTCTTTCTCTCTTTCTTTTTATCTTCCATTCTCTCTCTCTCTCCCTCCATACTGTTTATGTATGTTTTCTATGTATGTGTATGTATTCTCACCCCATCAACCGCCTTTAGTTGGCCTGCTTAACTTCATTTAAAGTTGTGTTGAATAGAAAAACATGCCGCGGGCACGTGTACGACACTCATACACAAATGAGTGTGCGGGCCTGCACGTGTGGACACACACACACACACACACACACACACACACACACAACAACACACACACACACACACACACACACACACAGATTGTAAACCAGCGCGTGACTGATGTTGTGTTCACAGAATAAGGGTTTCCAGTTCAATGTTTTGCCTAAGATCAATAACAACTCTGAAGAGATCAATGAAGGAGACAACCAGTCAACTAATAACGTGCAGGGGTCAGGGGATGGGCCTGTGACCAAAACTCTAAAAGGTTGACAGAACACCCTGAACTATAGGCTATGGTTGTTAGTAGGAGTCATGAACACCACTACAGTGGTTGATTTAAGGGGCCA
>CM031597.1:64105376-64116054 GCA_018398815.1 Conus ventricosus | reverse complement strand
GGCTCATAACATAGTGTTCCTAGATGGAGATCACCATTTCCTTTTGTCAGCCCCTGTTACCACTACTAAGAGCACCACATTTACCATCTCCTTCCATACCAGTAGTCGTTGTACATAACACGAACAGTCTCACAAACAGTGAAATAATTATTGAATAGTATACTATGACTAAAACTGCTACCAGTATTACTCTCATTATCAAGAGCTACTGTGATCACCCCCTACTTCCTGACTTTACTAAACTTAAACTCTGTGGCAATCTCTTGAAAGTTCATAAGCTTTACTTTTCAGTAAAAAGTACACACATAGTAACCATCATTATGTGCTTACTTACCCCTGTGCACAGGTCAGCTCTGTCAAAATACAGCTGAGTACATGTTCTTAGCTTGATTAAGTGCACTGGCCATCATCCAAGACATGGGTTGTAAGATCTACTCAACTGTTTTACGCTGACCATCCCCCATCCTCCCCCCCCCTCCTTGCCCCCCCCCCCTCCTCGCCCCTCCCCCCCCCCCCCAAACTTCGATAATGACACAGAAAACCTGCCTTCTATTTTTGGTAAGTTCGGAAAATTAAGACAACACCAATCACAGCTCCAACTGTAACGACTACCTAATCTCTTCAATTCCGAAATTAATAACCTATCAACTCACGTGACATTGTGACGTAACCTTCTATCTCACTTTAGATTTCCATATGTTCCTTTCGCTCTTTACTTAGCATGGGAGAGGATAATCAGCTAAATAAGATAGGAGTGGAAAGAACTGCAAGTGGGAGGTGAAGTGGCGGAAGGGAGATGAGGGGTGTGTGGGTGGGGGAGTGGTTGTAGTGTATTGTAGATAGAACATGAGGGAAGAAGGGGAAAGACAGAGGACCATTCAGAAGAAAGGGGGAGAAGGTGTGTGTGTATGTGTGTGTGTGTGTGTGGTTGTGTGTGTGTGTGTGTGTGTTGTGTGTGTGTGTGTGTGTGTGTGTAACAATAAACAATAAACAATAACAATATGTTTTATTCAGTCTTTTCAAGGCCATTTAACCCATTTGGACAAGAGAGATATACCGAATATTACAATGCAGCAATTGAGAAGTCTTTTTACAGGAAACAATAAGCATGTAGGACATAACATAAACAAAATATATATACAAAGTTTTTAATAATGATAATTCACTTCAAGGGATATCTATGAAAATTTTCTGTTTTAGGCACGTTAACAGTTATACAAGGCATGTGCAAATATATATTCTTAAATTTACACATGACTCCTGAAATAGAAATTCGCTGTTTCTAAACATTATTTCGTATTTTCAAACATTCAGTTACAAAAATGGCGGTCTTTAGTGATAATTTCCTCCTTAACTTTAGTATTAAGAGTTGCAATTTCGTTGTGGAAGGAAAACGATAATAGAAAGGAGGTATGTATTTATGTCGTAACAGTGTATACCTTGAGCATTTTAAAAGGAAATGGGTCAAATCTTCAACATGATTTCCTTCACATTGTTTACAAAAACAGTCTGTAGATAGTTTGCCGAATCGAGGTACAGCAATAGTGTTACTTCTCACATATGTGTGTGTGTGTGCTCGTGTGTGTGTGCTCGTGTGTGTGTGTGTGTGTGTGTGTGTGTGTGTGTGTGATGTGTGTGTGTGTGTGTGTGTGTGTGTGTTGTGTGTGCGTGCGTGCGTGCGTGCGTGCGTGCGTGCGTGCGTGCGTGCGTGCGTGTGTGTGTGTGTGGTGTGTGTGGTGTGCGTGCGTGTGTGTGTGTGTGTGTTGTGTGTGTGTGTGTGTGTGTGCATGCAATGTACACCTGTATGCATAACAGTGAAGTATTCTACGAGATGGTGGTGAGGGAGTAAGTGATGTATGATGTTGGAAGTTACTCGGGAAGTATCATTTCTATTACCATGTCCGTTTCCTTCCCTTCTTCTTCTCCCCATTCCTACCCTTCATGTCCCCATTTTCTCCATCCATCTCTACTTCCTCTCCCCACTTCCCTCCCCCCCATCTATTCTCTTCCCCCACCTAACGTTCCCTACTCCCCCATTCCTCCCCTATTCTCCTCTAATCCCCCATTCCTCCCCTATTCTCCTCTAATCCCCCTTCCTCCCAATCGCTCCCACCCTCTATCCCACTCGATCTCTCCCCCTCTTTCTCCCCCCCCCCCCCCTCCCACCCATACCCCTGTCCTGTCACCATTTGAGCTTTCCATACTTCTTTCTCCTCAAAGAATTCTTTCCCCTCAAACTTCCCCCAGCTCTAATTATCTACCTTGGATCCCCCCTCCCCATTTTTTTTCTCCCCTCTGTTTTCTTCCTGCCCATCCCTATGTCTCTGTCACTGTCTGTTTGTTTGTCTACCCATCTGTCTGTTCTTTACGCTTCCCCCGTCCTCTCTCTCTCTCCCCTCTCTCTCTCTCTCTCTCTCTCTCTCTCTCTCTCTGTTCCTCTCTTTCCCTTCTCCTCACCCCCCCCCCCTACCCTTACTGAACTGCAACAATCTGATTATGGCCACTGTTTATGTGTGTATGTGTGTGTGTGCCTACGCACGCGCTTATGCATTTAGGTTTATGTGAGCATGTGCGCATTGATGTTCACTTATTACAAAAATGGAACAGTTACTAGTGTTTCTCGTGCTTGGTCTCCTTTACGCACTCCATTGCAACAGGCACTTTGTTGATTTTTTCCCTATTTCTCCAAACATGGAATATCCCTCTCTCTCTCTCTCTCTCTCTCTCTCTCTCCTCTCTCTCTCTCTCTCTCTCTCATCTTTTCTCTCTCACGTTGCATATTTAATGTGTGGTGTGTGGGTAATGTGAATATAATGGCTTACCTGCTGTTGCCGTGTTGTCCCCTTCGCCCAACCCTTCCCCCTCCCTTCCTTCGCAGCTTAGTGCTCCCCTGTGATGCGTTCAAGTTTATACACAATGTTTTATATTTTACATATATAAATGTGCCTTTAATGAACTTCATCAATTTGTAAATCATGCTCAAGGACTGAGATTGGAGGATGTAAGCGTTTTTACTTTCACAGGCTGTGCCACTTTATGAAGGCAATTAAAGGCAGAATATTGGATATTTTAGATATTTTGATGGATTTTTATCTTCTTTGATTGTGTGTGTGTGTGTGTATGTATGTATGTACGTGTGTGTGCGCTAGCGTGTGTGCATGCGTGAATATGTGCGTGCGTGCGTGCGTGCATGTGTGTGTGTGTTGTGTGTGGTGTGTGTGTGTGTGTGCGTGCGCGCATGCGTGAGTGTGTGTGTGTGTGTGTGTGTGGGGTGTGTGTGTGTGTGTGTGTGGTGTGTGTGTGTGTGTGGTGTACGTGCATATGTGTGTGTGTGTGTGTGTGTGTGTGTGTGTGTGTGTGTGTGTGTGTGTGTGTGTGTGTGTGCGTGCACGCGCACGCGCGTGAGTGTTGTGTGTGTATGTGTTGTGTGTGTGTGTGTGTGTGTGTGTGTGGTGTGTGTGTGTTTAAATGTGTGTGTGTGTGTGGTGTGTGTGTGTGCGTGTGCGTGTGCGTGTGTGTGTGCGTGCGTGCGTGCGTGCGTGTGTGTGTGTGTGTGTGTGTGTGTGTGTGTGTGGTGTGTGTGATGTGTGTGTGTGTGTGTGTGTGTGTGCATGCGCGCGTATATGTACCACCCTCTCTGTGTGTGCATGATTATTTGAGAGAGAGAGAGAGAGAGAGAGAGAGAGAGAGAGAGAGAGAGAGAGAGAGAGTGAGAGAGAGAGAGATAGAGAGAGAGAGAGAGAGAGAGAGAGAGAGAAGAGAGAGAGAGAGAGAGAGAGAGAGAGAGGGGGAGACAGAGAGAGAGAGAGCAATGACAACAAAAGCGGCAGATGGAACGGCGAGTTGTTGTACCTGTTCCCCTTGGAGGGACAGTATAAGTAGTTCGACGTGGAGGCAGGAAAGGGTGGGACCAGAAGAGGGTGATATGGCGATGGGGGTGGGAGACACAGCTGTCGACAAAACGCCAACAGTATCCAGAGCATGGCTTTTACTGACAACTCGAAACTGTTCTATCATTCTTCACCTCCCCTCACGTCCCACTGTGTACCTCTCTCTCTCTCTCTCTCTCTCTCTCCGTCTCTCTCTTTCTCTCTGTATCTCTCTCTGTCTATCTCCATATCTCTCTCTCTCTCCCTCCATACTGTATGTATGTATCTATGTATGTGTATGTATTCTCACCCATCAACCGCCTTTAGTTGGCCTGCTTAACTTCATTAATGTTGTGTTGAATAGAAAAACATGCGCGGACACGTGTACGTACACTCATACACAAATGAGTGTGCGGTCCTGCACGTGTGGACACACACACACACACACACACACACACACACACACACACACACACACACACACACACACACACACACACACACAGATTGTAAACCAGCGCTGTGACTGATGTTGTGTTCACAGAATAAGGGTTTCCAGTTCAATGTTTTAGCCTAAGATCAATAACAACTCTGAAGAGATCAATGAAGGAGACAACCAGTCAACTAATAACGTGCAGGGCTCAGGTGATGGGCCTGTGACCAAAACTCTAAAAGGGTTGACAGAACACCCTGAACTATAGGCTATGGTTGTTAGTAGGAGTCAGTGAACACCACACTACTATGGTGGTTGATGATAGTGGGTGAAGACCACACTCTGGCGGTTGACAGGAGTCAGTGAACACCACACTATGGTGGTTGACAGGAGTCAGTGAACACCACACTATGGTGGTTGACTGGAGTCAGTGAACACCACACTATGGTTGACAGGAGTCAGTGAACACCACACTACAGTGGTTGACAGGAGCCAGTGAGCATGACACTGGAGTTGACAGGAGTCAGTGAACACCACACTATTGTTGACAGGAGTCAGTGAACACCACACTATGGTCGTTGACAGTAGTGAGTAAGCACCACACTATGGAGGTTGACAGGAGTCAGTGAACACCACACTATGGTGGTTGACAGGAGTCAGTGAACACAACACTATGGAGGTTGACAAGAATCAGTGAACACCACACTATGGTGGTTGATAGGACTCAGTGAACACAATACTATGGTAGGCAGGAGCCAGTGAACACCACACTATGGCCGTTGACAGTAGTGAGTGAACACCACACTATGGCTGTTGACAGGAGTCAGTGAACACCACACTACACTATGGTGGTTGACAGGAGTCAGTGAACACCACACTATGGTGTTTGACAGGAGTCAGTGAACACCACATTATGGTAATTGACAGGAGTTAGTGAACACCACACTATGGTGGTTGACAGGAGCCAGTGAACACCACATTATGGTAATTGACAGGAGTTAGTGAACACCACATTATGGTAATTGACAGGAGTTAGTGAACACCACACTATGGAGGTTGATAGGAATCAGTGAACACCACACTATGGTGGTTGACAGGAGTCAGTGAACACCACACTATGGTGGTTGACAAGAGTCAGTGAACACCACACTATGGAGGTTGACAGGAGTCAGTGAACACCACACTATGGTTGTTGACAGGAGTTAGTGAACACCACACTATGGTTGTTGACAGGAGTCAGTGAACACCACACTATGGTTGTTGACAGGAGTCAGTGAACACCAAACTATGGTTGTTGACAGGAGTCAGTGAACACCATACAATGGTTGATGGGAGTCTGTGAACTCCACACTATGGTGGTTTACAGGAGTCAGTGAACACCACACTATGGTTGACAGGAGTCAGTGAACACCACACTATGGTGGTTGACAGGAGTCAGTGAACACCATGCTATGGAGGTTGACAAGAGTCAGTGAACACAACGACACTATGGTAGTTGACAGGAGTCAGTGCACACCAGACTATGGTGGTTGACAGGACTCAATGAACACGACACTATGGTAGTTGACAGGAGTCAGTGCACACCAGACTATGGTGGTTGACAGGACTCAATGAACACCACACTATGGTGGTTGATAGGAGTGAGTGAACACACACCACACTATGGTGGTTGACAGGAGTCAGTGCACACCAGACTATGGTGGTTGACAGGACTCAATGAACACCACACTATGGTGGTTGATAGGAGTGAGTGAACACACACCACACTATGGTGGTTGACAGGAGTCAGCGAACATGACACTATGGTGGTTGACAGGAGTGAGTGAACACCACATTTCAGTGGTTGTGTGTAGTCAGTGAGCACGCCACTTGTGGTTGCCTGGAGTTAGCCGCCGTGCCACCGTGCCGACTTTATGCGTGCCAGATTGCCGCCTGCAAGCGTGCTACGAAAGTGATGTGTGAGCACTCTCTCAGCCCTTCGGGCTTACGTTTCTTCAGCCTTCGGCATCAACCCCATAGCTTCGCTACGGCCTTTATTTTGATGAGATCATCGATCAGACGGGAGTAGACTGGGACACAGGTTCATCGAGTGATAATTCCCGTTAGGGTCCAGTGTTGCATCAGCTTCGTAACGATGTATACTCGTAAACGGACGCCGTGTATGGCGTCTACCACGCCGCATCAGTTTCCTCCTCCTTACAAACCTCCTCCTTTTAAAAGCGCGGCGGCGTCGGGTGTTCGGCAATCTGGCACGCGGCAATCTGGCACGCGGCAAACTGGCATGTCCCCGTGTGCACAGCTGGTTGACCGAAGCCAAGACCATACAAGCGTCAATTTTCCGGTCTTATCGATTGTGTGAAGCATATGTGCTAAATTTAGTTTTTGCTGTGTGAAGAAAGATTAAGACGATTTCTTTGTTGTTTTTTTTGCACTAACACATATGCACATGGACAGATGTGCACGTATATACATACACAAGACGTACAGTAACAAAAGCGCACAGAAACATAAATTGATGCTTACACACTGAACAGAAGTCAGTTTCTCTCTCTCTGTCTGTCTCTTTGTCTCTCTCTCTATATATATATATACATATGTGTGTGTGTGTGTACGTGCGTGCATGCGTGCGTGCGTGCGTGTGTGCGTGCGTGCGTGCATGCGTGCATGCGTGCATGCGTGTGTGTGTGTGTGTGTGTGTGTGTGTGTGTGTGTGTGTGTGTGTGTGTGTGTGTGTGCACGCGCGCGCTCATGCGTGCGTGCGTGTGTGAGTGTGTGTGTTGTGCATGTCTGTATGTGCGCGCGGGCGTGTGCGCATTTGTATTGGGACGAGTCACTTAACAACACCACCCAATCGGTCCCAAACACCCATCCTCTTGTGTGTGTGTGTGTGTGTGTGTGTGTGTGTGGTGTGTGTGTGTGTGTGTGTACGTGCTCATGCGTGTGTTCGCGCGGTGTGTGCATGCACGTGCGCATGCGTGTGTGTGTGTGTGTGTGTGTGTGTGTGTGTGTATGTGTGTGTGTGTGTGTGTGTGTGTGTGTGTGTGTGTGTGTGTGTGTGTGTGTGTGTGTGCACTCACACATGCGCGCATATGTATTATGACAAGTCACTTGACAACTCCACCTGATCGGTCCCTAACACCCACCCTCTTTTACAAATTGTACACACAAAAACGCCATCCTGCCCCCCCCCCCCCCTTCTCTGTCCCTTCTGTCTTACAAACGGCAGTACAGATTTCAAATCTATTCAAATCTATGCCATCTCCCTCCTCTCCCCCCCCCCGGTCATTCTGTGATGTGGTGAATTACACAGGGAAAAGTTTACGTCTCTTCGTAACAATGTTGCCCATCTCTCTCCCCCTCCCCTCCTTTTTTTCTCTTGGAACAGTGGGAAAGTTTATGTCACAACAAAACTACATCGCCCGTCTCCCTCTGGCCCCCACCCTCTCCAGCCCCCTCTCACCCTAACTCTCCAACTGTGGTAGTGAAAGGTGGGCTGCCCGGTTTTAACACCATATGTTACAAGAAAAGTTAGTCATTTTCGGGACACCGCACTCGCCACACACACACACACTCTCACTCTCCCTCTCTTCCTCGCCTATCTCATGTGCAGAGATAGTCTGGGGTTGACACAAAGGCATCAGACCTTCTCTTAGCTCCCCTCCCCTCCTTCCATATCCACCACCCACACGCTGTGAAAGTTGTGTGCGCGGCTTGAGTGACCAAATGAAGTTAACCAGTGCTAGGTCACTTAGCATTCGTTCTTCCGATGTGTTTGTGAATTATTGTAGTGCGGTGGTGGTTGATAGAAGTCAGTACACACCACATTATGGAGGTAGTGTGCACAGCTGGTTGACAGGAGCCAAGATCACACAAGGCTCAGTTATCCATTCGTATCGATCATGTGAAACTTATGTTCTACATTTAGTTCTTGCTAGCTAAGAAAGATTAAGATGAATTCTTTGTTTTTTAAAACTAACACATATGCACATAGGCAGATGTGCACGCATATACATACAGTAACAATTGGGCACAGAAACATAAATTGACGCTTACACACTTTGAACAGAAGTCTGCCTATTTGTCTCTCTGTCTGTCTGTCTGTCTGCGCATACACAAGACGTACAGTAAAAAAAAGTGCACAGAAACATGAATTGACACTTACACACTGAACAGAAGTCAGTCTCTCTGTCTCTACACACACGTACACACACACACACACACACACACACACACACACACACACACACACACACACACACAACACATATATATATATATATATGTGTGTGTGTGTGTGTGTGTGTGTGTGTGTGTGTGTGTGTGTGTGTGTGTATGTGTGTGTGTGTGTGGTGTGTGTGTGTGTGTGGTGTGTGTGTGTGTGTGTGTGTGTGTGTGTGTGTGCATGTGTGTGTGTGTGTGTGTGTGTGTGTGTGTGTGTGTGTGTGCGCTCGTGAGTGGGTGTGCATGCGCTTGTGAGTGGGTGCGTGCGCATGTTGTGTGCATGCGTGTGTGTGTGTGTGTGCTTTTGTGCAAGTGGGTGCACGTGTGCGCGCATATGTATTGTGACAGTTCACTTGACAACTCCACCCGATTGGTCCCAAACACCCACCCTCTTGTACAATTTGTACACACACATGCGCCATCCCCCCATTTCTCTGTCCCTTCTGTCTCACAAACGGCAGTACAGATTTTAAATTCATTCAAATCTATGCCAACTCTCCCCTCTCAACCCCCCATGACACAGGAAAAGTTTATGTCTCTTCATAACAATGTTGCACGTCTCCCTCCCCCCCCCCCCCCCCTACTTCTCTCTTAGAACAGCGAGAAAGTTTACATCACGTCATAGCTACGTTGCCCGTCTCTCTCCGCTCGTCCCCCCCCCCCCCCCCTCAAACCCCCTCTCCCCCTCACTCTCCAACCGTGGTAGTGAAAGGTGAGCCGCCTGGCTTAACAACATATGTTACAAGAAAAGGAGCACCGCACTCGCCACACACTCTCTCTATCTCTCTCTCTCCTGCTAGCCTATCTTGTGCGCAGAGATAGTCTGGGCTTGACACAAAGGGTCCGGGCCTTCTCTTACTTCACCTCCCCTCCCACCTGCACACTATGAAAGTTGCATGTGCAGCGTGCGTGACGAAATGATGTTAATGAATGCTGGGTCACTGAGCATTCATTCTTCTGATGCGTTTGTGAATTATCATACGTTGATTTGGACACGGCAACCCACATGTAGTTTGAAACATTTGAAACTGGTCCAATCCACAGTAAGGGGTGGGGTATGCCAACCCCCCTTCCCTTTCAGTGTCTTGAATGACACCCTGTCAGCCAGATCAGAAACCTGATTTGACAGTTTAGCAGATAAATAGGAGACACATAGTCTCTCACACTCACAGATTCCTCAAGACCAACTGTAGATCAAAACAGTGCATGAAGAAAGACCACAGGGGTAATCAAGAGAGAGAGTGTGGTTATCTCCCTGTGATTTGAAACTCTGAGTCTAAGTATCACTGTAGTCCCAGAAATAAACCTGGGATCCTGGCTACCTTGGGCAAGTCTGGTGGTGACTACACACCACAGCCCAGCCCAACAGTAACTGGTCTACACAGCAGGATCAGTCAACAGCCACAAGAGAGAGAGAGAGAGAGAGAGAGAGAAGAGAGAGAGAGAGAGAGAGAGAGAGAGAGAGAGAGATCAACTATCCTCTCCAATATCAGTTAAGAACTGATATTCCCAATGGACCCAACTCATCCAGAACTTTCCCTCACTTTATGATAAAACAGAGAGAATAAAAAATCAGCATATAGAAATTGACATGTCTAATGTGAGTTAACTTTAACTATTTACCCTTGTGTAAACAAGTAAAGTTAATGTGTAAAAGTGCACTTAACTTGTGTCAGTTCTTTGTTGTTCAATCAGTATTGAATGTTTGAACTTCTCTCTAATTCTGTCTCTCGGAGCTACAAGTACTTTTAAGAGTACAAACCTAAGGAAACTTATCCCTGAGCCACTATTGATTATTTTTTGACAGTCCTGAGAAACATAAAAATGTCTTTCGATGACTAGTACCGGAAAGTTGCTCCTTCCTTCACTAGTAAGAGAGAGGGTGGAGGTGACATTTTAACATAATTCTTATAGAGAAAATATTTCAAGTCCTTCCTCTAGAGAACACACTGACCCACCCCCAACTCTCGTCACATGGATGTGTGTGCTATATATGTATATTTGTGCATGTAATGTACACCTGTATTCATAATAGTGATGTGTTTTACAAGATGGTGGGAGGGGAGTAAGTGATTTATGATGTTGGAAGTTACTCAGGAAGTATCATTTCTATTACCATGTCCGTTTCCTTCCCTTCTGCTCCTCCCCATTCTTA
>CM031597.1:64100376-64102876 GCA_018398815.1 Conus ventricosus | reverse complement strand
TTACTGCACCCTCCCCCCCCCCCCTTAATCTTCTCAGCTCTGCCACCTTGAAAGAAAGAAGACGCCTTCAGTCATCAATGCCAAATGTCACATCGGTATAGTTTGCATTCATGACAACAGATTGTCGTCCACTGCTGTTGTTTTTCATGTAGAGTTTGTGTGTGTTCTAGTTCGTTTGTCACAGTTTTTAAAATCGGTGGGGGGGGGGGGGGGGGGGGAAGGGGGGGGGGGAAGGGGGGGAGGGGGGGGAAGGGGGGGGGGAGGGGGGTGTCAAAGCAAACAACAGATTTTGTTACACTTGTTTTCTCATCAACAGAAAATCAATCAAAAGGCAAGGTGAGTGTATAAGTAACAATACCCCATACTTAAACGGTGAATGTATTTATGACAGTACCACAGAAAGTCAAAGAACGAGGCCGGGTGTATGAATGACAAGGTCCCACGTAAAACAACAACAACAACTACAAAATAAACTAGACAGGCTATGTGTATGTATGTGTGACAAGGTTACAAAAGAAACACCAAAAGGTTACGTGTATGTAGGCTACGTGTGACGATGCCACAGACGTAGCAGCACAAGGCTCTGCGTATTTACGTGTAGCAATGCCACAAAAATAACACAACACAGCTCTATGTATATACGTTGGACAATGCCATAAAAATAACAGAACAAAGCCATTGTGTATGTATATTGACGATGCCACAGAAGTGACAGAACAAGGCTATGTATGCGTGACAATATAACAAAAGTAACAAAAAAAGGCTAATTTTATACATGTGTGACAAAACCATAAAAAGTCGAGTCTTGGTGCATGTATACCAATACCATCGAACGGTAGAAAGACAAGGATGCGTTTGTTTAACAATATTGTACGTATGACAAAACCACACCAGGTAAAATAACACAAACTTGTATGCTGTATGGTAACACTTTAAACAGTAAGCAATCAAGGCTATGTGTATGTATGTATGACAATACCGCAAAAAAATAATAGGTGTATGTATGTCTGTATGTCGACACCCTGGAAAGCAACAGAACTAGGTTAGGTGTACTTAAGTGTAACAATTTCACAACCAGTAACAGAATAGGACCTATACATATGACTGACAAACCCATAAAAAAGCACTTAAAACATGGTTTTGTCAGGCAAAACCTTATAAAAACACTTAAAACATGGTTATGTATGTATGTGACTATACCGCAGAAAATAAATCATCAAGCCGTCACTTTGTATGTGTCACTGTTTACTATGCACACATAAGGCTACATGTGCCGTGAATATGCTATGAAACATGAAAGAAGAAGGCTAACTGCATGCTTAGCTTTATCACAAAAGATAATCGGGTAAGGTAATACGTATATGTGACAACATTTCGACAAGTAAAAAAAAAATCAAGTGTATGTGTGATAAATGCCGCAAAACAAAGCAACCAAAAAGACAGAAGCCTGTGCTCATGACTGATAAGACTGACATCTAAGCTAAACCAACAAGGTTCTGTGTACTTGAAACTGCAGAACGAAGATAGAATAAACCAATGTGTTATGTGTGACAATACGAAAAACAAATAAAAAGGATTTTGGGCAAAGCTAAGCATGGCGAGACAGACAATATCACAAAATATGAAAATAACAAGACTATATGTATGTATGACAATACAACAAAGAAAGACAAGGTAAAGTGGATCTGTGACCAAACCATAAAAATCACGTGAACGAGACCATGTTAGATATTATGTAAATACCACAAAATATAAGCAAGACAATGCAGCTAAGTATGTAGGACAATATAAGTAAAAGAAAATGCAAACGTGTCTATTAAAGGACGCAATTCATGCCAGCATCAGCCTCCCCTTTTTCTTTCTGAGGTTGATCTAATTTGTTATTTTCTAGGCGGAGGGTTATCCAAGAACAGGCTAAAGTTATTGGGGCGGGGATGCAATTCATGCATCAGCCAGTCCCCGCCCCAATAACGTGTCTACTAAAGGACGCACTTCATGCCAGCATCAGCCAGTGCCCGCCCAATAACGTGTCTACTAAAGGACGCAATTCATGCCAGCACCAGCCAGTCCCCGCCTCAATAACGTGTCTACTAAAGGACGCAATTCATGCCAGCATCAGCCAGTCCCCCTCCCCCCAAAAGGACGCAATTCATGCATCGGCCAGTCCCCGCCCCAATGACGTGTCAACTAAAGGACGCAATTCATGCCAGCATCAGCCAGTTGCCGCCCCAATAACATGTCTACTAAAGGACGCAATTCATGCATCAGCCAGTCCCCGCCCCAATAACGTGTCTACTAAAGGACGCAGTTCATGCATCAGCCAGTCCCCGCCCCAATAACGTGTCTACAAAAGGACGCAATCCATGCCAGCATCAGCCAGTCCCCACCCCAATAACGTGTCTACTAAAGGACGCACTTCATGCATCAGCCAGTCCCCGCCCCAATAACGTGTCAACTAAAGGACACACTTCATGCCAGCATCAGCCAGTCCCCACCCCCC
>CM031597.1:64087876-64090376 GCA_018398815.1 Conus ventricosus | reverse complement strand
TGTGACCAAGAACACAGATGTTTCAAACAAACCGGACAATGAAGAGTTGTGTTGCCACTGGATGCTTCAATAAAGTTTTCTCCAAAAGCAGCAATGGTCAAAGAAGAACAACAACAACAATAACAACAACTGTCAAACAACATCATCAACAACAGCAACAACAAGAACAGCACAACAGCACCAGAAGCAAGAAGAAGAAGAAGAAGAAGAAGAAGAAGAAGAAGAAGAAGAAGAAGAAGAAGAAGAAGAACAACAACAACAACAACAGCAACACACTGAAACAGTGACGATGATAATGATGGCGACAATGGCGACGATGATGACGGTAATACTGATAATGATGGTATCTCTATTTCACGACTTTTTTTTTTTTTAGTTTTGTTTGTTGTGTTACATTTCGTTTCTTGTTCTGCTTTTGTATCGAGTTTCTCGTGGGGTAGGGTAGGTGTGGATGGGTGTGGAGGACTCCAGAACAGAATGACCCGTGTTCTGGACATTGGATGCTGTCCTGACTGGGCGCCTTGAGCGCACTCACCTTGGCGTTGACGTCGGCCCCGCTGCTCAGCAGCTCAGCCACCAGCTCCGGACTCCCGTTCTGCACCGCCATATGCAGGCACGTGACACCCTCGTAGTTCCTCACCTCTAGAGCGCAGGAGATCTCCTCCCTACTCTTTTCCCTCCACCTACATAACTCCTTCCCCCGGACCCCCGTCTCCTCCTCATAGGCCTCCCATGGGTCATCAAGCTCCTCCTCTGCCTGTTCTTCCGGATGACACAGGATCTTCACCGCGCGCAGGTCTTGGTGGTGGCAGGCGGTGTGGAGTGGGGTGTTGCCGCGGCCGTCCTGGACGAGCGGAGAGGCCCCCAGGCCGATGAGGAGAGACAGGGCCTGGATATGGCCGGTGAGAACCGCTATGTGGAGCGGGGACTGCAGCAGGTGGTTGAGGTGGTTCACCTGCTCGCGCCAGCCCAGCAGCTGGGCCGCCTCCGCCAGGTGGGCTGCCGGCGTGTTGTGTAGAACGGCCAGGTGCAGAGGCCTACGTTCATCAGACAGGAGAGAGTGATGTTATTAGCTTGTTTGATAGAGAGAGAGAGAGAGAGAGAGAGAGAGAGAGAGAGAGAGAGAGAGAGAGAGAGACACACACACACACACACACACACACACACACACACACACACACACACACACACACACACACACACGCACACACACTGACACACACACACACACACACACACAAACACACACGCGCGCGCGCGCGCGCGCCCGCGCAGAGAGAGAGAGAGAGAGAGAGAGAGAGAGAGAGGATAATAGTAATGATAATCATAATAATGATAATAATGATGATGATGTTGATAATAATGATAATAATAATATTAATAATGATAATAATAATGATATTAATAATAATAATAATAATAATAATAGTGATGATGATGATGATGATGATGATGATAATAATAATAATAATAATAATAATAATAATAATAATAATGATAGTAACAACGACAACAGCAACAAAGACTATTGTAATAAAAAAAATACACGCTTTTTTACACTAAAAACGTACAAATTAACGGAGGTAGGGGATGGGAAGGGTAGGGAAGACAGTGAAAGGGGGGGGGGGGGGGATAGTAGGGTGGTGGAAGGAGGTGGGGAGGGGGGGGGAGGACGCAAATGGGATGACTATAATACGACAGTATAAAGAAGAGAAAAGAATACGAAATCAAAATAAGATGAGGGAAGCAGAAGAAGAGAAGAAAGAGAAAGAAGAGGCAGGAAGTTGACGAGGAAAGAAAGAGGAAACAAGATAAGACGGAAAGAGGAGAGAAAATAAAATAAAAGTAGAAGACATCCAAAGAAGAATAGAAGGAAAGAAGAATAAAGAGGGTGCGCAGAAGACGAATGAAGCAGCAGAAGATTAAGAAATACGAAGATGAGGAGATGAGGATAAAAACAAGAAAAAAGAAGAGAACAGAAACAAAGGGGGGGGGGGAATGACAAAGAAAAAAGAAGAGGTAAAGAAAAAAAAAAAAAAAAAAAAAAGAAAGAAAGGAAAGGAAGGACAGAAGGAGAACTGAAGACGAATTTGAATGAAGAGGAAGCGGAAAGGAGAGAAAGAAGAGGACAGAAGAGAAAGAGGAAAGAGAAAGGAATGTGAGAAAACGCGAAGAAGAGTAGCAAAAAAAAAAAAAAAAAAAAAAAAAGAAAGAAGTGGAAAGAAACAAAAGGAAGGCAGGAAGAGAAAGGGAACAATTAAGAAGAGAAAAGAAAGAGAGGAAGAAGAGAAGAGAAAATTAAGTAAAAACAAAATGCAACAGACAAGGAGGAGGAAACAAAGGAGAAGGAAGAAGAGAAGAAGAAGAAGAAGAAGAAGAAGAAAAAGAAGAAGAAGAAGAAGAAAAAGAGAAGAAGAAGAGAAGAAGAAGAAGAAGAAGAAGAAAAGAAAAGAAGAAGAAGAAGAAGGGAAGAAGAAGAAGAAGAAGAAGAAGAAGAATA
>CM031597.1:64067876-64072876 GCA_018398815.1 Conus ventricosus | reverse complement strand
ACGTTAACCAATCTTTATGGTACACTTGTGCAAGGATCACAACAATCACTGTGAACGAAAGGTGTTTCAAACAGAACACCTGAGAAGCACAGCGTCTGGTACCATTGTGCCAGAATCATGACGACTTAGAGGAGACCCAGTTTTCGCAGATACCATGATTTACTTTTGTGCAGTACTCACTCGCCCCTCTAACACATTCTTGCGGTCAGATGGAATCTGATAGTTATCCGGAAGTGTAAGCAGAGATCATCCAAATACTACCAGATGAGGAACCAAAAACCAGAATGAGGAGTACCAGAACCAGACGAAAGAGAAACAGAACCAGCAGATGATGTATCCGTACCAGACAAAGGAAAGACAGAGCCAGATGTGAACGTACCAGGGCTAAGACGCGTAGAAACAAAACCATAACCCAAAGTTAAAATTCAAGTAGACATAGGAACAAGGAACAGAGCTAGAAATAAAAGTAGCAGAACTTTTAGGCAAGGAAACGGAACTAGGAGTCCTGGGACCAGGACTGGTAGACATGGACATAGAATCAGAGGTCATGGTACCACAACTGGTAGGCCTGGAAACAGAGTCAGAACTCAACGCACAAGAACAAGTAGGCCTGGAAACAGAACCAGAAGTTAACGCAAAAGACCTAGTAGGCCTGTACAAGACCAAGTAGGCCTGGAAATAGAACCAGAACTCAACGCACAAGAACAAGTAGGCCTGGAAACAGAACCAGAAGTCAACACACAAGACATAGTAGACCTAGAAATACAACCAGAAGTCAACGTACACGAACACGTAAAACCTAGAAACAGAATCAGAAGTCAACGTACAAGACCAAGTAGGCCTGGAAGCAGAACCAGAAGTCAACGTACAAGACCCAGTAGGCCTGGAAACAAAACCAGAAGTCAATGTAGCTGAACAAAGAGGCCTAAAACAGAACTGGCAGTAGAGTACCAGAACTAGTAGGCTGGGAAATTTAAATGGAATTTAAAGTATATCGGAAACGGAAATGGAAGTGAAGTATGTGAACACACAGGCCTGGAAACGGAAATGGAAGTGAAGTAATGTGAACACATAGACCTGGAAGCGGAAATGGAAGTGAAGCATATGAACACGTAGGCCTGGAAGCGGAAATGGAAGTGAAGTATATGAACACGTAGGCCTGGAAGCGGAAATGGAAGTGAAGTATATGAACACGTAGGCCTGGAAGCGGAAATGGAAGTGAAGTATATGAACACGTAGGCCTGGAAGCGGAAATGGAAGTGAAGTGTATGGACACGTAGGCCTGGATGCAGCAACAGAAGTCAAAGAATATGAACAATTAGTCCTGGAAACATAAAAAGAAGTCAAAGTGTAAGAACACTTAAGCCTTGAAAAAGAAACTGAAGTCAATGTTTATGAACATATACGCCTGGAAGCAGCAACAGAAGTAAAACAAACAAACAAACAAACAAACAAACAAACAAACAAACAAACAAACAAACAAACACACGAACAAGTAGGTCTGGAAGCAGATATAAAGGTCAAAGTATATGAACACGTGGCCTCGAAACAAAAATAGAAGTCAAAGCATATGAAAACGTGGGCCTGGAAATATATCTAGAAGTCAAAGTACATGAATACATAGGTCTGGAAACAGAAATAGAAGTCAAAGTATATGAAGACGTAGGCCTGGAAACATCGTCATCGTGGATGTCCGTCGTGGTCGCGGAAGACGTCAGTGACTCTGCATGTGTGAGCGCAAGCCAAAGCTGGACGCACAGATACGTCCGCACTCTGGGCACGCGACAGCTGTCATGGAAACAGAGTCCGAATTAAAGTACCAGAACAAGTAGGCCTGGAAGCAGACAGACAAGTCAAAGTCTATGAACACGTAAGCCTGGAAACAGATAAACCAGTCACTTTATGTGAACACGAGGCCTGAAAACAGAATTGGAATCAAAGTACCTGAACTAGTTGGTTCAAAATGGACATAGAAGCCAAGGTCAAAACTGGCAGGCATGAAAACAGACTGAGAAATGAGTACCAGTACCATCAGGTCTGGAAATAGACTTCGACGTCACACTGCCAGAAGCAGTGTGCATGGAAGCAGAACCAGAACGCTTAGTAGTAGAACTAGTATGCATGGAAACAAACCCATAATTCACTGTGTATGAACTAGCAATCATGAAAACAGAACTAGAAGTCAAAGCATCAGACAGAGGTTGCAAAGAATTAAAACCAGAAGTAAAAGTATCAGACGCAGACAGTAAAGAAACAGAACCAAAAAGCCAAATATCAGACACAGACAGGAGAGAAACAGAACCAAATGTCAAAATACCAACAGAAACAGAAATCAAGGTACCAGACATAGACAGCAAAGAAACAGAACCAAATGTCAAAATACCAACAGAAACAGAAATCAAGGTACCAGACATAGACAGCAAAGAAACAGAACCAAAAGTCAAATATTAGACACAGACAGGAGAGAAACAGAACCAAATGTCAAAATACCAACAGAAACAGGATTCAAAGTACCAGACATAGGCAGCAAAGAAACAGAACCAAAAGTCAAAATACCAGATACAGACAGGAAAGAAACAGAACCAAAAGTCTAAATACCAGACACAGACAGGAGAGAAACAGAACCGGAAGTCTAAAGACCAGACACAGACAGTAAAGAAGCAAAAACAGAAATCAAAATACCAGACACAGACAGCAGAGAAACGGAACCAAAAGTCAAAATAGCCTACCAACAGAAACAGAAATCAAAGTACCAGACATGGACAGCAAAGAAACAGAACCAAAAAACGAAACACCAGACACAGACAAGAAAGAAACAGAACCAAAAAGTCAAAATACCAGACACAGACAGGAAAGACACAGAAACAGAAATCAAAGTGCCAGACACAGACAGCACACACACACACACACACACACACACACACACACACACACACACACACACACACACACACACACACAAGAATGAAAATTCAACGTACCAGACAGGCAGCAAAGAAAGAGAGCCAGAAGTCAAAGAACCGGATAAACAGAGCAAAGAAAGAGAGCCAGAAGTCCAAGCGCCCAAACACAGACAGCAAAAAAAAAAAAAAAAAAAAAAGCAGAACCAGGAGAAAGCAAGCAGACTTATCTGGAAGACACTCTACAGGAAGCACGTGCATATTGTCTACATAAACAACATCTCTGTTGCAGTTTGATTTATAGCACAGACGACTACACAGGCCCTTTCAGCGCGGACATAAACAGCACGATCCTCTTCCAGAATCAAAGAGGTACGAACCATCAACAAACATGCTGCGATATGAAAAGCTTAGGAGGCCAGCGACCAAACCTATGCAATGTCTATTTAAGGAAACAGAAGTTCCAGAACGCGAGGAGGATTCAGGAAAGTAATAAGAGCGATAACGTATAAGCTGCTTACCGAGCTGTCTGTGGTGAGAAAAATGTTCTGAAATGGCATTCTAATCATCTGGGGCCTATATACTGCTGACGCTGCACCCAAACACTACGCTACTCTCCCCCGCATAAGCGTTACTCACGCTCCTTTCACTCGCATCAACATCACTGACCATCCTCTCACCCACATGAACATGATTCACGATCCCCTCCCCCTCCCCCCCTCCCCCAACATTACTTACGGTTCTCACCTACCAAAATGAATCAAGATCCCCTCACTCACGTCAGCATTGCTCACTGTCCTGTCTAACACATCAATATTATTCATGATCTCACTCGACATGAACATCACTTATCGTCAGTTCTGCAGTCATTTTCATATAACGTTTTGATCTTCTTGTACAATGCTGTTTAATGATTTGTCTTCGACTTTTGTGTCTGAATGAAGTTTTCCAGTTCATGTAGAATTGTGCCCATCTTTCTTTTCCACATTTATGGAAACTGTAGCAATTCTTCCACAAAGTCTCAAGTGCCATGTCGACCACGGACATCTAGATATTCGTAGGTTTTAACGGCTTTCACGCCGCACACAACACTCAAGTGGCTATAATATGACGCGCTCCCCTTCTGTTGGATAAATTTAAAGAGATGGGGAGTTACGTAGAGAGGTCTCCGCTTGTGTTTCAGATAAACACCACACTCTGTACTGGACGTCATGTATGTGTATGTATGTGTGGCCTGATGCTGGTGGGCGACCTAGGATGTGAAGGACAGAGCTAGAATAGATACTTTCTGGGTGTCAGTATGATTGCTCGAGGGATAGAAAGATGCAAAAGCTGTTTAAGTTGTATAGAAGACTCGAGGGATTTTCGTTTCGTCGTTCGTTCCTTGGAGATTTTTTGGACAGAAAGGCATAGAGGTCAAGAAAAGCAAAGGGGGTCATATAGACTTTTTTTTAAAAATAGGACTTACCTATTGTTTAAAAAACCATTCATTTCAATGATGTCACACTGTCACTTTTGCCACGCGCATTCATGACAGCATTTTTCTCCATACGCAACGCAATCTTTCCAAACAACCAAAAGGCGCCACTACCGATGTTTTTTCTTTCCCCCTCTCCTTCGGGAAAAACTTTACTAAATACATCAAAACATTTATAAACAGATTTTATACATGTGCTCTCTTTCCACTGAGAGGCAAACTAACTCACGCAAGACTTCATAAAGTCACGGCCTTCACACAAACATTGGCCCACAAAATCCAGACCAGGAAATAAATGATTTTTCACTCCTTGATGCTATGCTGCATCCAAATTAAGACTCGCTCCATCCTTTCTGATTTCTGTCTCTTCAGACATCGTATCGCCCCCTTGATTCTCCCGTCTGGAGATATGGCTTCCGATCCTCTCCCTCGACTTCTCCTGTCACTGGAGAGATGAGTTCAACTTTTCCCCCCGACTTCTCCCGTCCCTGGAGAGATGACGAGTTCCCGATCCTCTCCTGGAGTCCTTAATTCCTGGGGCTGCCATCGGTGTGTTACCCCCCCTGGCATTTCAACCCCCTACGGGGTGAAGGGAGGGCGAAGGGTAAAAGGTTCGAAAAAGG
>CM031597.1:64060436-64066876 GCA_018398815.1 Conus ventricosus | reverse complement strand
CGATCAGCAGAACATTAAATTCTTGAGGAGTTCTTCTTTCAACTGATCCAAGTTAAATTTTGCTTCGCCGCGAGTGTGTGGTACAATGCCAAAGCGCTACCTTAAACAACGACGCAATATACAATGTCCACTTTTCCTTTGGCCAACCGCAAGACGTTGCGTGACTTTCAAATCGGAAAAGAAAATATCGTGTATCTGTTTTTCCTCGAAGGGCGGTAACTTGGATTTTGCTGTTTTCGGTTGAGGCGCGCTTGCGGAACCGACTGGTGGAGTGTTCTCTCGATGCCTGTATCTTTTAATTTCAGCATCAGTCTTGTTCGAACTGCCTCAACTTAAATTGACGTTCTTCAGCTTCAGCTTCCCTCTGTAGTCTTTTTTTTCAGCTTCCCTCATGTAATCTTTTTCTTCAACTTCAGCTTCCCTCTGTAATCTTTTCTTCAACTTCAGCTTCCCTCTGTAATTCTTCTTTCTCACTTTCTGTTTCCTTTGATTTTTTCTCTCTCTAGTTTCACTTTGATTTTCTTCTCTCTCTCTTAGCCTGTCTGCCCTATCTATGCTTGTTGCACATAGTTGTAAGTTTTTCTCATCAAAACCCAAGCGTTCCGCTTGTTGAACATATTTATCAAATCATCCATAATGAACGTCAACAGATATAAACACAAACATTTCTAAATATGATAAAAATAGGCGATATTCGATGAGTTTTATGTTTCACAAAAACGTAATTATAGTATTACAAATAAAGAATTCAATTTCGGAATAAACAGAAAACGGCTTATTAAAACAAGGTAGATATGAAACACAAGGAATGTATTTTTCCAGAAATATTTTGTTCTCGAAAACAGGTATCAATTTGGAATTTAAAAAAAAAATGAGTTCAATGCTAATCTGTTTTTCCTAGGAAAGGAAAAAAAAAACCACAATTAAAGTTTTCTGAAAATAAATTCTTTATAAAGTCTAGTTCTTAAATGTTCTTGTTGTCAGTCTTTCTTTCTTACTTAATTTCAAATGAATTTACAAACAAATGTATCGCCTTATACGATAAATGAATATAAATTTACAAAAACAAATGGAAGCACAAACAATTAAAAAGAGGGGAAGAAACACAAACTAGCGGAAATCCTACCTAAAAGATGAAATGTAGAAAAGAAAATAGATAGGAGCTTATTGATGAGAAGGTTTAAGAGGTTTTGAAAAAGGGGGTGAAAAGGAAATGAAAGGATACACAGGACCGGAACAGTGAGACGAAATCAAGAACAGCAAAAGAAGCCCTCAGACAGCACCCTAGTGGTCACTGTCTCCCGTGAAACTGGAGACGGGAAAACAAATCACGCACAATATACGCAACATACAGTAAAGATATAAAATAATAAACAATCAATCAATAAATGTTCATTCACCCAAACGCAAAGAAAATCTCGCAACCCACAGAAAAAAAAATAATCAAAAGATAAAGATGTTTATTTGGGCTGAGCGGTAATCAACTCCACCACCTACACTATTTGCGTGACGGAGGTGAAGCTGATCCCACACTCTGAGGGGCAAGGGGAAAAATCAAAATGAAACAATAGGAAAGGGAAAGAAATAGATATTTACGAGAAGGGAAGGACTACCGACTCCCCAACGCCATGCCCCCCTGCTAAACGCAGGAAGAGGTTGGGGCTATCAGTCCTGGGGAAGGGGACAAAACAAAATCTAATAATCTTGGGGAAGGTACAAGCGAATCCTCTACGCCTGCCCCTTGCTGCCAGGTACGAGCAAGAGGAGGTGGTTGAGGCTACGGTCCTGAGGGGGGGAAGGGTCCTACAACAGAAAATCCTGCCAAAAAAAAAAACCTTAAACGGATGTAGAGCAACCAAAAGAAAATGTCAACCACCCGTAACACATATGAAAAATAGAAATAAAAACAATCAAATGCAAATATTATACACAAGAATATAATTAACTAATTTCTTTTCTTTTTTCTTCCTCAAAACCTTGAGGTACAAATCAAAATTTTTTTTTCTCAGGCCCAAGGGCACAAATGGTATTCCTCCTCTGAAGGTACAAATAGAAATCTTTCTTCTTTTTTTTTTTTCCTAGGGGAAACAAACACGCAGCTACGCTCGGTGAAATGGAGTCGGGGTCTCCAATGTCACACTGTCACTTTTGCCACGCGGCATTCTTGACAGCATTTCTCCATACGCACACGCAATCTTTCCAAAACAACCAAAAAGGCGCACTACGATGTTTTTTATTCCCCTCTCCTTCGGGAATCAACTTTACTAATTCACATTCAATACAATTTTAAACAGATTTTTTACCATGTAGCTCTCCTTTCCATCTGTGAGGAACTAACTCACGAAGAATTCAAAAAGTCACGGCCTTCACTCAACATGCCACAAAATCCAGACCAGGTATATATATGATTCTTTCACTCCTTGATGCTATGCCTGTGTTCCAAATTAAGAATGCTCCATTCCTATTCATGATTTCTGTCTCTCTTCTGTAACGTATCGCCCCCTTGATTTCTCCTTCCTGGTGATAGGGACTTCCGACTACTCTCCCTCGACTTCTCCGTTCAATGAGGAGATGAGTTCAACTCCTCTCCCTCGACTTCTCTGTCCCTGGAGAGATGGACGAGTTCCCGGCTCCTAACCCTGGAGTCCTTTATTCCTGGGGCTGCTTCCGGTGTGTTCCCCACACCATGGCATTCTTCAACCACCTCACGGGGTGAAAGGTGAAGGGGCGAAAGGGTATTGTAAAAGGGTGAAGGGCTGAAACACGAATTAGGTTCGTTGTATGTAACCTGATTCACAATTTAACATGAATTCTTTATTTCTCGTTTCTTTAAGTTTTCCCTGTAGCTTTCCCAACTATTATCGCTACCTGTTAATGACTGGTAGCAGCGGGGACCAACGTCATGCAGGTGTTCGAGTCTCTAGGCCATTCTGCTGGGCTCCTTAAATGATTTCTTTCCTCCCTCCTCCTAGTGAGTTTGCATACTCTGGGTTCAAAACACTTCTTATGACCAGCACCTTACCAGCCCTGTTAAAATATAATCAGTGGGTCACTTTTCACCCAATGACCCACCCTTGTTTCGTGAATGTGTATAACTCACAATTATTTTGGGGACGCACGCTACACTAGTCATGCCAACATGAATATTCTTCCTTTTTGTAGTGCATGGGGAAATGATTCTTATCACTAAATACATGTGATGGAGCGTCACATGCCTTGATGTGAGGCTACGTCAATGACAAATGAATTGTAATTCCTCCGTCTCAAGTTCTTCATTCAACTTTAACTGCGAAGTCTACTAAAACGAAATATCCCACCATGGTGGCAGATAGGACACAGGGGCCTCTTCGCACTATCTTTTAGTGGCTCTAAAAAGCACCACTTATACTATAAGTGAAAAGAAAGATTCTCAAGGTGAACCCCACACCACTGTTGTCAGCATATGTTTAACAATTCTCTCAAAGTCTCCTGTGGACCCTGTCGACGTAGGATCGACATCAGCTCTTTCCTCCAAAGCTATAGTGATGGTAAACTGTGTTCTTGCTGGGCCCTGGTCTGCACTATGAGCTGTCGGTCCCCGACTGCATCTGACTGCCTTAAGTCCCTGACCATGTGCCTGACCTTCAGGTTTGAACTGTCTAATACACGCTTTGCTGTGTTCATCAGTCATGTGGTCTCCTGCAGGGCTAGGTGCAGGTGCATAACCGGCACTGTGGCATTGCCCTGTACGGGGTGAGGGTCTGGCCGTGCCAAGTCCGGAACCCTGAGTCAGCAGTAGCTAGCTCTCGTCCTCCAGTCCCTGCATGTGTGTGTGTGTACCCTGACGTACATCTGCCAACGATTGTTGTCATGGTTCAGCTGGGTAATGTTCATCACTACCATTTGCATGAAACGAAGACTTGAAGCAGCAACAAGCTCAAAGCTAAGGGTGGAAAATGCACATTTGGGATGAAATCGAAATATACACATACATATGAATGTTCGTCTTTTTTGACTGATCTACCTGAAATGGCCACACCCTCTTCTTCTAAAGTTAACATGGTGGCTGTAGTGTCTACTGAAACACGGGTATGAATTGTAAGTGAAATCCGTGTTTAATGTCCCTACCCACTAAATAGGATTTAGCAGATGCAGACAACTATTTCAGGAAAATGAGAACAGACAGCCTGTCCTACACTACAAAGTTACCAGCAGAACCACACCCAGTAAAGGAAGGTACTGAACATGGCCATTTAAAAAAAATGTTTTGCGCCTGTAGGATTCAAACTCGTAACATATGACCGCGAATTCTGTGCTCCTCCCACTGAGCCAATCTGAACACCCAAGAAGAAGCAAACCGTGTTACCGGGTGCCATCAACTTGTGTTCGTTCGCCTCTCCCTGCAGAACATATGTTGGGAAAAATCCAAGAAGAAATGAGATTTCAAAATGCTGATGTAGTACCCGTGTCCTTAGTGCTATCTAAGTTATGCCCGTTGTGAACACGCGTTGGTTTGAACTGTCTGCGCTCGTTTTAAAATATCTTGATTGATTAGGGCATGCGCTATATTCATGCATGAGCTATTGACTATGCAAATCTTCCACTGTGCTGTTAGCATGCTACACAAGGAAAGCAGTGTGTCTATCTTGATTCACGTGTGACTAATTCATACCACAGGAGGACTGAAGGCAACAGGTGGATGGAACAAATGAGAGGGGAGGGGGGGGGGGGGGGAGGGAAGGAGAACTATGTACAGTTTGTGTCTTCATCAGAATCCTTTAGTCGCTGGGGCACCATTTTGAACTGATAATCGTCGTCCACCTTCGTCTGTTTACGGCTACTGTCTGTGAAGCGCTAGACGTCAAACCTGTCCGTTCCTGGATGTGGTCCTCCCACCTAATTCTCTGTCTGCCTCTTCTTCTGTTTCTTTACACAGTGCCCTACACACGGTTTCTGCAAGGCCGGATGATCGAGAGAAGTGACCACGCCATTGCATTTCTCGCTTTTAGACTGTCTTCAAAGGGGCCCATGCTTGTCACGATTCTTTTACGCACTTCATTGGTGGCATGGGGTTTATAGAGGTTGGGTGGATTTTTGCTGTAGCATCTCTCTTCAAATGCCTGGATTCTTTGCAGATTAGCTGTCAGGACCCACGTTTCACCAACATAGAGAAAGATTGATACCACACTCGTGCACATTATTCTCACTTTGGAACCGATAGAGATGTGGTGATTGTTCCAGTGCTTGAGTTTTAATGCTTGGACCATTTTTGAAAGCACTACATGGTGAGGTCCGTGACCTGTCATAACTGCACCTAGGTACGTAACGCTGCTGACGCTCTAAAGTTTTTGACCACCTGCTTTAGTAACTCCTTTTATGCCTTTGGCGTCGTTTATCATCACTTCGCTCTTTCTACACTGATCTCCATGCCATATGCTGCGGATGCTTTGCGCAGGGGTTTCACTCGTTGAGAAAGTTCTTCCTGTGCAGCCAAGCCATGCATGTCATTAGCCAAGCGCAGACTGGTGGTGGTCCTGTCCAGCCAAGCCATGCATGTCATTAGCCAAGCGCAGACTGGTGGTGGTCCTGTCCAGCCAAGCCATGCATGTCATTAACCAAACGCAGACTGGTGGTGGTCCTGTCCAGCCAAGCCATGCATGTCATTAGCCAAGCGCAGACTGGTGGTGGTCCTGTCCAGCCAAGCCATGCATGTCATTAACCAAACGCAGACTGGTGGTGGTCCTGTCCAGCCAAGCCATGCATGTCATTAGCCAAGCGCAGACTGGTGGTGGTCCTGTCCAGCCAAGCCATGCATGTCATTAACCAAACGCAGACTGGTGGTGGTCCTGTCCAGCCAAGCCATGCATGTCATTAGCCAAGCGCAGGCTGGTGGTGGTCCTGTCCAGCCAAGCCATGCATGTTATTAACCAAACGCAGACTGGTGGTGGTCCTGTCCAGCCAAGCCATGCATGTCATTAGCCAAGCGCAGGCTGGTGGTGGTCCTGTCCAGCCAAGCCATGCATGTCATTAGCCAAGCGCAGGCTGGTGGTGGTCCTGTCCAGCCAAGCCATGCATGTCATTAGCCAAGCGCAGGCTGGTGGTGGTCCTGTCCAGCCAAGCCATGCATGTCATTAGCCAAGCGCAGACTGGTGGTGGTCCTGTCCAGCCAAGCCATGCATGTCATTAGCCAAGCGCAGGCTGGTGGTGGTCCTGTCTCCAAGGCTCACTGTTCCAAGATGGGCTTCCACCGCCCCGTTATGACTGCAAAATACATTTCTAACGCGTTCAAACAGCTACAGATTATGATAGAATTGAAGGCCGTTGAATCAGGCAGTGGTGTAACCTGAAATGTGTGTTGGCAATGGCTGGAAGTGGGAGTGGGAAAATGATGAGTGGCGAGTGGTGGTGGAAAAAAAAAAGGGTGGGGCAGAATTGTCCGCATCATAGTCCACTCTCCACCA
>CM031597.1:64050436-64052936 GCA_018398815.1 Conus ventricosus | reverse complement strand
TAAGATTGTTCAGCCTTATGACTGTAGAGAGGACCAGTTCAGGCTGATCAGGAAGACTGCATAGCGGATTGACCGGGAAGTCTATAGAGAGGACCATCATTGACTGACCAAGAAGACTGCAGGGAGGACTATCATTGAGTGACCAGCAAGTCTACAGACAGCACCATCATTGACTGACCAGGAAGTCTACAGATAGCACCATCGTTGACTGACCAGGAAGTGTACAGATAGCACCATCATTGACTGACCAGGAAGTCTACAGATAGCACCATCGTTGACTGACCAGGAAGTGTACAGATAGCACCATCGTTGACTGACCAGGAAGTCTACAGATAGCACCATCGTTGACTGACCAGGAAGTCTACAGATAGCACCATCGTTGACTGACCAGGACGTGTACAGATAGCACCATCGTTGACTGACCAGGAAGTCTACAGATAGCACCATCGTTGACTGACCAGGAAGTCTACAGATAGCACCATCGTTGACTGACCAGGAAGTGTACAGATAGCACCATCGTTGACTGACCAGGAAGTCTACAGATAGCACCATCGTTGACTGACCAGGAAGTCTACAGATAGCACCATCGTTGACTGACCAGGAAGTGTACAGATAGCACCATCATTGACTGACCAGGAAGTCTACAGATAGCACCATCGTTGACTGACCAGGAAGTGTACAGATAGCACCATCGTTGACTGACCAGGAAGTCTACAGATAGCACCATCGTTGACTGACCAGGAAGTGTACAGATAGCACCATCATTGACTGACCAGGAAGTCTACAGATAGCACCATCGTTGACTGACCAGGAAGTCTACAGATAGCACCATCGTTGACTGACCAGGAAGATCGCCAAAAGGCCGACCAGGGACAGCAGGAGGTAGCGAATGACGACAAGTTGTGTTTCGACGTGACGCGACTGCAGACCGAAATTGAAACAAATTTAAACGAAATTCAAAGTAACTCCGCCGGATAACATGGATAAACAACTTACAAGATAAACACAACGCGTTTCCACCTCTTATGTCTCTCTTCAGGCGAGATGAACAACATTTAGGGCAATGAAAACGAAGAACGGGCGATCACTCATCTTCTCAAAATTGGCGCAAGATTGGCGTTGAATGGAGCATTTACACTGAACATTTTGGTTTTGATAGCGAAACGGAACCGTACGCTGACAGAAAGAAAAGAAAGGAAAGGGGGGGGGGGGGGGGAAGGAGGAATGGCGATATCCAGAAGGGTGAAGGAAGGGAGGTGGGGGAGACAGAAGGGGGGGGGGAGGCTACTGGGTGGGTGGTGGTGGGGTGGTAGAGGGGATGTCGTTTATTATGAGGGCGTGCACAACACAACACACGACAACACAACACGACACAAGACAACGCAACAAATACACGCAGGAAACCAACAGCTTTTCCAGCCTGAAGCCAGTCAAATAATGTCAGCAACCTCCATTTTCACCTTAAAATCATCTGTTTGTAAACGTGTTGGTTGCGTACGTCGAGGACATCAAACGCTATAATCGGTTAACGTGTTTTGCAATGCGGTCGCTTGTTTATAGCGTAGAACTTCTCCAGTGAGCTTGAGATAAACTGAATGACTCAAATGCGACGGTTTTGTTCGTGGCGTCGGTGGATGTTGTTCAAGCTATCCACGAAAAGATTGTCTTTAGTGAGCTGAAAGAGAGAGAGAGAGAGAGAGAGAGAGAGAGAGAGAGAGAGAGAGAGAGAGAGAGAGAGAGAGAGAGAGAGAGAGAGAGAGAGAGAGAGATCTGCCAATAAAGGGACACAAGCAATGTTTTCGGTTTTTGCCTCGTCGCCCATAAAGCGAGTGTTGTATTGTGTAATTGGCTCATTCGCTCGATTGAAGCAGGCCTATTGCACATTACTCCCACGCCCTGTCTGTCTGGTCTTAATTGAAACAGAGCATGATGGGCGCAGTTGTCTATTCATTTCAAACATCTTTGCCTATCACTAGTAAAAAAAGAAAGTGTGTGTGTGTGTGTGTGTGTGTGTGTGTGTGTGTGTGTGTGTGTGTGTGTGTGTGTGTGTGTGTGTGTGTGTGTTTCAGAATCTCCTTCGACGCTCTTGTCCCCGACAACCTGTCTAATATCCGATCTTTAGTTATCTATTCCCAGTCACATTTCGTATTGTTCAATGAGATTAATATCAGCCGAGTGACTCACTGTTGTTGTTGTTGTTGTTGTTGTTCTGTATTCCAATCTCTGTCTGTCTGTCTCTATCAGTCTGTCTGTCTGTCTGTCTCATTTCTCTCTCTTCTGTCTGTCTGTCTGTCTCTCTCTCTCTCTCTCTCTCTCTCTCTCTCTCTCTCTCTCTCTCTCTCTCTCTCTCTCTCTCTCCCTCTCTGTCTCTCTGTCTCACTCGTCTGAAGGCCATAATGCTTTATCGAGTTCAAAACGTTTCTCTTTATCATTCTCTGTCTGTCGGTCTGTCTCTCAGTCCGTCCGTCCGTCTGTCTGTCTCTTTCTGTCCTTTTTCTCT
>CM031597.1:64027936-64032936 GCA_018398815.1 Conus ventricosus | reverse complement strand
AGACACGGTGACATATAGACATGGTGACACATAGACATGGTAACGCATAGACATCGTGACCATGAAGACATGGTGATATATAGACATGGTGACTTATAGACATGGTGACTTATAGACACTGTGACATATAGACATGGTGACACATAGACATGATGACATGTAGACATAGTGACATGTAGATATGGTGATATATAGAGACGGTGACACATAGACACGGTGACATATTGACACGATGTCATATAAACACGGTGACATATAGACATGGTGACATATAGACATGGTGACATGGAGACTCCGGGACATGAAGAGCTGACCCCTCGGCGGTGTCTGTCGTCTTTTTGAGGCGAGTTGAATATTTGCAAATTAAGCACGCACGCACACACACACACACACACACACACACACACACACACACACACACACACACACACACACACACACACACACACACACACACACACACACACACACACATGAAAACGATACGATGGTGCGTTCCCTCTTGTCAGTATACACAGTTCACTCCGATTAGCTAGCGATACTGACTCTAAAACGACCATGGATCGTGTAACAAACGACGCATTGCTCTGCAGATCTTCCGTATTAAAGCGTCTATCCATTCATCATTTCTTCCTTTCTTTCGTGCTGTATGAAAGCAAAGGTTTTTGTTTATTGTCTTTTGGGCTGAACGACTAAGAATGGCATAGCGAGACCCGATCCCCCAACCCCAGACGTGTCGACATTAAGCACAAGCAAGAGCAGCTCCGATTTCACAAGCGAAATGTAAAGTTGATATAATGAGGACCAGACGTGAATTTCCTCTACGCACACTAACCCATGTCTGTCCTGAACATGCAAGTGCAGCAGAACGGTGCTAGTCCCTCCTTTCACTGTCCTTGACTCAACAAAACCAACATTGCAATGCATGACCACCATTATTAGGCAATGGTACTTTTGACCTTTTTATACACGTTTTAGTATAGTTATTTACGTTACGATTTAACACTCATAGCCATCGAGGGTGCTATGGTACATGTTCACAGCTGGACGTTGTGAGTTCGAATCCTGCTGGTGCTGAACAGAAAATAGACCTTTTCGTCGTTAGTATTGCAGTTCTGGTGGTATCAGTGTGGTACCATGAAAGCCTCCATTCCCTCCCTCTCGTTCCAGTGATATTATTCCCGTCGGCTTTGTCACCTTTCGTGGGTACGGATATTCAATCTGAATGAAACTGAATATATTGAGTGTGTATGTGCTGCTGTTGATGTCATGGGATGATGCTCTCTCTCCTCTCTCTCTCTCTCTCTCTCACTCTCTCTCTCTCTCTCTCTCTCTCTCCTCTCTCTCTCTCTCTCTCTCTCTCTCTCTCTCTCCTGGCTGATGCTGTGACAAAGCTGATCTGAACCTAGGTGGGTTGACTGCGCTCTAGTAGCGCCTTCCTCCCTCATCCTTTTTGCCCCCAAACCACCTACCCTTAAAACACAAAGAAACGAACGAGTACGACTCCTCCCCTCCATGCCCTGAAATTGACAATCTCTCTCTCTCTCTCTCTCTCTCTCTCTCTCTCTCTCTCTCTCTCTCTCTCTCTCTCTCTCTCTCTCTCTCTCTCTCTCTCTCTCTCATCATTATCATCATCAAATGAAAACACTGTACAACAGTTAGCTATTCAATTTATACAATGCATTCAAGAGGCGAAGTATGTATATAACATAAAGAATACCAATATCGATATGCGACATGTATCACAATGTATATCCCCATTCTAAGGGGCTTTGGTCTTTAAGGATAAAACAAATATTTGAGTCTTTGAGTCCTCTCTCTCTCTCTCTCTCTCTCTCTCTCTCTCTCTCTCTCTCTCCTCTCTCTCTCTCTCTCTCCTCTCTCTCTCTCTCTCTCTCTCTCTCTCTCTCTCTCTCTCTCTCTCTCTCTCTCTCTCTCTCTCTGCTACACTTGCCCATACGCACGGCTGGTCTCGACTCCAGGGTTGTCAACTTGAATCCAGTTCACCATCAGTCCAAGGAAGACTCTTGACCGAGAAAAGTCAGCAAGAGCCAGGGGGCGAAGCCAAAGGGAGACTACTCCAGTCTCCGTCCCTGTCAGAGCAGAACCATCGGAGGGTCGCACGAGGGTTGTTTCTTCGCCAGATCAAGTAAAAAAAAAAAGCCTTAAGATATATATATATATATATATATATATATATATATATATATATATATATATATATATATATATATATATATATTATATATATATATATATATATGTAATATATATATATGTGTGTGTGTGTGTGTAGAAAGAGGTCTGTAATTTCACTTTTTTTGGTGTCGAACAACAGTTCAACACCCCACAAACCCCCTCCCTCCTCACCCTTTCCAGCCACTATAGCCTGTTATCTTTTTCTGTGGTTAGACAGACAAGCACTAACAAAGAGATGATTTATGATTTAGGACTTCAGGAAATGTTATTAGCTGCGGAAGATTATCAAGGTACCTGGTGATTTATTTCTCTCTTTCTTTCACATGTCTTGCTTTGAATTAAGGTTAAAATAAAAAGGCAGTCTGTCTTGTCTTCTTTTAAAGGGGTGGTATTAAATAATTCCACAATGTCAGTTTTCCCCCCTTTTTCATTTACTTTGAGGCTATGCGAGTATTCGAGTTAGGCCATGAACATTTTTGAAATTAAGAAGACATCGATCATTGATCAAAGGCATGCGCTAAAAGCACTCTCTTGTCAGTAAGTTGCTCACTTCGTTCCTTTCTTTCTTAATTTCTGTCTGTGTTTCTTTTTCTCTTCCTTTCTTTCTTCTTCTCTCTTCTTCTTTCTTTCTTTCTTTCTTTCTTCTCTCTCTCTCTCTCTCTCTCTCTCTCTTTCTTTCTTTCTTTCTTTCTTTCTTTCTTTCTTTCTTTCTTTCTCTCTCTCTTTCTTTCTTTCTTTCTTTCCCTGGACTTCTCTTCCTTGCTTGTTTACCATTTCCCGTTCACTTTTTCTTTATTTGGTTACCCCGTGTCCAGAGTTTGAGGCATCCCTTTGCCAGGAGAATTTTCACCGTCACAATGTGAGACCGGGACGATTCAGCCTGACAGTGGACTCTTCAGCCAGTACTACCATATGCTCCACATATCCATCAGGTCAGTTACTTTGCGTCATCAGCATAGTTCTAGGACGCCCGATCGACTCAGTGATCGATTACAGAATTACAGAAATAAATCACAAGAATTCGCGGAAAGATGTTGCGAGTTCGAACTCCGCCCGACGGAAAAAGTGTCATTTTTTTTCTTTTTCTTTCATTTTTTTTTCTCTTGCCGTTCTGATGCAAAGTCTCGTATGAGATTCTTCCTCCTGTCACCGAACATTCGTGGGATAGTTATATCCGTCTGCCAATTAAAACAATTTAATTTCATACTGGAGGTCAGTTTTTTTTGGTTAAAATCCCCTGTCATCCAACTCTAAAAGCATAGTGCAGACTTTATAAGGCAATCTGTAAGGTTCCATTTGTGTTGAGCAGAGCTAAGGTAAGGTAAGCTAATGCTGCTTATAAGCCCAGCCGACCGCAAAGGGCCATATCAGGGCTGTCACCGCGTTGAAGTCAACCCACAAGTCATTCATTCACACAATACACCTTAAGACACCTTCTAAAAACGCACCCGAAATTGTGTTACAAATCTTTCCCCTGTTAAATCTCCGATCAGATAAAAAAAATATTGATCTCTTTCAGATATTCAAAGATCACATCAGGTGGAACATCTCTGAACAAGGTTCTCTTGGAGTCTGCTGTGAAATGTTCGTGTCTTGCATCATTCAGGTCGCAACACTCTTAAAGAATATGTTTCATTGTGAGTGGTACACGACATGGAATGCAACACGGAGCCTCTTCACTCTTTAAAAGGTACGAATGAGTTAAAAACGAATGGCCAGGGTGCAGCCGTCATATAACCGTTTCTTCTTTGCGACCACTAGAGGTAGATGAGAGAACTCTTTTAGGTTTCTGACGGATTTGGAAAAGTTTGTTATCCGTCTGTGTATTCCCGTCCTCTGAGAGAAGTCTCTGACATAATCATGAACTTTCAGTTTTCATTCTGAGTAGAGGATAGACAAATTAGGTAGTTTCCTTGTTGTGGCATTTTCGGCCAAACGATCAGCCATTCTCTGACATACTCATGAACTTTCAGATTTAATTCTGAGTAGAGGATAGACATATTAGGTAGTTTCGTTGTTGTGGCATTTTCGCCCAAACGATCAGCCATTTTATTTCCCCTAATGCCCGCATGATCAGGAACCCAAGCAAGACCAATGTTGTGACCTTCTGCTTCAGAGCTAGCCTAGACAGAGGATGGACAATCCTTCAGGCAGCACTTCCGGTGAAGCTGCAAACCAACCTACACTGTCAGAAGTCATGGACAAGGTGAATTCCACGGGTACGAGATTGGACACTGAGAGAGAGAGAGAGAGAGAGAGGAGAGAGAGAGAGAGAGAGAGAGAGAGAGAGAGAGAGAGAGAGAGAGAGAGAGAGAGAGAGAGAGAGAGAGAGAGAGAGAGAGAGAGAGAGAAGAGAGAGAGAGAGAGAGAGAGAGAGAGACTTTGGAATACGTTGTCAATAATAAACTGTTGTGTGACAAGGAGATGGGGGAAACAAAAGCAACAGCAACAACAACAAATAACAAAGACGTGTGTGGTGAACAAACTGAAGATTTTTCAGTCATACAGACTTTCGTAAGAAAATAAGGATTGAAATGCTTAGTGGCAAATACTATGACACACTTATACCTTGGAACGAACAAAGAAAATAATGATAATAATAAAAAGAAGATAAAGTAAAGACGACAACAATATAAGCATCCGAAAGATGTGAACTAGATTTCCTTCATATCAACAACGCTGTCTACCATAACTGACACAGTCATCATTTCCTTTCTAATATTCCAAACATCTGCAATATATTTCGCGATAAACTGTGTACTGAATCTATCATGTTACGACAGTATGTCATTTCCGTGCCT
>CM031597.1:64020436-64022936 GCA_018398815.1 Conus ventricosus | reverse complement strand
TCGTTATCTTCACGCAGGAGGACGGGCCACTTCCAGCCATCCCTTTCACCCAGTCCCTCCCCTTTCTTCCCCTTCTCTCCCCCCTCCGCACTCTCTGCCCCAAGGACGAAGATGTGGACCCTTATGGTGGCGCCCACAGATATTTTCTGCTGTGTATGGTGGCACCCTCCATAGGCTTCACGCACACACTGACATTGGTGTAGTCAATAATAGGGGGGAGTGTGTGTGTGTGTGTGTGTGTGTGTGTGTTGTGTGTGTGTGTGTGTGTGTGTGTGTGTGTGTGTGTGTGTGTGTGTGTGTGTGTGTGTGTGTGTGTGTGTGTGTGTGTGTGTGTGTGTGTGTGTGTGTGTGTGTGTGTGTGTGTGTGTGTGTGTGTTAGTAGATTGGTGTCCTACGTACGGTGGATTAGGACAGGCGTCATTGAACACCACAGAAGTGAATTAGCAACAGCAGTGCAATGTCTCAGTCTCCTCTGGTGCTTTGCCTGATGAAGACCTGATATTGATTGCTACCCTGGACTTCCGGTATGGCGGCTGTGACCGGATGTGCCTGGGTGTGATTCTGTATGGGGGATCCGTTGGCGTGGGAGTTATGTCCCCAGATATGGCACGAAGAGAAGACAGGGGAAAAAAAGAAAGGAAATAAAAGAAAAGAGAAAAGTACATCTTTCGTTACAGTTAGAAAAAAAAAGATATAAAAGCGAGTGAATGGATCGCTAGAATTACCACAGCATCCACGTCATTACAACATTAAAAAAAAATTTGAAATGTAGAAGGAGAGAATACAACTGTAGCAAATAAGAAGAAGAAGAAGAAGAAGAAGAAAGAAGAAGAAGAGGAGGAGGAGGAGGAGGAGGAGGAGGAGGAGGAGGAGGAAGAAAGTGTACTGGCGCTGCGATTGAAGCAGTCTGTAGCCTATTCCATTGCACCAGCCTGGAAATGTCTGTCTTTAATCAGTTTTCTTTTATGCACAGTATCTTCTGTTCTGTTTTTCATTTTAAACTGCATTTTGTTGTGTGGGCGTCTGCTTCTATCTAGGGAAGAGTTCATGTGTTGCTTGCTATATGTGGGTCCTCCCTTTTTTTTCGCCTTGTGTCTGAATGAACAACTGAAGATCGGAAATCTCCGAAAGAAGTGTTGGCGTATTGCAAGCGTAAAGTGGACTTCTCGTTGCATGTTATACTGCTCTCTCTCTCTCTCTCTCTCTCTCTCTCTCTCTCTCTCTCTCTCTCTCTCTCTCTCTCTCTCTTCTCTCTCTCTCTCTCTCTCTCTCGTGTGCGTGTCTCTTACATTTGTTGTTGGTATCCTGCACGCAGGCTGAGTATTCACGGTCAGGGTTTTGTTACCAGTTCAATTTGTTTGTTATGTTTTTTTAGTTTGCTTTTTTTTTTCTTAATTATTATTATCTGCCTGTTTCCGTCTCCATTCTAGCTGATTTCTTCATCTCGTTTGTTTATTTTTCTTTACCGCTTTCCTTTACCAAACAAACGTTTCTTACCCATTCAAAATGTTTCCTTCTCCCTTTTACCTGATTTTTGTTTTTGTTATTTTATTTATTTGAACTCTCGTTTCGTTTTTTCTCCCTCCATTGACAGATGCATTTCCTTTTCATCATGTTCTTCCCTGTCTGTTTTTCGTATTCGCGCTAAGAGGGCATTCTTTCTCTTCAGCTTTGAATAGACCCAACCGACTTCAAATAAAAACGAAACGGACACTTAGTTTCTCTTTTTTTTCACAAGGATATAATTATTTGAAGGAAAAGCTTGGCGTATAATCTCAATCCTTGGTTGAATTCTGTTTTTTTTGCTTCCTGAATTAGTTCTTTCCCATTGTTACATTTTGACTTAGGTATAATTACCCTCTTTCGATTATTTCTCTCCCATTTGTTACTTTTTGACTGGGGTATAATTACCTTGTTGAGAGAGAGAGAGAGAGAGGAGAGAGAGAGGAGAGAGAGAGAGAGAGAGAGAGAGAGAGAGAGAGAGAGAGAGAGAGTGACACTTTGACACTTCAATATTTTATTGTCATTACCAAAGAGTTACAAGGGGGAGGGGGTAACAGAACAATAACATTTCCCTCTTCCTTTCCTGCAAACAAATAGTATACATTCATTCCTAGTGTGTATCAAATCAAAGGTTGACAAAAACAGATACATTCGTAGCATTTCTTTATGTCCTCACGCACACGAGTAATGCTGTAAGGTTAAACACACACACACACACACACACACGCACACACACACACACACACACACACACACACACACACACACACACACACACACACACACACACACACACACACACACACCACACACACACACACACATATAATTACAGAAATGCGGATTGGGACAAATTTGAAAGATTGTTGTCAATGCATAACATTGAAGAACTTCAGTCGGATAATATTGATAGTGTTTATGCAAAATTTACTGAGATAATTTTGTACGCAGCTGATTCATCAATACCGAAGTGCAATCAAATGAAAGATAATAAATA
>CM031597.1:64000436-64015436 GCA_018398815.1 Conus ventricosus | reverse complement strand
GTGTTGACACCACCCAGGCTGTTTCCACGTGTTGACACCACCCAGGCTGTTTGCACGTGTTGACACCATCCAGGCTGTTTTCACGTGTTGACACCACCCAGGCTGTTTCCACGTGTTGACACCACCCAGGCTGTTTCCACGTGTTGACACCACCCAGGCTGTTTGCACGTGTTGACACCACCCAGGCTGTTTCCACGTGTTGACACCACCCAGGCTCTTTCCAGGTGTTGACACCATCCAGGCTGTTTCCACGTGTTGACACCATCCAGGCTGTTTGCACGTGTTGACACCATCCAGGCTGTTTCCACGTGTTGACACCACCCAGGCTGTTTCCACGTGTTGACACCATCCAGGCTGTTTCCACGTGTTGACACCACCCAGGCTGTTTCCACGTGTTGACACCATCCAGGCTGTTTTCACGTGTTGACACCATCCAGGCTGTTTCCACGTGTTGACACCACCCAGGCTGTTTGCACGTGTTGACACCACCCAGGCTGTTTCCAGGTGTTGACACCATCCAGGCTGTTTCCAGGTGTTGACACCATCCAGGCTGTTTCCACGTGTTGACACCACCCAGGCTGTTTGCACGTGTTGACAGCATCCAGGCTGTTTCCACGTGTTGACACCACCCAGGCTGTTTTCACGTGTTGACACCACCCAGGCTGTTTCCACGTGTTGACACCACCCAGGCTGTTTGCACGTGTTGACACCACCAGGCTGTTTCCACGTGTTGACACCACCCAGGCTGTTTCCACGTGTTGACACCACCCAGGCTGTTTCCACGTGTTGACACCATCCAGGCTGTTTCCACGTGTTGACAGCATCCAGGCTGTTTCCAGGTGTTGACACCACCCAGGCTGTTTCCACGTGTTGACACCACCCAGGCTGTTTGCACGTGTTGACACCATCCAGGCTGTTTCCAGGTGTTGACACCACCCAGGCTGTTTCCACGTGCTGACACCACCCAGGCTGTTTGCACGTGTTGACACCATCCAGGCTGTTTCCACGTGTTGACACCATCCAGACTGTTTCCAGGTGTTGACACCAACCCAGGCTGTTTCCACGTGTTGACACCACCCAGGCTGTTTCCACGTGTTGACACCATCCAGGCTGTTTCCACGTGTTGACACCATCCAGGCTGTTTCCACGTGTTGACACCACCCAGGCTGTTTCCACGTGTTGACACCATCCAGGCTGTTTTCACGTGTTGACACCATCCAGGCTGTTTCCACGTGTTGACACCATCCAGGCTGTTTCCACGTGTTGACACCATCCAGGCTGTTTTCACGTGTTGACACCATCCAGGCTGTTTCCACGTGTTGACACCATCCAAATGGACCAGAACAGAATAATCAGGCTTTAATGCGGGTAAAGGCGTAACTCCGAGTTGTCTGCCTTAATTTTGCTTAAAGGATTCCTTTGTCTTTTTTTACCTGCTCTGCAGATATCAGAATATCTGTCTGGCGCCGGTAATACATTGTCAGGTGATTTTGAAAGCGTAGAGCTGTCTTAATTCACATGACAGTAACAACTGGACTAATGCCAGTACTGCAGTGAGGTGTATAACTGAAAGTCAGCCAGGCTCAATCAGGTGATTCTTGTTGAAGTACAAGAATAGCCATCCTTACACCACTTTCTTCTACCTCTCCATTTTGCCTGAGAAAAGAACGGAACGTTTGTGTAATGAATAAAATCATAATCTGCGTGCGAAGTCTCTTGAATTCTCTATACTGAAACCGAGGTCAGGTACTGGTCACGATGATACAGGGAACGTCATGTGTGGTAAAAATGCGCGTCACCACAAGCACAGACAAAGGTGTATTCAGATGGAGGATATCAACTCGTCTGGAGCTGAAGTATGTATCTGTACGAAGAAATGTGTTCCGAAGAAACTGCACAGATTACCTTCCGATTTCTGTTTCTGTCCGACCCACCCAGTAAAGGAGCAGGACGAAGGGACTCAGGGTATTGGTAGGTTCCTGTTCACTGCACACGTAGGCTAGTGTTTCTTAGACGATCTTTTCAGTTTTACTGTCCAGTCGAGTGCACCACAGGATGGCCGTTATGAGCATTCTGGTGGCACTCATGTAGACTATGATGCCATGGTTGGATTATTTGAAGAACTTCTTCTCTGTAGCTGCTGGGAATAGCAAGAAGAAGAAGAAGAAGAAAAAGAGGAAGAGTAATTATGATAATGGCACTACTACTGCTACCACAATCACTACTACTACTACTACTACTACACTACTACTACTACTACTACTACTACTACTACAACTACTACTACTACTAATACTGAGGAGGAAGAGGACCTACTGTGCACATTTTGTCCAGTGAACTAAAGGTTCCTGAGTACATAGAAATTACAAAAAAGAACAGAAAAAAACGAACAAAAGTGAAATCGCATAATCAGAATCTGGAGCTTCATCGGCTAGTGTTCTAAAAGACAAAGGACTACCACCGCTAACAGACGTTATACAACTCTTTGTACTAAGTATTATTCAGTACCTATTATATTATATTCTTCTATAAACACCCCTCCTCCTCTTCCTTTCACACACACACACACACACACACACACACACACACACACACACACACACACACACACACACACACACACACATACACACACACGAACGCACACACACACACACACACACACACACACACACACACACACACACACACACACACACACACACACACACACACACACACACACACACACACACACACACACACACACAGATGAGCAGCCTCAGATGCATTAGCAACGTAAATGCAATGTGGTTTGGAAATCATAGTAAAAAAAAAGGAAGAGCTCAGTTGTGTTTAAACAAGTGCGTTCATAGGACATTTCAAAGAGGCTGTGAGAAAGGGGTGTCTAACAGGGAATGAAAATGGTTCCAGACTATTGGACCCTGATGGGAAAGAGAACCTTGGCCAAAATCTTTTGTTCTGATGGGCGGAATATGAGGGAATGGGATCATCAGAAGAATAGAGATGATGTGATGGGGAATAGAAACACGGTATGTCAAATTGTTGTACTTTGCCAGCGCACAGATGATATTGATGGGGAATAGAAACACAGTATGTCAAATAGTTATACTTTGCCAGCGCCAGTGATAGATGAAAAGAAGGAAGGAGAAAATTCTGGACTGAGAGATAAGCCAGTGTAAAGATTTTAAACAGGGCTGATGTGTTCGTCTTTGGGTGATTTGAAAACCAGCCCCGCATTACTATTCTAGAAATTTTGATGCTTTTGAAGCTGGTACTTTGGAGCGCCAGCCAGGAGAGCAACTGCATAGTCAGGCATGGAGAAAGAGAGAGAGAGAGAGAGAGAGAGAGAGAGAGAGAGAGAGAGAGAGAGAGAGAGAGAGAGAGAGAGAGAGAGAGAGAGAGAGAGAGAGATCTAACAAGAGTTTTGCTTGCATCTATTGTCGGGGGGCGGGGAGATGGTTGTTCTCCTGGGCTCTGGGTGTAACCACATCTCATTAGTCCAATGTACCAGTAATTCTTTCATCAGCGACATGTCACGCACTGCATGACGACATGGATGTAAACTTGCAGTAATATGAAGTGTCCCTCCATTAAGAACGTAAGTAATGACTTCCTTAAATTCATCGGTCATTTACAATTCCTGCTCTATATGATTGAAGACTTGGAACAATGGCGGACAAATCTGACTTCATAAATTCAGTGCAGTGATGCTGTCACTGTCTTGGAAACTTCTTGTTCCGTTTTATCGCCGAGGTTTCTTGATCAGAAATGACCAGTTGTTCACCAATGGCAGCAATGTACACCATCAAAATTAAGACGCATCAAAGGAGCAAAACATATCTCAATACGTATCAGTACTTTGTCTATGTCTTTGTTGTTGTTTTTTATCCAGGCACTAATGGTTTATGTTTATTTTGCAGCTTGAATACGTCAAGTTCAATGAAGTGCTTTTCAATTTTTCCTACAAGCCCATGTTGTGCCCAGATATTCTTGTTTTATTTATGATACCTCGTTTAAGCATCAGTTTATGTTCTGGACGGAGAAGCAACGAGAATAAGAGTGTTTCCTTTACTCTGCATCCAAAATACACGAAGTCCATACCGTTACTGCTGTCACCTCTAAGAACAATTTTTCTTTCTGACTTGTAAAATTCCAAAGGTTATAGAGATACACTTGTATCTTTTAATCTCTCAAAAGCTACTGGCTGCTCTGCCCAGTCCCCCTCCGCCCCCCACCTCCCCGACCAGTCGTCCCCAATCCAGGTCCTTTTTTCAGTAGATCAGTCATGGACTTCCGGTTTGACGCAAGGCAATGAACAAATCCGCTAAAGCAGTTTACCACACGCAGTACGCAATCAGCTAACAAAAACGGTCGTGACAACAATTCAGTAATTACATTGACACGATCGAAGTCATGACGATCATATTCAGCACTAATGTGGCAACAATATTTCATCTCAGACTGTCTGACAACAAATTTATTTTTTGTTTGATTTCAGTTCAGTATCTTCGATACGCTTGTTAACTGCATTTACTCTTACGCCATGCTCTTAATGTGATCTACCTCACATTATAATGTCATCAATGATAACGTCACAATCGTCTAAATCGGGGAATGTCTCTTTTCATCTTGTTTTGGAAGATTCAGAAATTTGCCTATCGTCAGTTTTTCAAAACAATATCATCCGAACGGCGTGATAAATACTAAATTTACACTCTTCATATAGAGGAACTTGCAACAACAACAACAACAACAACAAGAAGAGAAAATCCTGGCAGAGCATCCGATGTTGCAAACAGCTTCAGATCTGTAGTTTTGGGTCTGTATCATCTTGGTTTGGAATCTTGCAGTGCGCACGTTTTACTGAAGAATTCAGACATTTAAAATTTGCGCAAATCCTGACATTGAGGCTACTTTTGACCATTAAGCACCATCGGGGCACGGCAGTTTGTGGGGATGTTAATGTTCTTGTGATGCCTGCCACTTCTTACGATCTAGTTTTGCTTTTAACGTTTGATTGAATAGCAAAGAGAATACGAGCTGTTTGATACAGCATAGAGTAGTGCCCTCTTCCAGTTTGATTTGTTCAGCACGGTAGTCAAAAGTCCGGTCTTCCAAGAGACACTGTCAGAAATTTCATCGACCCGTTTTACAAGATTTCATTTTTCTGGGCTACATTTCTGCTTTAATATATTGATTACACTACTACACTACTTTTCACAACACTCTGAACTTGAGGGTCTTACCATAACTTTGTGTAACAATACACAAGGCACCGTTGGTACTGCTTCCTGGGGGTGCAAGACGTGTTTTCGTTTCATGAAGTTTTGGTTCATTTGGAACTCGTTCGTATGTTCCTTTGAATTTCTTTATAGCTCTCGACAGGATTGTACATGTAGCTACCAAGATCACTGGATGGGACTTACCGTCTCTCGATGAAATCTGTAGAAAATTGTTTGCAAGGTAAAGTCATTAGGTCAAAATGCAACACACACAGCTTTCGGAATTTTGAAAAGTTCCTGTCAGGTCAAACGTATTGGAATGAGTAAACAAAACCTTCTCGCTTTGCTGATAGTTTCTGTCCAAAAGCAGCCAGTGCCTTATCAATACAAATTGAAATGAACGTGCGTAAAGAACGAATGAGTGAAACACAAAAACCCACCGCTCCACGTGACAGACTTGTCGCCGTGTATGTCTGAATAGAAGACGTTCAAGTGAGCATGACTGCCGACATGCATGTACGTGGATATAGTGAGTAAGACTGCCTTCATCTGACTACTCACCTGCAGCAATTCTTGAGCACTTTTTATTGCTAGTTCACAGTTGTGAGTCTGTGTGGGTGCGTGCGTGCCGTGCGCGCGCGCGCACGCTTGTGTGTGTTTGTGTGTGTGTGTGTGTGTGTGTGTGTTGTGTGTGTGTGTGTGTGTGTGTGTGTGTGTGTGTGTGTGTGCGTGCGTGAGTGAGTGTGAGTGAGTGTGTGTGTGTGTGTGTGTGTGTGTGTGTGTGTGTGCGTGCGTGTGTGTGTGTGTGTGTGTGTGTGTGTGTGTGTGTGTGTGTGTGTGTGTGTGTGTGTGTGTGTGTGTGTTCGTGTGTGTGTGTGTGTGTGTGTGTGTGTGTGTGTGTGTGTGTGTGTGTGTGTGTGTGTGTGTGTGTGTGTGTGTGTGTGTGTGTGTGTGTGTGTGTGTGTGTGTGTGTGTGTGTGTGTGTGTGTGTGTGTGTGTGTGTGTGTGTGTGTGTGTGTGTGTGTAGTGTGTGTGTGTGTGTGTGGGGGGGGGGGGGGGGGGTAATATGCTTGCATACTCAGTCGTGTATAATACAAACTTTGACTTCTAGCATACCTTTAATGTGTTTGTGTATAATTCAAGATTAAGTATTAACTTCTCTTCGTTTCTTATCCCTCCAAATATTCCACATGACATCCGTACACTTAGTAATAAAAACATAATATACCTATCCCTACTATCAATCTTCAAAGACACTCCTATCTTCTGGAGTTATAATTTCACTGCCCTTGGATCAGCTGTATCCAGACACACGAGGTGAATCCGTCATCAGTCCATTCTTGTTCTACCACTTTATGGACTCCTCTGCAAATCTTTTCAGCATATCCATGTAGACGACATTTTTGACACTTCCGTCCGCTGGATCCAGAATAAACAAATCCAAAATGAATCAATAATCACTTTGCACTGGTTCTTCGACGTAACAGAATCCTCTCCACAGTTTTACAAAAAGTCCACAGAGGTAAGATTTTGACACTTTTGTCCAGCAACATGGCAACGGCAACTATTTTTGTCATGTTTATGTCTACATCGACCACAACTGTTTTGAGCGTATGTACACATGGTTCTGCCTCACCTCTGGTCCTTATATTTCGAAGATAGCCACGACCACGTCCTCGCCATCTTGAATTAGAGGCCACATCTGTTGTTTCAACAGTATTGTAATCTGTTTCTCGCATCTGATGTTTAATTTGAACATCTTCACCAGCCGTCTCAAGCGCTTTTGTCAATATCAGGAGAGCTGCAATTTTTTTTCCGGATGTCTGTCTTCTCAACCCAGCCACCAAGCTGTCTTGGAATGGATCTTGAGGATCTACATATTCTTATTGAGCAACTAATACACTTGGTGCTTGGTAACCGTTGCACTTTAAGTTTGTTTCCTTTCCTTACTCTAGAATCGTTCGTAGATCATGTATTTGTCCCCCCCTCTCCCCCCCCCTAAAAATCTATCTATCTATCTATCTATCTATCTATCTATCTATCTATCTATCTATCTATCTATCTATCTATCTATATGCATTTCAGATTCCGACCACAGTTTCAGAATCCGTGTCTGGCTCTGTAACTTTTACATGTTATTCCATAAAGGTTCAGAAATGCAGATTTTTGCACATTTTGTCGGAGGTTTCACTCATACTGTAGGGCTTTTTTATAAGCCGTCTGGCTGCATCCAGCCATCATCAGTAGTCACAATATGGTCTCAAAATACTCAGCCAAATGATTGTGGAGACCCGTCCGACGGTGGTGAAGAGGGATCCAGAGAGTCACTAGCCTCGAGGCTGTTCGTTCACGTCACAGTTTTCAGCCCCACTTGCCGTTCTTTAGGCTTGAAGAAAAAAAAGCCTTCGGGGGTTGTAAGTTTTGCAAGTTCTTGACCAACTTTGTTCGTACGACTCTGACATCAAGTTTTGATACATAACATTACAGCGACAGAGATACTGACAGACCGGTTCAGCGCAACTGTGGAATTCTGTCCACTAGAGTAATGTTCTGTGTGATGCCAGTGGTTACAAGGGAAACGCCTCCTGTTTAAACAACGTTTCATGAAAATGTGGCCATCTGATGCAAAATTCCATCAGTCTGTCTGTCTGTCTGTCTTGTCTGTCTGTCTGTCTGTCTGTCTGTCTGTCTGTCATTCTATCTATCTATCTATCTATCTATCTATCTATCTATCTATCTGTCTGTCTGTCTGTCTGTCTGTCTGTCTGTCTGTCTGTCTATCCATCTATCTATCTATCTATCTATCTATCTATTCTCTATCTATCTATCTATCTATCTATCTATCTATCTATCTATCTATCTATTAAGCAAAGTAAGAGTTTAATGTCTTTTACGGTGAATCAAGCCAGTAAAACCACACGAAGCAGCAAAGTAAACAACCTTACTTGGTTCTTTAAGAACGGTTACCAGTTTATACCCATCCATTGATTAAACCCCAAACATATAAAGAGAGAGAGAGAGAGAGAGAGGAGAGAGAGAGAGAGAGAGGAGGAGAGAGAGGGGAGAGAGAGAGAGAGAGAGAGAGAGAGATGTAAACATTCCACTATATCCTTCCTATCGAGAATTGTTGTCGAAAAAAAATACGCTCATGACCCGCTTACTGGAGTGAGCTCGATTTGTTTTGAATGAAAAAAACTGAAACCACAAGCGAATTCGGAGAGTAAGCTTACTCAAAATGAAAGTGACAACAACAAAAAAAAGAAAAGAAAAGAAAAAAGACTTCTTCTTTTTTACTCGGCAGATTTACATCGCGCTAATGTACGTTGATACTTTTGCATACCAAGGCCACCTTTAACACAACACTTTCAAACTTTTCTTTCCTAGTTTCCCTTATTCGTTATGTGAAGCTCACACCACTTTCTTGCTGGAATCTCACACTCAGCTGATGCTATGCTAACATCGCCTTACTGTCAGAAAGAGATCACAACATACAAAAAAAATCAGTTTTACAATCGATGACACCTCCGAGGGATCATTTGAAAATGAGACAGTATGCGTCTATAACAGCAATGGGTCTTTCACGCTTGTATGTCTTTATCCGCGTGTGGTATAAAGTTGTCTTTGAGACTGGATTAGATACAATTCAAGGGGGCTGATGAAAGTGGGGAATATGAATAGAAGCGTCATCTAAAATAAGCATTGTCCACGACTTAATGAAAGTTTGTGGATCGCAAAAAACATCTGGCGTGAGTAAGGACTAAAACGCTCACATGACGAATGGCTGATCGATCAAGATTGGCCTTGTTTTTAAACTTCGCCTGTTTGTTGTAAATCGACACACACACACACACACACACACACACACACACACACACACACACACACACACACACACACACACACACACACACACAAGCGCACGCACACACACATGCACAGGCACACGCTCGCACGCGCGCGCGCACACACACACACACACACACACACACACACACACACACACACACACACACACACACACACACACACACACACACACACACACACACACACACACACACACACACGCACGCACGCACGCACGCACGCACGCAAGAACGCACGCACACTCACACTCTCTCACACCACACACACACACACACACCGCACACACACACACACACACACGCACGCACGCACGCACGCACGCGCGCACACACACACAACACACACACACACACACACACACACACACACACTTTGTCCCTACGCCTCTGCCACCCCAACCCACCCCTACTACCACCCCATCCGTCCACCGCCTCGCCTCTCACTGTAGGACGTGCGTTATGTCCTTATCGAAACCCACTGCCTACCTGAAAAGAACACGTGTTGATTAGCACAAAGTAAGGGTATTCATCATTGACACAACGATGGTGCAGTGCTGCCTAAGCTTCTCGCTGCCTTCAGCCTGACGCATGTGACACGATGAATAAGACAGGCGCATTACCTCTCTAATTTTCTTTAGGTTCAACAGTTTGCCTCCGTACGTCTTTTTTCGCTTGAGTCGGACTCAGAATCTCATGTTTTGCAATCGACTTTAAATATGCAGATGATGTAATAATGTCTAAGCATGTGATAGTAAGTCACCTTACCCTGTGTCGAACATGAGTGAATGTTACTGCATTTTCTTTATTGTTACACACATTAACAGGATTCGGGAAGGTCAGGATGTTGGAAGGATGTGTGTGTGTGTGTGGGTGGGTGGGGTGGAGGCGGGTGGAGGGAGGACTGGGTATGTGGGGGGGGGGGGGGGTGGTGGGGAGGTGGATAGAGAGTAAGGGGAGGAGACTGGAAGTATATGGTGATTAGATGTGGTACTGACTAAGCAGTTGATTTTTCATTGCATTTAAATAACTTCCTGGTTTCTGTCAGTACAGGAATCGGTCTTCATCCAATAACGTAATCTGATCCTTGTTTCCTTTCAGCCATGAATCTGGACTTTTCATCTTTCCAGTGAATATCACTGAGATTTTGTTCTCCATTAAGTCAAGGAATATGAACTTGCTTCCATGACAATGATGTAATCTAGACGTTGAACACCAATCTACTAAGACATTCTAGCCAGGGACTGTCCTGTTAGGAGTACTTCTATACTGCGACTACCTGTAACCTGTCCCTGCCAAGTGAACGTGAAATGTTTCAAAGTGTCAAGTCAGTGCAACTGCATATCTGTGGGACTTCCAAGTTCTTCTAAGTGCCATTTAAACCTGGTGAACTGTGGCGTATAGTTCGCCTGTTCAACGGTGAATTGATGAGTGCCATGTTTATTTTGAATATCGGTGCTCTTGGCAACCACTGAGATTTTCATTGCACACGTGACTTTGAAGTCGGAAGAAGGATTCTAAGTTTATCCACGGAGTCGGAACTACCGTGTATAATAAGTATTCCGGAAAGTAGAGAAAAAACACCGCCAGGGTCCTCAATAAACAGATGGTGGTCTTCAATGTCATGCAAATGCATGCATTGCATACACGTAAAACAAACACATATCTATGTTACCATAAATGGCTATGAAAGGAGTGAGGGAGAGAGAGAGAGTATGAATGCGAAAATAATATCGCAGACTCATCACTGATCCACATTAAATGTAGTTTGATGTAATAAACATTTGTTTCAGCTTTAACATCGCCTGGTCCAACATCATTTGATCAGTGGAGCAGCTTGTGTGGTAAGCATCCCATCCTCACCAAACAAATGAACAAACAAACAAAAAACGACAACGAGAAGAAGAAATCTATACCAGATGTGCACAGTTCGTCGGCCGACATTCGCTACATTTTTTGTTGAAGTCTTTTTTTTTTTTTTCCTGTGGAAGCAAAACAGTACCGTTGCTATCATGTAACATGAACCCAGCGCCAAATCAGGTCTGCTAAACAGTCATTTTAACATCTGTACACTTTTACCATCCTTCTTGTGTGCATCAAAGGTGAAAAGGTGGTTTATTAGTTAACATAATCGCCTAGAAAGCGATTGATTTCGGTGGCTCGGACCTCGCACAGAGCGGTTATCTCTTTTTCTTTCCCTGTTTCCTGGTCATAGGAGTCCTGTTCCTTCGCATAGGACAATAAAAACAAGTCACGGTGAAAATGCACTTAACAACAACAAGAAGCTACAAACCATTTCGTAATAGATGGCGTTTCCAAAAGGCCCATGCGGCTCACTGCCTGACCCTGCTACTACCGCTAGATTTCACTTGACTCTTTCTAAACACGGAATTTTCCATTGCAGCACCGTAGCCACGATCCAGTACAAACTGAAGGAAAAGGGTATGGAGTGAGAGTGCATAGTTGGATTAGAGCAAGGATGCGTCTATGACAGATCGCTGGTGGCCTTTCGTCTCTGTGATCATGATCATCAGTCACAGCGGTGAGCATGAAGCGTGACGGATGGCATCTTCCCCGTCCTCGGGCTTGCTTCCATTCTGTAATCTCTTCTCCTTCTGGAGTCTCATGCACTGACTGCTCCCTAAATTCGAGCTTGATTCAAGGTCAAAAACAAACCAAAAAAAAAGGCTAAAAGCGCTATGTTTCATAGATAATCATTTCTTTCTTAACAACGGTAAAACGCTCTTGTTATTGCAGCCGGAGATAATCATCTTTCTTTGCTGACGAATAACAAAATAATTATGTCGCCAGTGGCGCTTGTGTTGACACAGAGACTCGAATCGAGTTGTGAACGTGAAAAAGCGGAAAGAAGAAGAAGAACAAGGAAAAAAAAAAACCGTCAAGAAACTACTTACGTTTACATCTTCAATTCACGCACACCTACGTACACATGCACGCCTTTCCCCCCTCCACCCACACCTCCCCGCCTCACTCTTCCCCACCCCACCCACCCCACCCTCCGCCCCATCCCACCGTGCGCGCGCAGAACAACACACAGGGGAGTGGTGGTGGCGAAGGAAGGGCAGGATTGTGACAGACAAAAGGATAAGGCTGTTGGAGGGGGCGTGGGGTTGGGGTTGGGGGATGGGGTTGTGTGGGGGGGAAGAGTTAGATAGGTGGGGAGTGATGGATAGGTTGGGGTTGGGTTCCTTCCAGTTAAAGAATCTGGGCTTTGTCTCTCTCCAGTAAAAGAACCTGGCTTTGACTTCTTCTGGAAAGAATCTCTTCTCCAACAAAAGAATATGACTTCATCTTCTTAAAAAAAAGTCTTTCCAATAAAGACATTTCAACACTTTCCCTCCCCATAAAAAAATCTGAGTTTTGTCTCCTTCTAATTAACAACTCTGAGATTTGATTCTTTCCAGCCGGCAAATTTTGTGCTCGTCCACTTTCCGTAACAAAATGTTGGCTTGTCTTCTTCTAATAAAAGAATCTGGGCTTCGTCTCCCTTCTGAAAAGGAATCTTGGATCAGTCTATTTCCTAAAAATGGTTTTGTGTCCCCCCCCCTCCCCCCCCCCCCCCCCCCCCCCCACCGGATATTTGGGTTTTGTTTCCTTCCAGTAAAGAAATCTTGGTTTTATCTCCTCACGTAAAGGAAGCTGGTCTTTGCCTCATTCTAGTTAGCTTTATAGTCTTCACACAAAGAATCTACACTTTGCATCCATCCAGCATAGGAATCTGCGCTTTGTTTCCCTCCAGTAAATGTAATCCAGTCATGGACCCTGGGCTTTTTTTAAAGTACTGTTCAGAATGTTGTTTTTGTAATCGTTTTCTCACGAAGAAAAAAATGGATTTGGGATATATCTCATTCACTGATTAATTTTCAAGATTTGTCTCGATACCAGTAAACGAGCATGAAAGCTGTTTCAGATGAATGATAGATTTGGTGCTTTGTTTCTACCAAACAAATGATTTGGGGGGGGGTGGGGGGGGGGGGGGCTATAAACTATGCACGAATAAGGGACTTCCGTCCATCTATGAAACGATCATGGATGTCAGTAGTATAGTACGTGCAAATCGAAACCCTTATGGGGATGGGGATGGAATGTCTGGAATGTATGACGTCACCGGAAGTGACATCAGCGGAAGTGACATCACCCGGAAGTGGAAGTGACATCATTCCGGAAGTGACATCAACACAGGAAATGACATCATCAGTGGGAAATGACCCGGAAGGTCGTGACCTCGTGACTACGTGTCGGAGCGTGGTAAAGGGGCCCGATTAGTCGAGGGCGGGTGACCAAAAGAAAGAAAAGAGGATTGAAAGCAAGTGAGCGTGTGGAGGAAATCATGGGAAATGACCCGAAGGGTCGTGACCTCGTGGACTACTGTCGGAGCATGGTTCGGTAAGGGGCAGCCACGCGTCACCCAAATTAGTCGAGGCGAGTGACCAAAAGAAACAAAAGAGGTTTGAAAGCAAGGGGAGCGTAAAGGGGGGGGCGTCACACCGGGCCCATTCGGTGCTGAGGAAAGGGGGGTCACCCCAGGTACAAAGTATTTATAACAAAGGGCGAAGAAATGAATAGAAATAAAATTTTTGATTGCCCCTCTGTTTTTTGTCTGGGTTTGGGGACCACCTGTATCAACTAATCTATCATCCCGGAAGGGGAAAGTGACATCATCCCGGAAGTGACATCATCCCGGAAGTGGAAGTGACATCACACAGGAAATGACACAGGGGGAAATGACCCAAAAGGGTCGTGACCTTGTTAAACTACGTGTCGGAGCAGGTAAAGGGGCCCCGATTAGTTGAGGCGAGTGACCAAAAAGAAACAAAAGAGGGGATTGAAAGCAAGGGGAGCGTAAAGGAGGGGGCGTCACCCCAAGGACGGTCATTGGGTGCTGAGGAAAGAGAGTAAACCCCCAGGTACGACCTTCATCTCAAGGGAAAACTATAACAACGCGAAAGAGGAAGAAATTTGAATAGAAAATAAAATTTTTGATTGCCTCCTCTGTTTTTGTCTGGGCTTGGGCCCAAACCTCTATCAACTAATCTGTCGACTAGCTGATACGGGGCAACATAGGAAAACGTCCAAGCGCCGCATAAGCACATAGCTCCCCCCAAATTAAACAATGTTTTGTTATTATAGTCTTGGTTTTGTTTTAACTATTCTTTGTTTTGTCTTACTTCATGCTTATTTTTCTTGTATACATTTGGGCTTTGTTAGTTGAACTGAGAAAAATCCTATGTTAATGAGATGCCGTTTTCCCCTCTGTGAGAGAGATGGTGAGATTTTGTTGCATTAAAGGATTGACGATTTTGTCTGTATTTCGGGTAGATATTTTGTCCATTTGCAAGATTATGGGCGTTTTTCTGCCCATATTTGTGTGTTTTTTTTGCCTCCACTTATAAAGATATAACATGAGTAAATATGTCAGGTTTTGTTTAATGAACTGCTGAGCCTAGCGATAAAGAAAAACAAGAAAGAAAAAAGAAGGGATTTGTTTGACTATTAAAAAAGCGTTTTTTTATGTATCTTTTACAGGTACCCATTTTGACCCCAAGCTTGAAATGTGTATCAGAGCAGAATGGGGTTATAAAACATATTTGTATCATATATGTCAAATCAAAGAGGGTTACCATTCTCTTTTAAAAATGATTTTGAGTTTGTGTACAAAAGGTTTACAAAGATACAGGTGGAAACAAAATTTCTGCTTGTATCCATTTTGGCTAAGATGATATTGATTTATTAACCCCGTATAGACCAAATTTTGATAACTTGATTTTTCTGTTTTATTTTTGTTTTTTTGATTAGAAGATAATATTAAGGGTGTTGAAAATGTTGAATTGGGGGCGGTGGGTTTTTGGAAAAAGCAAACGCCCCCATAAAAGATGTTTTTTTCAAAGGAG
>CM031597.1:63968337-64000336 GCA_018398815.1 Conus ventricosus | reverse complement strand
AAAATAACGATACTCAACAAACTCTGTTAGGTTATCCTTCAATACTAATTTACTAAACTTTTCAGATTTAGTTTTTGCTTAATCCTGTGTTTTTCTGATCATTTTCAATAACATCATTTTCGCGCATACATTCATCAAATGCGTCTCTGTCTTTCATGTGAAATAAAACTACAGTCTTTAACTGTTCTCTAAAGTCTTTTAAAACGGAGTTATATTTTGACATAAAATCCACACACTTATCCCATCATGTCTTCCGCTGAAAGCCAGTTTTGACAAAGTGTTTCTCTTTTTAACTATATCTTTTTCTGCTGAACAGTCATCTATAATAAAGAGTGTCTGCGTTCCCTCAAACACTTTATAAAAGTATTCTAAACACTCACTCAGTTTAGTGCTAGGATCAACTAAATATACGTCATCGTCTGTCCATATAAACCTTCTATCATGATATGCTTTGTTCCTTTTAAGTGTTGGACAGAAAATCACAATATAATCAAAATTATAACGATAAACTGTTTGTAATAGGTTGAGGACAAATATTGTTTTCCCACAACCAGTTTGTCCACAAATTAATGAACAATGAGGGTTTTTGTCATAAAGTTTAACTGCACCATAGTTTTATAACAGAATTTAATCTAATCCAGTTATTATTTTTATCATACTCTCCGTCAAAACCTGTTCAGTATAATAAAATCCTATGAGGCCTAAATGTGTAACATTAATCCAATTCAGTTCTGTAAGAATGTTTCTATTTAAGTCAACATCGATTTTGTGCTTGTTGTTATGGTCTTAATATCCTCACCATTGTGAAGAACGACTATGGTAACTTTAAGATGTTTAACGTCTAAGTTTTGCCAGCTAATATTAATTCCTTTTATAAGTATGTCACTAACGCCCACAACCCCATCCCTCTCCTCATCTTTTAAGACAGAAATTTCAAATATCATTGTGAACGTGTCTCCTAATTTTCTGCTTGGAAAGAACTGTAATTTTGTAGAAGCTTTCTTTAAAACCGTTTCTCTTCTGTGGAGGATGTACTGTTTTTTCCCATACGCGTTATTTCAATCTCTTTCCGACTATTGTCGTCCGGCATAAGACTTACATGTAAAGGGCCAGAGTTGAATGCTTTTCTGAAACTTTTTTGACGGCTAAAAAATGTAAATGGCTTATGAATTCAAATTTTATGTCCCATTCTAAATATGGTTCTAAGTGCCATTGCTGTCAGGTTTTCGAACTATTTTATATTCATACTGGCCAGCATTATTTGCTACTACATTGCATAGTTGTTCTAGTTTAGGAAACTTTTGTTGTCGCCAACCTCTTTGCGTTATAATCACCATCTTTAGTGTACTCAAAACCATACAAAGCGCCTTATCTCACCGTTTCTGTTCAAGTCCGCAACGTCTGCAAGGTCTTTTAATTCTAAGGTTATACACCTCACAGGCGCAAAATGTAACTCCGATTCTTCTGGCCCACGCGACATTATTTTTTAGTACAACTTAAATTATTTTATTTCCAAAACATGTGTAGGTTATCACATTTTACGACTTTTCCCGTTTTGTCTGTGATCTTTATATTAAATGATCTGACCCTCCCACAAGCTAATTTTTTAAACTGTAAATTAGGGAATTGTATAATTTCATAATCACAATATGCAGCTTTCCCCTGACGGAAGAGCTCTTAAAACAGTTTTAGGGCCTTCCATCATGTAAGTTTTCATCAGTGCTCAGCTCATCCAAATGAACATAGAGTAATGAATGTAATGCAAGATCGAGCGGATTTTCTCCCTCATAAGTAGTTTTGCTCGGTGTAACTCTAAATCTATGATTGTCAGCTGCAAAGCCTAACATTTTAGCTAGCTCTTTATCAAAATAGTAAACTACTTCTTCTTCAGGCTTGAATGATAACATTGTTTTCAGATTCGCATTGTTAAGTTTTAGAGTAATGTCAAAGTTACTCATTGCTTCTTTTAGTGAGCAAAACCCGTAATAACCATCAGGTATTGTTAACTGGCTAACTTTGGCCCCTGTTTTGTCAATTTTTTGAATCTATTATATTCTTTGATTCACTTATATTAAACCATACAACTTTGTAAAAATTTCGTGGAGTGCGACCATTCTGGTTCCGCAATTGTTATCAATAGCATGTTCTAAAAACGAAGGACGGGCTTGAGTTGTTATTGTTACTAACATTTTTTAAAACGAAATAAAAATGAGTGCATTCAAATATACTAATGCAAAATATTCTGTTGGGCCGCACTACAATCTTAAAAATATAACAACTGATACTCTTGTCATTTCTGTGACCCAGACTGACACCTTTTCAAGTAAAGGTGAGTACTCCATTAAGCAGATATCTTAACCCCCCTATTAAAAAAGACTACATCGCGAAAGTGTGTTCAGTCATCCGATGCAGTTTTATCAGAACCAGTTAAACTTTGCTGTGTTTTGTGCATCAACTGGGTGTGGAGTATCGTATGCTGATCACTTAAATCATCCTGATCCTTTGGTGAGGTCGGTGTATAGATTTCATTTCTATTACACTTTCAGGCGTATTTTGACTGAACTGCAAGCACCATTACCTAATGACAAACCGTTTAATCCATTCAGCAACCGAATAGACATGAAGGCTTTGAAAGGATTTGTAACGAATTCAATATTAATGTTAAGACAGACTTTAGACAAAAGTTGGACCTTAATCATGGTCTAGGCACCCTTATTTTTGGGCGTGCACAGAAAGTATAACTATGACTGGCATCCTCCTTACACATCTTTCTCTTCAGGCACAGCTGTTCACCTCGGGTCTATAGAGCAAGAGCATAAAACAGCATGGACAACATTTATCTTAGACACTTCTAAGGGCCAAACTAGAGCGGGAATAGAACGAATAAACGACTCTATTCGTACTTACGTTTGGTGTTTGCTGGGTTTTCGCAAGCACAGACAAGGTCGAGCATAACTAATCCTTCTACTGGCTTTGATGCGCAAAAACAGTACTTAGCAAATTAGAGGACGCCATTAATTCTACAGTTGATTTACCTTCAAGTATTAAAAGGTACCAAAATGTTTTACAATACGCAAGATCGAAAGTAGACTTTGCTGTTGGCACTGGTTTATACATGCTGCCTTCTGACCTCAGACTCCAGATAGGTACAATAATAAACTACAATAATGAAATCCTTGTGGCAGGTAATGAACAGAAGGTCGGAAAAAACGACATAAATTCTGAGCCAGTAATATTAAAAACAATAAAAAAACAAGATGACCCCCCAAGATTAAGTCATCCAATCCCCGATGTCCAAAGCCCGAAGGTCGTTGAAGAAGTCCAAAAAAATAATGACCATGAATCTGAAAAGACAGCACTTGTTTTGTATTAACTGGCCTAGGATTACTCGGTCTTTATTTTACTAAATATTAACCCAACTATTAAGAGAACTAATGTCCATAAGTTGCTCGGCCATAAAGCCAACTACTTTGCCTGCAGTAGACAAAAGCCAGCTAACGATACTCCCTAATATACCTGGCAAAGAGTCTATAGCTTTACCTGCTAATTTTTTTAATAAACTCGCAAGATGATCAAGTTGTTTTTTTACCCATGATTTATCAGGCGGAGATGGAGGCGATGGCGGTGGAGGCACTGGGCTTTGACCACGCCACCTGTAATAGCCAACACCATGTACTTATTGCAAATCCTAAGGCTGTTATAACGCTTGCTAATGTGATTCCCTGCTCTCTAAACAGTGTTCGTATTCGTTCTGCTAGCGTCGTGTCTTCATATAAAATTCTTTGGATAGTTTCTCTTATTCTGCTCACTTGAGTTCGTAATTCTTCTCGGGTAGCAGACGCCGCTTCTAGTCTTGGCGATCTTTCTTCTTCAAGCCCTTTTAGTCTTTGTTTTATTCTTTCTTTAACATCGCGTCCTAAGTTGGCGGCGTTAGCCTCAGCGAGTTTTTCTTTTTCTTTTTCTATATCCTTATCTAGTTGAGTAAGTTTTGCTAAATTGTTTATTAATTCTCCTCTGAAGGTTCTTAAAGTACGATCAAGGGCTCTTAATTCTCTTATAGACCCCTCTATATTTTGCATGCGCAGCGGCGGATCATTTATAGTGTTTAATGCTGTTTCTTCTGAAGAAGTGGTTTCTGCTTCTATTGCATTTATTATTTTGACTGTTGTTTGACTTAAATCTTCAAGTTCCATGTTTTGCATTTGGTTATCTGTTGGGATTTCTTGTTGTATGTTTTGAAAGGAAGCAACTTCGTCCGGATCTAATTTTGGTTTAGTAAAGCCAAGGCGATTCCGCTCGCTCGCACTGAGCCTTTGTCTAATTGTATCTGCGCCTACAAACCTTGATGGGCCTCGTTATTAGCGTAAGCGGAACACGTTCTCCTTTGTCGTTTTTCACATACAAATGGTTATCTTTTAGTTCAAAATCATCAGGGTATATAGTTTCGGGAGGTCCTAGTCCTAAACTTTGGTATAATGATCTGGCCTTACTTTCTGTTAATTCACGCCTTTGCACCCCTTCTAATTCATCATGCAATGAGAGCGCTGAGCGATGCTGCTCCCAAGGGAATCACTCATGTTGTCTCCAGGATTAAAATCATAATTTTCTTCATCTTCAATGCCTGCCATATTTTAAATAATTAACTTTTTATTTTGTTTTATAAAAAAATGTTACAAGCATATGGCTCGATTCTTGACCCGCATAGAAGACTGAAAGAACCCTTGGGCGTGAAGGGAAATAAACGGAATATTACTGTTCCAAATAATCCATCTACTATTGATGCAGATCAAATTCTTACTGTCAGATTTCCAGACCTAGGAGCGGATGAAGTGATTGTGCCAGGCTCTGCGCGTCTTACTTTCAAAATAGAACTTACTTCAACAACAGACCCCAACAGGACGGTTGTACAGAATCTGGGGCGGGCAATCGTTAAGAAAATTTCTATAAAACTTGAGGGGCAAGAAATATTTTCTTTACACAATGCAGACATATTTTTAACCTATTTTGATCTATGGCTAACCGGGAACGAAAGGGCCGATCTTGCGTTTCAAGGAATCGAAAATGAAGATGCACTAAAACATAGAATAGGCGCTGAAAATGCTAAAGACGGCAAAAGGTATGTAGCTGTAAGTTATGCGTATGGTAATCGCTTTTCCATACCCTTAGATTTTGAGTTGTTAAAAGCGCATGCCCCATACTTTCAAGGAGCGTTAAAAGACAGATTGTCATATGAACTAACTTTTAATGACTACAAACATGTTATTATATCTACAGACACCGAAGCAAAGTACAGCATTTCTGACATCTCGTTAGAGTTTGACGTTGTTAGCAACCCTAACTTAGCAAGGCTGATTGAGCAACAATATCAGTCAAAATTAGCAATATATTACGAAAGAGTGATTCATCATTCTAAATATCCTAAAAGCAGGGCAGACACTATATGGAATTTTAGTTTTAGCGCCACAGCACATTCACTTAAAGGTATTTTATTGCTGTGTGAAGATGAAGGACCATTCGAAAGACAAACTGAAAATTTTATTAATCCTAAAATAACGAAAGTGCAATGTACAATTGAGGGTAGTCCTAACCAAATCTACGCTAGCGGGATTAAACCTTATCAGCATTTTGATGAAATAAGAAAACTGTTTGGAGGCGGGAGGTGTAGAAATACAACAGTTGACCTTGTGTCTAAAGATCTACATCTTCACAGCGTTAGACTTGATCATTATTTAACAACGAAATACGGTTTATGGATTGACCTAAGGTCAACAGAGGATAATCAGTTACATGGAAGCAGGAGAAAGGTTAGAGAGATAATAAACATTCAAATTGATAAAGAAAAAGAGGCCGATAAACCACTTAATGTGTATTTGTTTTTATTATATGATGCGCAGCTGAACATTGAAGGTAACAGATTTAAAGATGCACCATACTAAATTAATTGTTCATTTTTAAAAAAGCATGTCTGTTCAGCATTATCCAAAAGTACCTAAAGAAGAGATAGTAGGCAACTCTGCTGTTATAGAAGGCAACATTGACCCCAGGGTCGTCTCTGCTGCTGTAGAACACCCTGAAGTAAAAACCTTTAGATTAACAAACATTACACAAATGCAACAAAAACTAGAGCAGGACCTTTCAAAATACAGCAAAACCAAACGAAGGTATTCTGCTGCCTTTAATGCTGTTACCTATGTTAATACTGGGGCATCGACTATTGGTGCTGTATCGGCAGGAACAAGTGTAGGTCTCTTAGCAACAGGTGTTGGTGCACCCGCAGCTTTACCTCTAGGCGGTTTGTCTTTAGCTCTCGGCCTGTGCTCATTAGCTGTAGGTGCTGCTAGCAAAAAAATAAAAACTAAACTCCAAAAGCACACAGCTATGGTTCAACTAATAACAGCTAAACTTAGTTCCTTTAAGCTGACAATAAATAAAGCATTAGCTGACTCAAACATCGCGGATGAAGAATTTAGTCGTTTACAGGCCGATTTTGATGACTACAAAAGTCAAAAGTTTGATCTTCAAAGAAAGGCAAGGACAAGTTTTTCTCAACAGCCAGACACTGAGCAGATAAAAAAGGAATGTTTAAAAAAAGTAGACGAGACATTAAACTCTGTTCTAAACAGCTCACATTAACAACGCCAAAGGGTGTTTATACTTTAGTTTATGAGTTCAAGCACAAAAAGACCGTTGATATTGATTCGGATTAATTATTTTTTTTAATTTAAATAAATATTTTGAGTTAGAAAAGAAACTCAGCATGGATAAGATATATGAAGGCCCAGACGAATTGTTTGAAGCAATGCGTAAGGAAGAAGATTTATCAAAAGCTTTAAATGATATCAGTCTAGAAGTCATTGATCCAGCAAGCGTACGGGCAAGTGTTGGTCATGCTATTTCTCAAGTTCCTGGTAAACTAACAACACAACCGCCAGTTAAAGTAATGTTAGCTGTTTTAATCGATTATATAACAATAAATGAAGAAAATCTAGAAGTCTGGGTCTCAACTAAACAACAGACTATTCTTTCTCATAATGACTTAACCCCTGGTTGGGCAGACGAACTGCTTACACAGTTTGATGTGGCCGCTGAAGAAGCTAAAATGAGAGGCTCTGGTTGGTCAGAGGGCGAAGTCCTAGAGATCAGATTAAAACAGGCTAAGTATGCACCAATTGTAGGCAAGGCTTATATTCCACTACCTCCGGCATTAGTTGCAAAAAGAGCAGTTCTAAACATAAAGAATACAGACAACAAATGTTTTATGTGGTGTGTTCTCGCAAGGCTGCATTACGTCAGCAAAAACGCAGAGATAGTGTCTAACTATGAACCTTACATCAATGATCTTAACTTTAGTGGAATATCCTTTCCTGTTAGCGTGGACAAAATTGATCAGTTTGAAGAACAAAACAAACCAATAACTGTTAATGTCTACACATGGGATGAGGAAACAAATCTACACCCTATTAAAATGTCCAAGAACAGTCCAACGATTGGCGAGCCAGACAAAAGCCATGTTGACTTACTGCTGATGCTTTCACCAGCGGGGCTACCACATTACACATTGATACGAACAATGAGTAGATTATTGAGGCATACTTCAAAGCATTACCATAAACAAGAATTCTGCAGAAAATGTTTAATAAGAATGCCATCCGTTCCAGCCGCGCTTGAACATAAAAAACATTGTAGTAGCCCAGTTGACTGTAATACAGAACTAATTACGCCCCCACCTGGATCTAAAGTTAGTTTTAAGAACTGGAAACGGATGCAAATTCTCCATATGTTGTTTATGCAGACTTCGAGTCGCTTATTGTTCCTTATGAAGGGCCAGCGCCACAAAAACTTCGAAAAACAGTCTTAATGAGTAATCATCAGATTTGTTCATTTGCCTTCATCGTTGTCAGGTCGGATGGCGCCCATTCAGCACCAGAATTGTATAGAGGACCAGATGCTGCAGAAACTTTCTTAAAACGCATGCAGCAAGTGCGTAATGACTGTTCTAATAATCTAAACTTATCTGAAATCATAATGACGCCTGAAGACCAACAACAGTATAAATCAGCCCACACATTGTTGGATTTGTGGTTTAGAACTAATGTCTAACAGTGAGGAAACCAATCTGACAGTAAGAGACCATGATCACATTAGTGGAAAGTTCAGAGGAGCAGCACACAGTAAATGCAATCTTCAACTAAAGTTTGAACCAAAGACATGGAAGCTGCCTATATTCTTTCACAACTTGCGAGGTTACGACTCTCACCTTATAATGCAAGCAGTAACCGACGCCTTTAGGGTGTCATGCATTGCACAGTCATCGGAAAAGTACATGTGTTTCACTTTAAATAACATGTCTTTTTATGACTCTATGCAGCACATGATGGGTTCGTTAGAGTCACTAGCTATGTCCTTAAAGTCCTGCCCAATAACGGAAGAATATTTTGACCCAACACTCGTTAGAAAGGGCGTTTACCCTTATGAATACATGAACAGTTGGGAAAGGTTTGACGAAGACACACTTCCTCCTAAAGACGCGTTCTTTTCTAGTCTTAGAGGAAAGGTCATCAGTGATTCTGATTACCAGCATGCCCAAGATGCGTGGCAGAAGTTAGAGTGTAAAACGATGGGAGACTATCATGATGCATACTTGATGGCTGATACATGTTTGTTGGCGGACGTCTTTGAAAATTATAGAAAGACCTGCATGAAACATTACAGCCGGGATCCCGCACATTACATTTCTGCTCCCGGGATGAGTTGGGATGCTTTCTTAAAGTTTACTGGAGTAAAGATTGATTTATTGTCTGACCTGCCAATGATTCAGATGATTGAAAACGGATTGCGTGGAGGAATTAGTATGGCGTCGCATCATTACTGTAAAGCAAACAACAAATACTTGAACGACTATGATCCAAGTAAAAGGTCTAACTATCTCATGTATTTAGATGCAAACAATCTGTATGGATGGGCAATGGGCGCAATCGCTTCCATTACGCAACTTTAAAATGTACGCAGGTGGCAGTACAAACAATATTCAAAAAGCATTAAAGTGGTTGAGCAGTTTGACGCCGGGTCACAGCGTGGATACATTCTAGAAGTTGACTTAGAATATCCTCATGAACTCCATGACCTGCATAATAACTATCCATTAGCTGCAGAAAGTCTAAAAAATGGCGAAAACAGAGCCGCCTAAACTTGTACCTAATCTTCGAGGCAAAAAAAAAAATGTATGCCATTACAGACTTCTACAATTTTATTTAAGACATGGTTTAAAGTTGACAGCAGTTCATCGTGTAATTGCTTTTGATCAAGAACAGTTCATAAAACCCAAATACATCATGAAGAACACTGATCTCAGAACTAAATCCACAGATGCTTCAGAAAAAGACTTTTTCAAGCTGATGAACAACAGCTGTTTTGGAAAGACTATGGAGAATCCCACAAGCGCAAAGATGTTAGATTGGTCACCAAAGAGAACGAAGCAATTAAAAGCTGACTTCAAAACCTAATTATCAGGACTTCAGAAGATTTCATGATCAGCTTTTTGGTATAATAATGAAAAAAAAGAAAGTCAAATTGGACAAGCCTGTATTTATTGGGTTTACTGTTTTAGAATTAATCAAAGCTTTTGATGTTAGAATTTCTTTATGACTACTTTAAGCCCCTATATCCTGAGTCCAGAGTGCTTTACACAGATACAGATAGTTTTGTTATAGATATTCCTACTGAAGACATCTATAAAGACATGGAATTAGAAGTAGCTAAAGGGCATGCAGGATGGTACGACACATCTGATTATCCTAAAGATTCGCCTTTGCATTCAATTACTAACAAGAAGGTTTTAGGAAGATGAAGGATGAATTATCTGGAAAGGTGATCAAGGAGTTTGTTGGGTTAAGGTAAAAAAAGTACAGTATTTCGAGCCAGGAGAAAAACATCAAAAAAGCAAAGGGAATATCTCGCAGTGTTTGTTGCAGTCGAGCATTTTTCACATGACAACTACAAAGAAGCGTTGTTCAAAAAACATATTTTCATCATGACAACGTAAAACTGCGATCTAATCTACATGAGATCAACACAACGTTGTAAAAAAGAAGTCATTAGATAGAACAAACAAAAAACGTGTGTTTGCTAATCCAGAGTTTTCATATGCAATCGACATTGGAGAACAGCATAATTATATATCTTCTTCGGGTTTATATTCAGATCCATATTTTCATCAACTTTATCTATAAAATCAAATCATATCAACCTCCAATTCATTCAAAATTTTTCTCATGTTTTTTGTTTGGCGTTTGAATTTTTTTTATTATTTCAAGATATTCTTTATCCCATTTTTGATAGTCAAAATTGGGATTTTGGGTTGTAGGTGATCTGGATGCATTGCCATGTGCTGATGAATCCCGCAAATGTTGCACTAATAGCAGAAACTCAAACCATATGATTCCCGCATCAATTCCAAGGTCTTTTCATTTATCATTCTTGTATCATTCTGCGCTTCCTTTTTTAAGTTCCATTTTAACTCAAAAAATTTTTTACGTAAATTAATTAAGCGGAACTGTGTCTGGCGGAATTATCTGCAGTTCCCCTTCAAAAAAGATCTTTGAGGAGCTGGTTGTTTTGTTTGTGTCAGTTTCTCGTAAATAATACACGGGCGGATTCATCTTTACAATTCTTTTATTTCATATGGATCAACACTCCAAACTGGATCGGTTGCCCTGATGCGAGTGTCCACCTTCTGCTTCTCCCGGCAAATAAAGATACCTTACTTTCAAGCCAAATGGTAATAGTTTGCTGGATGAAGACTCTCCTTCAACAGCATTTATTGTTTGTTTTTTGATTGCTTGTACTGGTTTAGACCCGTTAATTTAAATTCTTCTTTTATTCATTGCACGAAGAACTGAGGGCAGTCTTCTAACCCATTCTGTGTTCCCGACAATTGTCAATAAGCTCTCTGTGATACGGGTAGGGGGAAAAGTCTTTCGGCTAACTGTTTTGTTAAGTTTTCAACTAAAGCCGTGATCTGTGAACTCCTGGAATGCCTTTTTTAAATTTGGTAACTCTATGTTTCAACAATAATTGATTCACTTGGCCTTTAAATTCTTTTCCATCATCGACTTAAAATCATGCGAGGATAAGTTAAGGGCCTCGTTGATATATTAGTTTGTATAGCAACAGCAACAGCAGAAGCACTCTTTTGTGTTTAATGGTTCCGCATATTTGTATCTTGAAGCCATGTCAATAACTGTAAGTGCGTACTTAAATCTTTTTCGTCTAATCGTATCATGGGTAAATATAGAAGGTCCATTTGATGGGTGTCGTTTGGCGTTGATTCGCAAAGTGTGGCCTCTGTATTCGTCTGGGTGCAGGTAAAAAAATTTTTGCCAGATTGCTTGTTAGATAACCATTCCTTCGCTGTTTGTTCACTGACTCCTGCTGCTTGGCTTAGCTTTTGATTGCCGTGATTCCCTTCCAATATCCCTTTGGGCGAATAATAGATTTTTGTTCATTTTTTTTATTCACCAATATTATGCGCAAAAAAAATACACAACAGTCATCCCAAAAAGACGATAAACAACCGATTTCTTGCATCTTTTGTTTTTTGATGGATATTAAAGTCGCTGAATTTTTTGGTGGGGGCAATGTCTCGATTGGCTTGCCTTTACAAGGTAATATTCTTTTATTGCTTGATCAACATCTTTAAATGTGTAAGCTGCATGCCCCTGTTTTTTTCAGTTTGTTATTAATAAAATCAAAAACTGCTCAATTCTCTGCTTTTCATAGTGATCTTGTGCTGCAGCTAGTTCCCTCCACAGCTTTGTTATGTCTTTTTCTCTCGCCGTCATCCCGCAGTTTACTAAACGCGTAATTACTTCCGCTAAAAAGCAAGTGCATTCACCACTGCACCACCTATCATCATTACGAGTGAAGCCTTTTTTATAAATGTTTTTTTTTTAATTTTTCATATGTACTCTCAGGAATTATTTTCTTGCTTACTAGAAAATCTTTCGTAGCGAACGAAGCTGAAATAACAGCAATCAGCTTTGCTGAGTCTTCAAAGTCTAGTTTGCCAAGATCTGCCGGTTTTTTTTAACAGGCTTTTCCCAAAGCATTGTGTATCCTACACTTACCCCAATGCTTGGTAAAACCTGTTAAAAATAATAACAGCAGAATGGTATACAAGGTTGGTAACAGTTTTTTGGGTGCTCATTTTTAAAAAATAAAATAATTATAATTAATAAAAAAAAAATGAATACCGATGATCTACTAAACCTTCCTGAACTTATGAATGATCAAGTTAAAGACCAAGCTATTATGCCCAAAAAGGAAAGGCTGTGTTTTTTGGCAGCATGTGGAAAAACAAAACAGTTCCTCAGAACTAAATTCAGCATAGAACAAATTCAACAGATGTCGCCACAAGACATTGTAAAGTATCATAACAGGTATGAAGCGAAAACTAGGATCAAGAATGGTAAAAAGTGTTGGGAAAAACAGTTCTTAGTTTGTACACTAAACTAGTCAGTAGATTTGCTCCCATTGATTCTGAACAAGACTTTATGTATGATTTTTAAAGCAGGATCCGTTTGAACAAAGTCATTTGAGTCTCTAAGCTGTGATCTATATTACAGATTCGGAAAATTGTTTATCGCCATTAATCATGGGATTAATTACTTTTAATCATATGATTTTATTTCCCTTCAAAATGACCAAGCCAGAAAATTTAGCAGAATCAGAAAACACTGAATCAGGTGGAGAAAGTGACCAGTGAAAAGCATCCTCATCCTGGGCGTGTTGAAGCAAGGAAAAAAATTAGCAGAGTGGAACAACAAAGAAATTAATGTTACAATCACAGAATATAACTCATCAGAAAAACATAACACCGCCAACGCCAGAACAAGTTGATTCAATGCCAGCTATAAAAACTCCATGTGATTCAAGGCCCCACAGCACCAAAGTCTTCATGGAAATATTGAACTTAAAACGTTGTCATTTTTGGCGCCCTTCTGCTGGGTGGGGGCGGTTATTACGGTTATAAAAATATAAACAACGCTGGCAAAAACAAAAGCAGTCAAAAAATCTGAACCACTAAATACAGAAGACAAAAGCATGCCAGAACCACCAACAACAAAAGATCATTTTGATCCATTTCAAATGCAATAATATTTTAAGAACTTAATTTTTAAAAATTTTTTAATAAAAATAGATCATGGCATATTATTAATTGTTTTTAAAATGATGGGATCAATAAATAAAGACAGGGATCTATAAAAGACATTTCCATAGACCAGAATTGTAATCAATGCGGTTGCTTAGATGTAAGAACTTCATAAGATCTATGCCAACCGATCTCACCCAGAGAACGCCGAGCAAGACAAATCCTCAACAATGACGCGTTTTTTGAGGCTGTGTGTACTATATTAAACATCTACTATTTAAGATAAAAACATAGATTGTATTGTTTTTTCTGAAATTATAAGATAACTTGAATAAGAACTTGGTTGTACTTAGAGGAGACTTAATTACAAATTTGAGGCAACTTGAGAACTTGAGGTGACTTAATCAAGAAATTATTTTTAAAAACTTGAGGTGACTTAAGTAAGAACTTGATTAAAACATGGGGGGGATTGATTAAGAACTTAGAGGTTACTTGATTTTAAAAACTTAGAACGACTTGATAGCGACTTGAATAAGAACCTAATTGGCGACTTGATGAAACGTAAATAAAAACACAATCCATTGTTACATTCTTTTTCCTTACATGCTTTCCCTTTTTTGCGAGCCCCTTCATTATCAAACTTATCACAAAATTGCAGAGCTGGGCGCCGCATTTGTCACTTTACTATAGGCGCCCAGCCAACGCAAATCAGCCGCGTCAAAATTACACAAAAATTGCCTAGCCGGGCGGCGCCGCGTGCCAGTGAATATATATTCCCGCGGGAGTTTTCCAAAATCTAAATTTAGCCCTCTAAGAATATACCTAAATTTTGGTTTTTGGAAAACTCCCGCGGGAGTAAACTAAACTAAATTTAGCTGGGGCTTGCAAATCTATTGTCAAACGTGCTTTGCAAATTAAAGTCAAACGTGAAGCAAACCCCTTTGAATAGTTACGTGGGCCACTACATTCTCCAGCCCTCTTGCTGCTAAAAAGTACACGACTCATTCACATTAAACAGTTATAGCAACAGTATATTAAACCCAACACATTGAAAGCTTTTACAATTCTATGGTGACAGTGTAAATGTTGATAAAGTTGTTTTTTATTTAGTAAATATTTTTAAAGGCCAAAAAAAACAACTGTATCTTACATTACTCTTTAGTCACTAGTTTGTTCAATATTTATATTAAATTTCTTTAGCATTAAATATAAAAATATAGATTTTTAACAATTAATTCTCTCTCAGAGAACTACGAAAAAAAAACTAATTTAAAAGGGGGACAATTACGGGCCCGCTGATAGCATTAACAGCCGTCGTGTGCCAGCAAAGCCACTAATTGCCCCTCTGAGGATCCCCCTTTTCCTGTCCGACGTTGCCGCGTGTTTTGTTAATTTATGGTTAGACTGGTTATAGACTGTTTGAGGGAACGCAGACCTATTTATTACAGATGACTGTTCGGCAGAAAGAGACATAGTAAAAAAAGAAACACTTTGGCAAAACTAGCCTTCAGCGAAGACATGCTAGAATAAGTGTGTGGATTTTATGTCCAAAAATATAACACAGTTTTAAAAGACTTTAGAGAGCAGTTAAAGACTGATTTTTTATTCCACATGAAAGACGGAAACTCATTTGATGAATGTATGCGCGAAAATGATGGTTATTTGAAAATGATCAGAAAAAACACAGATTAAGCAAAAACTAAAATCTGAAAAGTTTAGTAAATTAGTATTGAAAACGGATAACCCTACACAGTATGTTTGTTTGTAGATAATCGTTATTTTTTGGGTTATAGAAGTCTTACTTATCAGAGAACTAATAAATGCCGCTTCTAGGTCGCTGTAGTAGATTCTGGTAAGCAGACACCACGTCTAGGAGGCGGGAGCGCCATCTTGCAACGGTCGAGACAAACGACGTATGACTACGGTCAGCACTCCAGACAAGATCAGGTCTCCACAGGTAGGGGGGGCCCCCCATTACAGTATCTTCACCTCAGCCAACTACTGGTGAGTACCGTAGTCATATCATTGGCGACGAGGATGGCGACGTTCGGACGACTAGCTGAGTTTGGGCTGGATAGGGGGGAAGACTGGGAACAGTATGTGGAAAGAATGGAACACTATTTTGCGGCTAATGACATTGATGATGCAGGGAAACAGAAAGCCATTCTTCTGAGTGCATGTGGTGGGGCCACTTACAAGCTCATGAGTGACCTACTGACCCCAGCTAAGCCGGGTGGTAAAACGTACACACAACTGAAAGAGGTGGTGTTAAACCACCTCAAGCCCAAGCCCTCGGAAATAGTACAGCGTTTTAAGTTTCACACAAGAAGTCGAGGCTCCGACGAGACTGTAGCAGTCTATGTTAGTCAGTTACGTAGGCTGTCGGCAGACTGTAACTTTGGAGAGGGACTGGACAGTATGCTCAGGGACCGGTTGGTGTGCGGCATCAACAATGACCGCACACAACGACGCCTGCTGGCAACAACGGACTTGACCTTTGCCAGGGCCTTCGAAATAGCAACAGCCATGGAACAGGCCGAAAAGAGCGCAGCAGACATACAGGGAAGTGCAACTGCAAATCCCACTGACAGTGAAGCTAAAAGTGTCTTCAGGGTAGACCGTTCAGCGAAGCAGAACAATGAGAGCATCAAGGGACACAGGAAGAGTACAGACAAAAGAGACATTGAGTGCTGGTTCTGCAAGGAAAAAGGACATATTCAAAGACAGTGCCGAAAGTATCAAGAAAGAACAAAGAATCGTCGGGGACGAAGTACTTGGGGTAGTGGAGTTGTCAGAAACGTGGATGATTTTGAACAGAGGACAGATGATGACAGTGAGGTGTACACAGTGTATAAAACACAGAGCAAAGAAAAACCATACCTGGTGACGATATACATACAGGGTATTCCAGTCGAGATGGAAATTGACACAGGAGCATCTCTCACCGTGATCAGTGAAGAAACTTGGAGGCAGGTCAAAAGAGGAGGGACTTATCTGCCTTTGCAGAAATGCGGGCGGCGACTGAAAACGTACACAGGAGAGGATATTCCAGTGGTAGGCATTTGTTCGGTGACAGTTACATACAAGTATAAGGCGCCAACGACACTGGAAGTAGTGGTAGTGAAAGGAACAGGTCCCAGTTTACTGGGTCGGGACTGGCTGAAACATCTCCAGTTGGACTGGTCAGAGATTTTTGCAATGCACAAGGTACTCACAACCCCTGATTCTGAGCTGCAGCAGATTCTGGATGAACACGCAGAAGTGTTTGAGGAAGTAAGGGGCACCATTAGAGGGGTTCAGGCCAACATATTCGTTGATCCGAATGCACAGCCATGCTACTTCAAGCCACGTCCAGTGCCCTATGCACTCCGCGAAAAGGTCGGCCAAGAACTAGATAGACTAGAAGCAGAGGGTACAATCGAGAAAGTCCAGTTTTCAGACTGGGCAGCCCCGATTGTAACAGTGGTCAAGCCAGATAAGAGCATTCGGATCTGTGGAGACTACAAAGTCACGGTCAACAAGGCATCCAAGCTGGACAACTACCCAATCCCAGCGACGGAGGATGTGTTAGCAGAACTGGGAGAAGGAAATTTGTTCTCAAAACTGGATCTAACACAGGCTTACCAACAGCTTCAACTGGATGACAAATCGAAGGAGTTCACCACCATCAACACGCATCAGGGTTTGTACCGCTACAACAGGCTGCCTTTTGGAATCTCCTCGGCCCCGGGTATATTTCAGCGGACCATGGACAACCTTCTGAAAGGTATTCCTCATGTACATGTTCGCCTGGATGACATTTTGGTGGCGGGCAAGACGCGCAGGGACCATCTAGAGACCTTGCGAGCAGTGCTGCAACACTTGAAAGCGGCAGGGGCAAGGTTTGAACAGGCAGAAGTGTGTGTTTTTGGCCACGGAACTCGTCTACCTGGGCCTGAAGATCGACCAAACTGGACTCAAGCCCATACCTGAAAAGATGCAAGCGATTCGGGACATGCCACGCCCAGTGGATGTCAAGCAGCTGCAAGCATACTTGGGGATGGTAAACTACTACTCCCGGTTCATGCCAAATCTCTCCACAGTGCTGGCACCCCTGTATGCATTGCTGAAAAAGGACAACAGGTGGTCATGGACGGAGTTGGAAGAGAAAGCATGGATCGAGTCAAAGAAGCTGTTACAGTCACCCCAGCTACTCATTCACTTTGACTCTGCAAAGGACATAGTGCTGGCCTGTGACGCTTCCAACTATGGGGTGGGGGCAGTACTTTCACACAAAATGGAGAATGGTAGTGAACGTCCAGTGGCATTCGCTTCACGCACCCTGAACAGTGCTGAAAAGAACTACAGTCAGGTAGAGAAGGAGGCTTTGGCTATTATTTTTGGGGTGAAGAAATTCCATCAGTATTTGTTTGGCCACGCTTTCGAGATTCATACAGACCACAAACCATTGCTGGGATTGTTCAAGGAAAACAAACAGATACCAGCCATGGCTGCCATGCGTATCCAGAGATGGGCATTGATACTGGCCTCTTATGAGTACACCATCACATACAAAGAAGGAAAGAGACACAACAATGCTGACGGTCTGAGCAGATTGCCCCTCGAGGTGACCGAAGAAAGGCAAGCGGATCAGGGAGAAACGGTGCTACTGATAGAGCAAGTTGAAACCATGCCAGTCACGGCTACACAGATTCGGCAGTGGACAAACCAAGACAAAGTATTATCTCGAGTCAAGGAATACACTCTGAAAGGGTGGCCTGACAGTTACCATGAGGAGACACTTCAACCTTACTGGATTAGGCGCAGTGAACTGAGCATCGCAGACGGATGTGTGTTGTGGGGCACACGGGTGGTGGTCCCACCGAAAGGCCGTGAGCGTCTGTTGCAGGACCTGCATGAGTCACATCCTGGAATGACCCGAATGAAAGCCTTAGCTCGTTCCTACATCTGTGGCCGAACATGGATAAAGAGATTGAAGACACTGTACGCAGCTGTTCCAGCTGCCAAACACAGCGCAACATGCCTAGCCCGGCACCCTTACACCCATGGGAATGGCCAAATCGTCCATGGAGTAGACTGCATGTGGATTATGCAGGACCGTTTCTCAACAAGATGTTTCTGATCATCATCGATGCACACTCAAAATGGATTGAGGCATACCCAATGAATTCATCCACTTCGGCGGCCACTATAGAAAAGCTGCGACAGTCCTTTGCTACTCATGGAGTGCCAGAAATCCTAGTATCGGATAACGGCACATGTTTCACCAGTGCAGAGTTTGAAGATTTTCTGCAGAAGAATGGTATCAAGCATATCAAGTCAGCTCCCTACCATGCATCCACGAATGGTCTAGCTGAGCGCGCTGTGCAAACCGTGAAGCAGGGGTTGAGAAAAGTTAACCAAGGATCCATCGAGACAAGGGTGTCGCGGTTTTTGTCAAGGTACAGGGTGACTCCACAAACAACGACCGGTCGGTCTCCAGCAGAGCTCCTCTTCAACAGAAAGGTGCGCACTCGGTTTGATATCCTCCAACCATGCATGGAGCAAAAGGTGGTTCAGAAACAGTTGCAGCAGAAGCTGAATCATGACCATTCGAGCATGAGAACCTACCAGGTGGGTGATCTGGTTTACGCCAAGAACTTTGCAATCGGACCAAAGTGGCTGCCTGGAGTGATTCGGAAGCTGACAGGACCATTATCATATGTGGTAGGGTTGTCGAGTGGTCAAATGCTGAAACGACATACTGATCACGTACTTCCACGACAGGGGGTCACAGATATATCTGATAGTACAGAGCAGGATATCAGTCTGAAAGCGTCACCTAGTTCCTTGTTAACCCCTGTGTCTTCACCAGTGACTCCGGCATCTGGAAACCCATCGGAGCAGACAGAGACGGGGCCACAGCCATTCTCTCAGGACACTCTTACACCAGAGAGGGCAGTGTTAGCGCCTTCCTCCTCAACTCTCCAGGAGGACCCGGCTGTAGGGTCACCCAGAGCCCAGCTATGGCATCTGAGACTGCATCGGGTCCACCACCAGTCTGGCGCCCTGTCCGTAAACGACATCTGCCTAGGCACCTCAGAGACTTTGTGCTCAACAGTCTGAGGTCATGTTAGTAAATGGTCCAAGTCACAGACAGTCATCAATCAGTTGTCACAATTTGTTCAAGTTGTAGTTTAATTATAGTTATTATTTTAGTTCCAACCCATGGACATTGGGTCTTCAGTTGTGGTTTCATGGTGAAGGAAGGAAGGGTTTAGTTCCAAAGAGTCAGTTGTTGAACCCCTTTTAAGTTTATTAAAGTTAGTGTTCCATTACTACATTTTCCAAGCACAAACAGTCACTAGTGGGAAATTTGCATTGGGCTGGCAATTAACTTGTAGAGGGGGATATGTAGTAGATTCTGGTAAGCAGACACCACGTCTAGGAGGCGGGAGCGCCATCTTGCAACGGTCGAGACAAACGACGTATGACTACGGTCAGCACTCCAGACAAGATCAGGTCTCCACAGGTAGGGGGGGCCCCCCATTACAGTATCTTCACCTCAGCCAACTACTGGTGAGTACCGTAGTCATATCAGTCGCCTAGCCCCGAAACTAGGTTGAGGGGCTAGGTGAGTTAGAAGCGGCATTTATTAGTTCTCTCCAAGGGACCAACGCGTCAGATTTGGGGACAAATCTCGATTCATTTTGCGAGACTAAAAGTACATGGGAAGTAACCCTGCCAGTCGGTCCTAACTCTTACTTCCTCACGGTGGATTCAGAGGCGGATCCAGGTGTTCAGTGTTCACATGATTGTGGTAAGAGGTTTACGAACTCTTCATAGAACATGAACACTGTAAAGTTACTGTCATAAACTGATGAATATCTGCAAAGCAAGAGGCCTATACCCTCATCTCTTCTCGAGACTGACAATCGTTTGTCAGCTTGACGGGATATCACACACACACACACACACACACACACACACACACACACACACACACACACACACACACACTGGGAAGAACTTCCTCATTCAGAACAGTCAATTACCTCCCTGGTGGGAAAAAGAAATATTTGTTTTAACTCACGAACTAACTCAAAGGGTGGATTCAAGGGTCTGCGTTCTACTCGGTGCACTTACATGCACACAGACAATCATGCGCCCCGAACCTAACAACGCATCTGACTCCTTTCTTTCCATACAACAGACTAGTAGAATACGATTTTAAAATTCTCCCCCGGTTAAAAAAAAAAAAAAAAAAAAAAAATTCTGTTGTCCTTTCTATTCGCACCTCGCTTCTTTTGGCGCGAGGGTGTTTTCATATTTCCTTTTTTTCTTCTTTTCTTTTTTCCAATATGTTATTGAACAAGACATCCCTTTTATACAAAGTGTTAACACTGTTCTCGCAGAAAATACATCCAGGTCACACTGACCTTAATTCATTCGCCCATTTCACGAACTTCTTTTTCAAATCATGCAGACGACCAGTTTGCCTCGCATAAACAGAAATCCATTCTGGGTTCACAGACTCCAATTCTCTTTTTAATTTTAGATTTTCCAATGGGGGGGGGGGGATCCTCTTTATTTTCAGTCACAAGAAAAAACAACACACAAAACATTCTTTCCGTGCGGACAATCATCCCATCAAATTTCCAAATCAAAATTTCTATCGACAGCAGACATTCTTTCCCACGGAGCAAGTTCCTTATGACCATGACTCTTGTCTCTACTGGCAGTCCAACGCTCGAAGCTCCTGAGGCATCACATGAGCTGCGAGCGGCTCGTTCAAGTAATAGCTCCACTGTTTAGGGAGCTCGCCCCTAGAATCAATGATATACGAACCTACAAATACTTGAGAGTTCAATTCACTCTCTATCTAAGTCATACTTCGTCCTCTTCTCTCTCTCTCTCTCTCTCTCTCTCTCTCTCTCTCTCTCTCTCTCTCTGTATCTCTCTCTTAGCTAGTCCGCTGCTTCAGCCAAAGTGACGGCCAGTCGCTTTTATTTCCCCAGGAGTATAAATCACTATTTAAAAAACTGATCACTGAGGAGCAAACGCCCTATAAATATGAGTTTTCAATCACTCCAGTGAAAGTGCTCCTGGAAACATATCAACCATCTGCAGAGCGCGTCTGCCGGTTTAAAATGCAAAAAAAGGGGGAAAATGATGTTTTGTCAGGGGCGCATGGCAGTCCATCTACTGTAATCAGTCTTCTGAGTTTTATTGTTGTTTCTTCTTCTGGACTATACCTACCACATTCAAACAATAACAATACACAGGCACTCAGCTTCCCTTCTCTCCCCCCCCCCCCCCCCGCCCCTCCCCCCTACTCCCGTAAAAGTCAACACGTCAACGCCTAGACCTCCCTCCTTCCCCTTCCCACCTCTCTCTCTCTCTCTCTCTCTCTCTCTCTCTCTCTCTCTCTCTCACACACACACACACACACACACACACACACACACACACACACACACACACACACACACACACACACACACACTTAGACAGACGGACTCTCTTTCTCTCTCTCACACACACACGCGCGCACACACTTACACAGACAGATTCTCTCACGCGCGCGCGCGCACACACGCAACAACACAACACACACACACACACACACACACACACACACACACACTTAGACAGACAGACAGACACTGCCTCTGTCTCTCTCTCTCTCTCTCTCTCTCTTCTCTCTCTCTCTCTCTCTCTCTCTCTCTCTCATCCTCCGCTCCACGACGCTCCAACAGATAGCACACAGCGGTGGCAGCGACACGCACGCACGCACGCGCTCTGCAACTGACGAAAGAAAAGAAGAGGTGGAGTAAGTTGGAGTTGAGAGGGTGGGCGGCTTCCTCAACTGCAGTGAGCGCAACTGCCGCCTATATAGTCGGAAGGTCTGCCCTTGTGGAGGTCTTTCCTTTATTTTGTCGGTGAACGGCTCGCTGTCTGCCCCGCCTTGCCTCTTTCACTCCCGGCTTCTGCTTATATAGCCTCTTGACGCTTCGCTGCTCAACGGGGGGGTGCTGCCGGTTTTTTTTTTTTTTTTTTTTTTTTGGTTCCTTTCGAGGTTTTTTTGTTTTTGTTTTGTTTTGTGTTGTTAGGTTTTGTTTTGATTTTTTTTTGTGTGTGTGTGTGTGTGTATGCTTCTGTATTGTTTGGTTTGTTCGGTTTTTTTTTTATCTTCTTCTCCGTCATCATCGGTGTCTGTCCTCATCGTCGACCATGGCTTGGGCAGGTAGGTGGTATGGATGTTGTGTCTCGCTGGGAGGGGAAGAAGAGGGACTGCGGGATGGAGGGGGGGGGGGGCGAGAGGGGTTGGTGTACGTGGAAGAAAAAGGGTGAGGGGAGAAGGGAAGGGGATGGTTTGGAGTGGTGGTGTGTGTGTGGTGTGTGTGGGGGGGGGGGGGGGGGGGGGGGGGGCGGACGGGGGGAAAGGGGATTGATAGCGGTCGTGTCAAGTCTTGTCCGACAGTGTGACTTCAAGTTCACTAATGTTCTTCTTTGTTCTTTCTCTCTTATCCATCTTCTTTTTAATTTATTTCTTCCCCACTCTTCGTGTTTCTCTCCGAGATCACGAGTGAGCCTTTCTTCGCTGGAGTGTCTGTCACGTTGTGCTTTCCCCTGTCTTTCTTTGTTTCGTCAATCTATTTATTTTTGCGGGCTTTCCAGTCGGTCTTTGTTTTCTCGTGTCAGCATATCACTACATAGTGGAATCAAATTTCATTTGCTTACTCACTAAATACACAAAGGCATGAATCACTGAGCCGTGTACACGTCAAAGTATGCACGTACAGCTCGCTTGCTAGCTGGGGGACATGGGGATACGGGGGAGATGCTTGTGTCAGAGTGGGCAGGGTGGGAGTGGGTATGGCATGACTATGACAGTCTTGGAATCATCATAAAACAAAACCAAAGCTATGTGCATTGAATAAAACGGCATAGCCTCTAAATACTCATGGACACATGAAACAGAATGAATGAAATGGTGTAGCCTATCAATACTTATGGACACATGAGATAGAATGAATAAAATGGTGTAGCCTATCAATACTCATGGACACACATGAGATAGAATGAATAAAATGGCGTAGCCTGTCAATACTCGTGGACACATGAAATAGAATGAATAAAACGGTGCAGCTTATCAATACTCATGGACACATGAGATAGAATGAATAAAACGGTGTCGCCTATCGATACTCATAGACACATGAAACAGAATGAATGAAATGGTGTACGTGTAGCCTTTAAATTTCTCATGAACACATGAGATAGAATGAAGAAAATGGTGTAGCATATCAATACTCATGGACACATGAGATAGAATGAATGAAATGGTATAGCCTATAAGTGCTCATGGACACATGAGATAGAATGAATGAAATGGTATAACCTATTAATGCTCATGGACACATGAAATAGAATGAATAAAATGGTGTAGCCTATCAATACTCATGGACACATGAAATAGAATGAATAAAACGGTGTAGCCTATCAATGCTCATGGACACATGGGATAGAATGAATAAAATGGTGTAGCTTGTTAATACTCAACGACACATAAGAATAACGAATGTCCGGCTCGTCTCCCCTTTCTACCGTCTCTCCCTTTCCTCCTTCTGCCTCCTCCTCCTCCTCCAGCCCCCTTCCCCTTCCCCTCCTCCAGTCCTCCCCCCTTCCCCTCCCCCTCCAGACCGTCCCTCTACTCCCCCTTCAGGCACCTTCCTCCCCAATGCTCCATTCTTCTCTTCTTCGCCACGTCCCCTTCCCTCCCCCCCCCCCCCCCTGTCTCACTCTCGGCCCGACCCCCCCCCCACCCCTGTCACCCATTTTCCTCTTCCCCTGTCCTCCTATGCAACCCACCCCCGTCACCCCTCGTCCCCTATCCCCGATCTTGGTTGTCGTCGTTGTTTTCGTTGTAATGGTTATTGTATTCGTACTCCTCGTCGTCCTCGTCGTCGTCGTCGTTGTTGTCGTCGTCGTCGTCGTATTAGTGGTAGTAGTAGCTGAATGGTAGCAGCAGCAGCAGCAGTAGTAGTGATAGTATTGGTGTTGGTGTTGGTGTTGGTGGAGGTGGTGGTTGGTGGTGGTGGTGGTGTGGTGGTGGTGGTGGGGGTGGTGGTGATGATGTTAATAGTAGAAGTGTCATTAGAAGTAGAAGCAGCAGCAGCAGCGGCAGCGATAGTAGCAGCAGCAGTAGTAACAGCAGATATACCAGTAGTAGTAGTCTCAGTAGTAGTAGTTGTGATGGTAGTCGTCTCGTCGTCGTCGTCGACGTCATTGTAGTTGTAGTTCAAACGGAACACTGCTTTTGTGCATTTGAACGCTAACGGAGAGACGAGCGTTGTCTTGGAATCCAGCCCTCGCTTCGCTTCGCCGTACGGTCGCTTTAAATGCGATTGTTACGGCTTTCTAGCACAAAATGTGAATCGCTGTTTGTGTGCCCTATATGCGAATGAGTCACCCCGCCCAACATATAGAAGCTCTACGAAATCTGTGGATTTGTCTAACAGCAACAAAGACGGTACGCATACACAGACACACAGACACAGTCACAGACCACACAGACACAGACACACACAGACACACACACACACAGACACACACACACACACACACACACACACACACACACACACACACACACACAACAAGAGAGAGAGAGAGAGAGAGAGAGAGAGAGAGAGAGAGAGAGAGAGAGAAGAGAGAGAGAGAGAGAGAGAGAGAGAGAAGAGAGAGGAGAGAGAGAGAGAGTTATCCATCTGTCTGTCTGTTGATCTATCTATCTATCTATCTATCTATCTATCTATCTATCTATCTATCTATCTATCTATCTATCTATCTATCTACTATCTATCTATCTATCTATCTATCTTTATGTATACACACATACACACATGCGCGCGCGTGCGCGCCGCGAGAGAGAGAGAGAGAGAGGAGAGAGAGAGAGAGAGAGAGAGAGAGAGAGAGAGAAGAGAGAGAGAGAGAGAGAGAGAGATTTATTGCAAACAATAGACTTGTTTCTGTGAACGAAATCTTTTAAAGACAAATAGAAAATGGCATGCGCATTTTGACATCTGCAGACTGTAGTGGTCATTTAAGTGCGCCAAGATCGACAGAACCTGCTCCTTTGAAACGCACTGTTCTCTCAGAGTTCATTTCTCAGGACGGCAGTATGAAAATGGAGTGTAGTTCAGAATCTTTTTTTTTTTGTGCTTTTTGGCAAAACAAACACGACAAATCTTCACACTTTTCTGAATGTCTTAAGCGACGTGATTTCAAGGGACACACAGGAAGCCAAGATTCTGAATTTACTTTATGTTGTATTGGACCATGCGGTTGTCTGCATGTGTAATATTATGTAAATCGTAAGACGCTATCTGACTATGGAATGTACTGGAATGTATGTGACTATGTAAGGTGATCAGGTTACATTATATCGCCCTCTAAGTCTTGCAGATGACAGTTTAAACAATCACTCGTTGAAACTGCGCAGAAATTCGTGTACAGTCTCCACACCCTGGTTATTTCAAAACCGTTGCCACATCCGTTTTTGTACCAAGTAAAATATGAATGCACGACACCTTCTTATTTTTATTCCTGCAGTGAAGATCATGCACCATTCTATGTGCCTGAAGTGGAATACGACGTTCTGGCATCCTGGTACTCTTTAGAAGATCATGCACCATTCTATGTGCCTGAAGTGGAATACGACGTTCTGGCATCCTGGTACTCTTTAGCCAATATTGGATACAGTTTCTAAGAGTCTGGCTGTACAAGGGATACATTCCTGTTTCGCCATAAATCAAATGTGCTTGGAGTTTTCATGCTGATGTTCTGTGTGCATTTAACAGCAAAGGGGTGTACCCCTTTAAATAGCAGCGTGGTCTGCCATCAGTCGCGAACCTTCCGACCTGCTGGTTATCATAGGTTGACTTTGGTAATCGAGCAATTTCAAGATTAGTTTAGGGCACGTTTCTCCAAGACACCAAAGGAGTGTAAGAATTCCTGAGAGACACTTTTTAGGCGTTTGGGGGTCAGGTCAATGAAAACATCAAACAGGTGGTAAAAACACATTCCAGATATTAGAAAGTATTAACTATCTGGAGGTGTTTTTTTAACCACCATAGATGCCCTTTTCTTTCAAATGCATTTACTGTTTCTAAATATAACCGTTTTTGACATTTCGATGTTTACTGAAAACTTTTGCAGTATTAGTGCATTTAATTGACATTGAAACAAGTAATTGTATCAGAGAGAGAGAGAGAGAGAGAGAGAGAGAGAGAGAGAGAGAGAGAGAGAGAGAGAGAGAGAGAGAGACTCAATGACTCTCTTACTTGCCACCATCTTGATTACGTCCCCTAGAGACAGAGAGAGACACACAGAGACACAGACCACACACACACACACACACACACACACACACACACACACACACACACACACACAGCACACAACACACACACACACACACACACACACACACAACACACACACACACACACACACAACACACACACACACACACACACACAGAGGCAAGTGGGCAGACGGACAGACAAATGGAGAAGAGAACTTACAGAATTTAAGAGAGTACGTAAATACTAATCGAACATGACAGAGAGAGAGAGAGAGAGAGGAGAGAGAGGAGAGAGAGAGAAGAGAAGAGAGAGAGAGAGAGAGAGAGAGAGAGAGAGATGGCCGTGTGTTAAAACAAAATAATGCAAGCGAGTTTTATTCTGAAACATTCTCGTCGTTTGGCGACTCACCGGAGCAGGCGGCTAGGAAGAAAGTGCAAGGACAGTGGGGGAGGCAGGGGAAGAGGGAGGAGGGGGAAGCAAAAAGGGGTGGGGTTGGAGTGGGGGTAAGGAAGGAAGGAAGGAAGGCGGTGCGTGGTTTGGGGAGGTGGGGGTAGGCGAGGGTAGTTTAAAATTGTCTTTCATTAATACTTCAACCCTATTCAGAAAAGAGAAAGAGGCGGAGGGGTAAAGGCATAGAAAGAACAGGATAGTCCCAACATTCAGGTCGCAAAGAAACAATAAAGAAATGTATTACTCGTGTAACACTCAGTCACATTAAAGTAGAACTGGAGTTGCTATTAGCGAAAATCTGTGAAAGCAGGGAAATTGATTAACAGCAATGTAGTGTACAGAAAAGAAGCCAAATGTGATTCCTTTTCCTTATCATCTGGAAAAAAAAAAAAGAGGCGAATCATGACAGCACCGTGAATGTCAGACGTAATCCGCTTATGTAACATAATCACATCAATCGTCACAACAACACCCACCTAGAAAGAAAGCGCTGAATTGCTATTTTCCCCCCTTGTCTATTTCCTGTCAGGTATCTATACAATAAGGCTCGCGGAGGCTTGTGTAGATTCTTAAACTTAAGATTAAAAAGTCATTGTGGATGTTCATTCTGGGTAACTGACCTCTGAAGATCTTTTCTGTTGTGAATCCGCCTTTTGATTTGAAGGTCATTGCTGCCAAGATGGAAGCTATATTATTTTCTCCCACTTCTGTTTGTTTGTAGATGTGTTCGTTCCTTTCTGCACTAGGTAACACACACTCCACTGAGTCGATTTAAAGAAATAAAACTTGCCGGAGAGGTTGAATGCGCCCAAGGAACGACTCATCTGATTTTATGGTGGATCTGTATGAAATGGCTCATCCTGGATCGTTCACCTAGGTCAATAGGCACACGGGGAGTCACTCCTTCAATCCATATCAACTTTCACCAAACTTACTTCCCCTGGATGGCTAATGGATTTGTGTGGCGGAGGTTTGCAGTCTCCCGCGTGTCCTGATCCCCCCTCCACCCCCACCCCACCCCTTCATCCTCGTTTTCAGTCTATCATTCTATTTGATGTTCATTCTTTCCCTTTCGTGAAGTGCTCATGTTTTTAGTCCGAGACACATCCATCTTCGGCAAGAGGATCAACCTGATTTATGAGAGGGAGTTTCTTTGTGGCGTAGGTGGATGTGCCTCTCTTCCGTGGATAAGCTGTAGCCATCAAGAAGGCCGAAGTGCTCTTCACAGGCCACACGCCACAATTAGGATTTTGAACTAAAACACAAAAATGTAATCCATGTAACCATTTTGAAGCCTACCATAATTATGAGCCAGCATTTCATGTTATACTGATAACTGATCAAAAGAACAACTCCCCACCATTTTTTACCTTTGTTTAGGGGTGGAGGGGGGGGGGGAGGGGGTCACCGAGAAATCACAAACAATATTCAAATACATGACCTTCCCTTAGTTGACGTCACATTTCCGGCCTTCGCACTCACCGTGACCCTATCTTTTGCACCAGCTTGAAGCACCTAAATACTCCCATTCTTTTGATTTTAATCTGTCTAGTTGGAACCACCTGGCTTGTACCTTGATGGCTGTGTGAAAGAAAGTGAGGAGCATCAACTTTCAGACACATTAAAAAATTCTCAAAACAATCTGATTGCGCCAGTCTATATAATACTTGGCTTCTTAAGCAAGACCCTTGGCGCATTCACTTTGGTGTGCAGCCACACAGAGCGAAACGGCGTGTCGTTTGCTGATCCACTGATCTCCCTTTGCTGGAACAAGAGACAAGGCTATACTCGGATTTTGTTTTGTTTTGTTTTGTTGTTGTTTTTTTGCACGCTGTGCCTAAGCTCTTTCTTGTTTGTCATGGAAGGTATACTGTATTCAAATCAGAATTTGTTTTTCATGTTTGCTCCTACTCTCAGGAAAATATCTAGAGGGGGAAAACAAGTGCAGGCAAACAATTGCACTGTTCCTAAGTGCGCATGTGTGTGTGTGTTGTGTGGTGTGTGTGTGTGTGTGTGTGTGTGTGTGTGTGTGTGTGTGTGTGTGTGTGTGTGTGTCTCTGTGTGTGTCTGTGTGTGTCGGTGTGTGTGTGTCTGTGTGTGTCTGTGTGTGTGTGCGCGCGTGTGAGTATGTGTGCGTGCACGTGCGTTGTGTGTGTGTGTGTGTGTGTGTGTGTGTGTGTGTGTGTGTGTGTGTGTGTGTGTGTGTGGTGTGTGATGAGAGAGAGAGAGAGAGAGGAGAGGAAGAGAGAGAGAGAGAGAGAGAGAGAGAGAGAGAGAGAGAGAGATTCAGATTCAGATTCAGATTCAGATTCAGATAATTTATTCGTAATAGGCCATGGCCCCTAACGAAGGGGTGTGTGAACATACACAGCACAATAAGTATAAACAATTATAATACATAATGAAACAAAAGCAATCGTTGTCATATGTTCAAGAAGAAACACTTTCTCTCAATTTAAAGGCTTTGTACAGAAACAATGAAAATTGTTTAGCAACTAAAGCAGAAGTGGAAGACAGAAGTAGGTTTAATTTAAACAAAGATGGCTGTCTATAATATTTAGGCTTGATATACTTTTCTCTGATGTTTCTGAGAGCTGGACAGCATAGAACAAAATGTATTTCTGTTTCCTGTGGCTCTCTACATAAAGGACACATCAAATCCCAAACAGTATGCGTTCGATATCTAAGGTAATGACAAGCTAATTCTGATATGCCTATTCTAAATTTTGCTGTTACATGCTTTAAATGCCTATCTATATCTATGTTCAAATAAGTTTTCAAGTTATGAGTATATGAAAAATTCCTATAAAAATCAAACCTCTCACTACTATGAATATGGTCAGACCATTTCTGCCATCTGCAGTCCACTAGTCGCTGGCGAAAAAGTTGCAAAAAGCCTTTTATATTATCGACATCCTTGGTTCAACCAGACGAATCCAAAATCCATAATTCAAATAAACAGAGTCGTACATTTTGTCACCCAGTTACTTTACCTTTAGTATCTAAATCATGCAAAAATTATACGCTTTTACGAGTATTCTGGTATCATCCATGTAAAGTAATTTCACCAGTATCGGATACATTTAACGGCAGAGACAATGTAAATAGGAAACGATCAGTTCGCCATAAATAAGATCATTTGGAGTACGTCTATCAACTCCTAGAAACTTCTTCAATGCGAAAACATGGACCGATTCACAGAAAGTAGCCGCTTTATCTAATCCCCATAACTCAGAGCCATATTGTACGATTGGCTGAACCTGGGTATCAAAAAGTTTGATAAATAATGTAAAAGAAGAATTGTTAAGAACATGTAACTTTTTCATGATACAAATCAAAACATTTTTAGCCTTACTGGACAGGTCTTTGCATGCACCACAAAACTCAAACGAGTTGAGAATAAAATACCCAAATATCTATAGGCATTGACAACTGGCATAAGATTACCGTCATACAACCATCTTTCTCGAGCACTTAAATATCACCTTTACGGAATACTATAATATTGCTTTTATCCATATTCACTGTAACTGCAGATATCCAGCAGCGCGGTGTAAACTATTAAGTTGTGTTTGTAAACCTACAACAGTTTCTGACATCAAAATAACATCATCAGCCAACAAAAGGATAAACAATTCAAAAGCATCAAGCGAAAGTGAAGCACCATGTTTACCATTATTAATTACTTCATTGCTAACTCGTTAATAAACAAAGAAAACAAAACGGGACTGCATGCATCGCCCTGTTTTACTCCTTTTGAACAATTAATATAATCTGTAAGTTCGATCCACAGCGGACCCTGGTTTTTACTTTATCATACATACTTCTAATACACTTATACAGTTTACCTCTAATACCATCTTTATGCAAGACTGGCCACAGAAGATTTCTATTTATCGAATCAAAAGCTTTTCGAAGTCTATGAAAGCTACATATAATTTTCTGTTATAAGAAAACTGCTTTGTACAAGTGCAAGCAATGTAAACATATGATCAATAGTCGAATAACCTTTTTAAAGCCTGCTTGATGATCACCTGTAATGTTATTTTCTTCTATCCATTCCTGCAGTCTATGATTATAATCATTCCAAACAATTACTACTGATATCACAGAGGGAAATCCTCTATAATTGCTGGGATTATTAACATCGCCCTTCTTATAAAATGGCAGAATAATTGATTCAGTCCAGTTATCCGGAAACGTACCACTATCAAATAATATATTAAACAATTTTAGAAAGAAGTTTACCACCTGGTTAGAAGAATGTTTGAATAATTCACCAATAATGCCGTCAGGCCAGCTGCCTTAACGATTTTTCAGTTTTCCTATTGCTAATAGTACTTCCTCTTGTGTGATTGGTCGTTCATATAATCACCTACTGCCTACATCAAACACTTCTTCGATTGGTGTGTTATCAACATTTGAATCCAATAAGGTTTGGAAATGCTGAAACCATGCATCAAGGGTAATACTGTTTCTGGGCTGTCTTCTTTTGACAGAAACTCTGCGGATAGTACTCCAAAATTCCTTTTGCATTTTATTGATGAAACGAGTTTATCTAATAAAGACTTATTGAACACTTTCTCTTTCCTCTGTAACAAGTGTTTATACTCCCGTCTAGCAATTGTATAAGCGTCCCTATCTCCTATTTTTATAGTGCGACGACTAATTCGTAATAACCTCCTTGCATTTCTTTTACTAGTATCACATTCTTTATCATACCAATCAGTCGATGTTTTACTGCTATCCAAAGGTATACATCTTTTCATACAGACAGCAACTTTCTTTTATGCATGCATTAAAACATGTTCAACGCTCGATTTACATCCACATCTATAAATGCATTGCACTATCTAACTTTGCTTGAGTTTCTACACTGCATAACATATCTTGAAACAAACTAGCATTTTCATCATTCCATACAATTTTTTCTATGACATTTTTCTGTTCAAGGTTGCAGGCATGCACAATACTTTCTTAGGAAAAACAACATGAAGTGACACAGGTAAATGATCAGAGTCAATACTTCTAAGACACTTAGCCTGCA
>CM031597.1:63953337-63960837 GCA_018398815.1 Conus ventricosus | reverse complement strand
TCCGTCCCGTCAGACAAGACAGAAACTGGATAAATGTCCTCTCCGTTCACCTCCTCACAACGTAAGTGTTTCAAGCCTAATATAAGCAGACATGTTGAGGAGAGAGAGAGGGAGGGAGGGAGGGAGAGAGAGAGAGAGATTTTAACGGAAATGTTTGGAAAAAAATCTAACTCACAAGTAGTGTTCCATTGAACTGGGAGGACTTTCATTTGGCTTGAACATCATGTGTAGATATCTCAGGATCCAGTTCATTTACACATTTTACATGATCTGCCAGGGTGACAGCGTGAGTTGCACTGAAGTTTTTATCTGAGGCAGCTGCATCGTCCTGTTGTACATTGAGTTGTACACTGACACTTTGTGTACCCTTGCCCTCCAGTTGCCTTTGCTGTTGCTGTCCGAAGTGAAAGGCAGACATCAGGAACATCTCCTGCCTTTATCAGAGGTTGGTTGATGGCACCGAGGTCAGCAGCTGTAAATTTTGGTCCTAGAACACCCTCCCGGCATCCAACAGTAATAGCCCATCTTGTTCTTGAAGAACCACAACTAACAGATTTTTTGGATCTGTTGGGCCACGATCCACATCTGGGACCCGCAGTGTAGCACACTGGCCAATGGACAATGGTTTTAGCAAGTTTTTGCCACGTCTTGACATCCGTGCTGCTGCCTTGGATTGTCCTTGTTCAGCAGAAGCACGGATCTCGTTGAAAGCTGGGGTATGCTGGGTTTTGCTTCTGCTTCTGCTTCTGTTGCTGTCGCTACTACTGCTTCTGCCTCTGACTCTGCTACTGTGTCTTCTTCTGCCTCTACTACTGCCTCTGCTTCTGTCTCAACTTCTGCCTCTGCAGCTGCTCTGTCTCTGCTTCTTCCTCTGGTTCTGCAGCTGCTTCAGTATCTGTCTCTGTCTCGTTCGATGCTTCGTGTTCTTCCATAAATGCATCAAGATCTTCCTCTGTCAATATGTCACCGAGTGCTGTACTTGGCAGTACAGATGAACCTAATCCAACCTGCGGATCTTGTCCAAATGTGACTTTGAATGGACTATGACCGGTTGTTTCGTGACGGTTGATGTTTATTTGCTACTGCACAAACTTAAGGCCCACGACCACTTCTTGCTGTTGTTTTCCTTCATCCAAATGGTCAGTTTGTCCTGGATGACTCCATTTAGACGTTCAACAGCGCCCTGGCTTTGAGGATGACGCGGACGTCCTGTCACCAGCTTCAGTTCTGGCCAAAGCGTTGCAAGCTCTGCGATGATGGTATTAACGAACTCCCGTCCGTTGTCGGACTGCAAAATAGCAGGTGCTCCAAATGTCAGAAAGATGTCCAGGAGATTCGCTGCAACCTCTTCTGCTCTTTTTGATGTCAGTGGACGCAGCACACGCAAAATTTGCTGAAATGATTGACAAAAGTCATGATGTACTTGAAATCTCCATCAGGCAAAGTCTGAAAGTTGATCAGATCGATCTGGCATCTTGAATGGATATGATGACTGCGTAATGGTTTCACTACCAGACCCTTTGGAGCTTGTCTGGCTTTTTTTTGATGGCAGTGCTCACAGAAGGAAATGTAAAGGTAGCAGGATTCCTGTGTGATGTTTGACCATTTCTTTTTCACCTCAGCAATTGTTTTTTTCCCACCACCGTGGCCAATAGCTTCATGGGCTGCTTTTATAACACCGAACACTTCTTCCAGAGACGCAACAAACTTGAATTCATCTTCCTTTGGATCTTTTCTCTTGCGAATCAGTCGGTCAGCAGTGCCAATGCGCAGTACTTCGTAACGTCTTTTGAGGTTAAAGTCAAATGTAGACTTGGCTCCATCAGAATTAATCCGTAGCATATCCTGTATCAACTGATCACGCTGGGGGTGGGTTGGATGACACAATTCTCTGCCTTGCCTTCCAGTGCTTGACGCAGCTTGAGTTCAAAGCAGCTTGGTCCATGTTGCCCAAACTAAAACAAACAAACAAATGCGATAGAAGAGCGAAAGAGACGCAGATTAAGTTCAAAGGCAATTTGGTACATATTGCGCAAACTAAAACAAACAGCAAAAGGGACAACGAGAATGAGAAAGAAAGAAAGAAAGAAAGAGGGAGAGAGAGGGATGGGGCGTGTGAGGGGTGTCAGAGAGAAGAGAGATAGAAAGAGAAATAAAGATATAGAGACATGGAAGGATCAGAGAGAGAGAGAGAGAGAGAGAGAGAGAGAGAGAGAGAGAGAGAGAGAGAGAGAGAGAGAGAGAGTTTTACCTTCAAAAGTCTTGAGAAATCCAGTCTTCCTTTAACTCTGAAATGAGAGCAGATGAAGGAAAGGGCTTCGCTCAGATGACGACCCTCATCAAAAAACACAAAATAGTGAACAACACTCCAAGTATAAAACAAGAAACATGTAAAGAGTGGAGAGTTATAGCTCAGTCCAACCAGCACGTTAACTTGTCAAGCAACAACACCCTGAGATAAACGTGCCGGGGGACAATGAGCGATTTTGTTATTCCCTGTTTGCAACAAACGGCGCCCGATAGTTTTTAACCGTTGATTCAGGACCTTTCCACTGGAGCACTCAAAGTCAGAGGGATATCATCTGAGCGGAAGCCCTTTCCTTCCTCTGCTCTCATTTCAGGAAATGCCGTGGCTGCAGTGCTCGCACTGGCTTAAAATTCCATCAAAGTCAATTGTTCATTGTATTCACATTAGGCAAAATGCCATTGCCTAATGTGAAAGTCTTGCCTAATGTGAACATTAAGCAAGTAATTTGCCTAATGTGAACATTGGGCAAATTGCTTGCTTAATGTTTACAATAGGCAAATTTATTGCCTAATGTTCACATTAGGCAATTATTCACATTGAGCGTAAAACTTCACAAAAACACTAAAACGTCGGAAGACATTTGGCATCACAGGTCGCACTCGAGTTGTGCCCCTTTCAGACGGTGAACTGTTCTCAGCCAGTGAACTGTTCTCAGCCGGTGAATTGTATTTCCTATCAAGTCTTGGCATAGGATGATAGTAACAGAGGATTATCTTTAAAAAAAAAAAATTAAGATTCTGTAAGTGTAGATGATTTCACCCTGCTCTGACAACACACACACACACACACACACACACACACACACACACACACATATATATATATATATATATATATATATATATATATATATATATATATATATATATATATATATATATTATATATATATATATAGAGAGAGGAGAGAGAGAGAGAGAGAGAGAGAGAGAGAGAGATTTGCTCTTATATTTTACGCATGATTTTCGTTTTTCAGCAGCTTATTTCTTTACCACACTGTCTTTTCGTTTTACTTTTCTACCCTACACTGGCTGCTTTGGGGTGCTGTTGGATTCTGTTGTTTTTAAACCTTGGTAGTGAGAATGCCATGGAATTGTAGACTGTGGTATATCTCTATTTGATGCCAAGGGACCACAGACACAATCAGCCATGCTTCCCTGAGGAGTCCGATCCTGCGGACGGAAGGCCTAGGAGCAGCCAATATGAATAGTTCTGTCTTTAAGATGGGTTACGATGATCTCCATAGACTGCTAGTGAAGGATCTTACGTTTATAATATATTTTCCTGACTTTTCGTTTTCATTTTCTTGACACCCCCCCCCCCCCCTCACCGTCTCTCCTCCTCCTTCGAATCTTTGCCAGGTCGTTGGTGTGATGATGGCCTGCACTTTGTTTTCTCCCAGTATCAAATTGTCCAGCATTTCTAAATGTATATGTTGTTTGGTCAATCAGTGGGCGATTGCATCTCTTAGGAGATCCAAGTAAAGGTTGTTCTGCACAATTCTTAGCGCTGACAATGCTTGGGTTATGAAACAGCAGAGCTGACCACTCAGACTGTTTCATATCTTTTGATCTCCCTTGCATTCGTAAATGGATCCTCGAGCATAGGCTCAAAGATTGTCCCCTACATTTTATACTGTTTGCATAATGTTTTTATTTTTTTCAGCTACTTTTTTCCTCTTCACACTTTCGTTTTGAATTATTCTACTACTTTTCGCTGGTTCGGGGGAGCTGTTGGATTCTTTTTTGAACCCTTGTTGGTGAGAACACCACAGAATACGGACTGTGGTGTGTCTCTATTTGAGGCCAAGAACACAGACACAATTAGCGTGTCTCTCTGATGAGTCCGATCCAGTGGATGAAAGGTCTAGGAGCAGGCGATACATGTAGATCTGTCTTTGAGGGGATTGCGATGGTTTCCTCATGCAACTTGTGAATGGTTTTCATATTTATGATATACATTTTCTTCATCTTCAATTTTTAAAAGAACTTAAAATCTTTGCCAAGTCATTATCTTAATGATGGAAAAATTGTTAACCTGCACTTGTTCAGCATTATATATATATTATGTGTTGACTTTAACACCTATACACTCTAGCTGCATTTAAGATTTTTTGTATGTCGTATTATGACCGTGATCTTAAAATCTGATCTTGATGCTCGAGAAGATTTCATACCCTGTCTTTAATTATTATTGCATCAAGTATGATGGACGAAGATGTGCCCCGTTATTTTTAAGAACGTGAGTAACTTAACTTCATGTTGTAAAAATGCATACTCTGAGTATGTATCCAGACCAGTCATTAGAGTAAAATACACGCCGCACTTAAAAGCAGGGTCTGTACGTAATATCTCCCAAGCATGAAGAATGTTCTCGAAATATGATTCACCGCCTATGTAGAGGATTCCATAAAGCTAGCTTTTAAAGCTAAATTGCAAGAGATTGGAACACTTCCAAACCATTGGATGAAACATTTAATATTGTTGGTTTGAATAGTTGTTGGTCTGAAAACTGTGGTCATGTTAAATGGTTACATTTTTTGGTTTATGTGCGATCAAATTCATTCACCTTACACAGTACACTGATAAGTTAAAAGGAAAAAATGTTTACTTTTGTTCGGACAAAATACAATGGACACGACTGGTCAAACCACATCTATAAAGAAGTTATGTTTCGCTTTGATTTTTGTTTGTTTGTTTTTCCCATTTGGTCTTTCTTATCCCCTCCCTTTCCTCCGTTTCACACACACACACACACAGTTGTTATCTTAGGATTGCTGCTTTATTCTTTATCCCACCGGCACATGATGGGATTTAACGTGCGTGCGTGGTGGTGGTGTGTGTTGTAGTGGTGTGTTGTGTGTGTTGTGCGTGTGTGTTTAATACAAGCTTTCATACGTAAGAACTTTGTTTGAAGGACCTGGTTTGCAGTCTCAGCCGAGAAAGGTGGAGCAGAGTTGGAGTCGGCACTTGTAGTAGTTTCCAAAGTTAAGATCTTCTTTTGACACAGCTGCCCCAGACAGACATTGAACCTAGGATGCTTCGATCAAGAGAACAATGCTTTAACCACTAGGCCAACGAAGCCACAGCAGGAGAACACAATATTTTGTTTTGAACAATGCAGGACGAAAAACTTTTTTCACAAAACAGACGAAACAGTTTCATGAAACCTCTCGTAAGTACAATGTCGGCCAGTCCTGATTTAGAACCAAAGTCATCCACATTCATCATGGGGGAAACAAGGCTTGAATCGCTACAAACTCTTCCCTGTTTTTGTCCAGACTTCCATCCCAGCAGATCTTACCACTGTCACACTCGAAACGCAGCGCAATGCCTTGCACGTCATCCACTTCCCCCGTCCCACCTCTCCACTGAAACCATAAGCACGCTTGTCACGTGCAATTTCCACTGTCCACATCGTGCAGACAGTTCGTGTTTCGACATTTTTGTCCGGAGGGGATCTGTGTTGACTGATCTCGTCGGCTTGTATAGGTTCTGTTGGAGTATTAAAGAAAGGGGATCGGCCAGTCGGGTTATCTTCTTTTTTTTATAGTAAATAATTAAAAAATTATAATGGGGTTACAGAAAAATGTTTTAGTTCTATCACTGATGATCTTGAGATTAAAAACTCTCCAGACTTTCCACTTTGTTTTCTTTTGTTTGTTTGTTTCTTCTTAGTGTATAATTATTTTCTCCTACTTGCATGAACCCTTTGAACAGTTTTCTTCAACAGAGATGTGTTCGCCTGTTCCTGACCACACCAGCCGGTTCTTTAGTTATCACGGCATTTTGGTCGTCCTGGAAAAAAAAAGAGATGAATTCAGCACTGATAGAGGAGACTGCGTTATGTCGCTGGCGATAGCCTATGAGTAATCGAATCAGTCGCCAACGTTAAGTTCCGGGTGAACTTTTCAGGTCGTACATGTCTTATGGCGATGTCTGTCTTTCCAGTCTGATGGATGCCAGGTTGTTCCTTTCTGTCCACCTGTCTTCCCATTGTCTTCAAACAGTCTTAAAGAGCTTAGCGTTTCTTGACGTCTATTTCATTTTCTTGTTTTTCTTTTTCTTCACATTTTCTTTCTCATTTTTCGATCGACGTATTTCTTCTGGAATACCACTATATATAGTCTCAGTAATTGTGTCAAAGTGTTCGTTCAGGATGTCAAACTCTGGGGCAGTGTCCTTTTTCATAGCCATGCAACACTAGAATGGCTGCGTGCAATCTCACATCCCTTTCTGAACTTCATGCTTGCACTGCAAGGGGACTCGTTCGTGTTGTTCACTGAAAATCTGCTGGTGGTGCCTGACTTGAATGTAGACGGACTCAAGGCAAGATAGCTGATAGTGTTCTTTTTCAGGCTTTGGGTAACTGCACATTCCACGACCTGTGCAGTGATGTGGACAGGGGGATAAGGGCAAGGGACAGTGGTGGACTGGTAACTGCACATTCCACGACCTGTGCAGTGATGCGGACAAGGGGATAAGGGCAAGGGACAGTGGTGGACTGCGCAGTTGAACTCCCTGTCTTGAATCAGCATGGCTCTCAGCATTCATTCGAACGAGAGAGAGAGAGAGAGAGAGAGAGAAGAGAGAGAGAGAGAAGAGAGAGAGAGAGAGAGAGGCTTCACACGATTTAGATGCTTTTTGATGACCTTTACTTATACAGCATTTCTGTCAAGAGGGTACATGTTCGTATTTACACGAGAAAAAAAAAAGATATTCATGAAAGAAAAAAATACCTAAGTACAAGATTAAGCAAATGTAAAAAAAAAATCAAACAATTTGAAATGAGAGCAGTAAGGACAACACAATAAACAAGTACAAGGATTATTTAATTTGGTTGATTTGCACGGTAGATAGAAAACGAACAAAAGCAAGTGACAGTAGTTTTCCACATGAATACATCTACTTGATAACCAATTTAACTGTTTGAAAATATTTCACTTGCGCACCTACCTGTTGGCAAACACACACGTACATTCGCAAGGGATGAAAAATTGAATGAATTGAAAACCAGAAAGAGATTATGACACTTATAAACAAAACATCATCTGACGCTTCCAGAAATAATTAAGAAGTTTTAAGAAGTTTAAGCAGTTTCTTTTCCTGACACAAAACGCTTCCAGAAATAATCAAGGAGACAAAGCAGTTTCTTTTTTTCAGACACAAATAGCTTTGGCGGTGTATTTGGCA
>CM031597.1:63913337-63943337 GCA_018398815.1 Conus ventricosus | reverse complement strand
CTCTCTCTCTCTCTCTCTCTCTGTCTGTCTGTCTGTCTGTCTGTCTGTCTGTCTGTCTCTCATTCGCCGGTTCGCTCGCTCGCTTCCTCGGAAACGAACGCACGTCTCTTCATGACGGATCTAAACCATTAAATCCTCTTCTGAGCAGAAAAGAGAACATCAGCACTGTGTAAATTAAACTAAAACCTCTATGAAGGACAATGACATCGCTATGAAACATAAGACCAAGCTCCCGCATGCACTGGCATCTTCTAATTTCTTGCCTGCACACGAGACATGGAAACTCATAGCGGATCTGGAAGGAAAATCCGAGCCAAAGAAATGAAGTGCTATTGCAAGAGCCTAAACATCAGATGACCTAATCATCTGAGCAATGAAAGAGCGCGCCAAATGATCAAGCAGCACGTCGGATTATACGAAGCTCTGCAACATCGGTTCAGAAAAGAAAACTACGTTGGAATGGTCACGGTACTGGATCTGATAGTTTTGATAAACAATCCCCCAAAGAACTGTTGAGGAGGAAGATAGGTGGGAAGACGGGAAAAAGATGGGCTGAGAACATTACAGAATGGACAGGGAAGCCATTTTCAGAATCCTGGGCCTTTCTACGCTGCCGACAGAGCTGAAGGAAGATGGCGAACAATTCTTCAAGCGGCGCCCCCAATGATTCATCACGGAAAAGAAGAAGAAGAAGAAGAAGAAGAAGAAGAAGAAGAGAAGAGAGAGAAGAAGACGACAGAGAGAAGAAGACGAAGAAGAAGACGACGACGACGACGAGAGAAGAAGAAGAAGAAGAAGAAGAAGAAGAAGAAGAGTAGAAGAAAAACAAGAAGAAGAATGCTTTTGTCATTGTTAGACAGCAAAATGGAAAGCATGCAAATGTTTAGGAACATTCAGAAGAAAAAACATCAAGAAGAAAACATTTAAATTCACACAATATCCATTAAATTTGATCATAATTCACACAATAGTCCATTCGCATTGTATCTTAATTCCACAATAGCCCCTTTCAGCTTTGTTTTTTAATTCGCAAAAGGGTTAGGGAAAAGGGCTTGGCGTGATACTGCATTTCTGCACCCACCTAGAGATGCATCTTAAACTTCAGCTTTGCTGGGGGAAAAAGAAAACCGGCACACACTTTGCTTTGGTTTCACAAAAATGAGCCAAATGGGGTGTTTCGAGGATGATTTTCGCAATTTTTAAAGAGAGTATACCTATCAAATTACGCTGAATTTTTTAAAGAAAAATTACGCTAAGATATACGACCCCTCAAACCCGGCTCGAAACGATCAAGACATTGGGGAAGATGTTCCTGCCATGATGCTTTCGAAAGCTGATACACGCAGAGAACACTTGATTGTCCGCCAGTTAAGGGCTGCATCCCATGGTTGCCAAATAAAATACCCTCTGGCCACACATCAAGGGGGACGTTTGCTTTGGCGCACCACAAAGTCTTTTCATAAAAAAGTGTCTGGTTAAAGTCACAGAAAGCTATCGTCCTGACTCTGACGTATCCCCCTACTCCGAACACGTTTGGGGTTTACGATTGATGGGGGTTTGTCTGGAGACGACCGAGGGGCAGAAAATAAAGAGCGTGAAAAAACTGGTTTGGGGACATTCCGTCACATTGACTGGGGTTGGGGGGTTCCATCGGGGCATTTTCATGTTCTCGTCATGGAAAAACACTGCTGCTGCTGTGCTGCTGTGGGGGTGGTGGGGTGGGGGTGATGATTGATGATGATGGTGATGATGAGATGTTAGAGGATGAAGACTTTTGCCAAGTCTTTTTAAACCCTTGCTGTAAACCCGTTTCAAACACACAAGCGTGCATTGATTCTTTATAAAAATTTTAAAAATTCCTACACCCAACCCCTTTCCTTCCCATTCTCTCTCTCTCCCCCTTCTCTCTCTTTTCTCTCTCTTCTCTCTCTCTCCCCCCTCTTCTCTCTCTCTCTCTTTTCTTCTCTCTTAAAACCGCGTGTAATACAGGAACAAATTTCTAAAAAAAACGTGTTTTTTTCTCGTTAAATAAAAGTGGTTTAGTTTTAGGAAAAAAAAAAAAAAAGGGTTTTATTCAGCGTTTTCTTCCAGTGACTTTGCCTTTTTAGAAGAAGTTTTGCAGAGTTTGAAAAACTTTGCCAAGACTGTAATGTATGTATTAAGCGTTAAAAGATTTACAAAAAAAAAGGCTGTAACAGGATGTTTTTTTTAGGGTTGTAAAAACAGGTGTTTTGGGACAATTTTTATTCGATGTGTTTATGTTATAAAGATTTTTTCCCCATGAGAAGTCTTATTTGTGTGTACGATTTCCATTGGAAAATGTTTTTTTCTCCCAATAAGGGCTTTAAAACGAAAAAATTGAGGGAAAGATTGTATTTTAAACAGTTTATTGTCCATGGACCAAACTTTCTGTTTAATGCGATAAAAGGCAAAACATTTATCTTCCGGAAAATTTGTATTAAACAAGAATTTGCTCTTTTATTTTTAAAAAATTTTAAGGCAAATAAAAAAAAAGTTTTAAAAAATTTTTTATTTTGATAGAATAAAATTTCCCTTGCACATCACTGTTTTCGTTTGACGATTGTACGTAGTTTGAGAAAAAAAGGGGGACCTTAAATCGTAAAAACTTTCTTTTAGTGGATAAGGCGTTGACTTTTTTCCGGGCATCTAGACATTCTGAGGCAACCGGTTCATAAAAATTGTCAACGGACTGATTTTAACATCAGAAGAAAAAAATCTTTAAAAAAAACTAAACAGGACTGTTTTGAAGGAGAATGATGTATCAAACGAAGAATTTTTAAAAAACTGCCGAAAAAATTGAAAAAAAAAGTGAAGTCTTTTCATATTACAGGGGGAAATTAAAAAATGAAATACAAGAAAAAAAGAATAAGATTTTTTAAAGGAACAATCTTATTTCTTAGAAAAAAAAAAAAAAAATCGGGAAAATAAAAAATTCTTTAAGGAAGAACCATATTTCTAAAGAAAAAAAAATATATCGAGAAAAAGTAATTCTTTAAGGAACAATCTTATTTAAAAAAAAAAAATCAGCGGCATTCGGGAAGCCCATGACAAGACAAAAAAGATCACGGTTTGCAAAAAACTTCCCCAAAATCAGGGTTCTTATTTTTGAAAAAAAAGGGATCAAAACAGTCCGTCCAGTTCATGAGGCATTTAAATGAAGAAATTTTTTTGATGATATACACAAGGGTGCTGGTTTTAAAAATTGAAAAAAAAAGTAAAGCCAGCGAAACTGTTGTTAGGAAAAAAAAAAAAAAAGAATTCGGTGAGGATGTGAATCTACCAAATTTTGTTTACAATTTTTTTTTGAAAAACGCGATTTAGCTGAATTGAAAAAAATACGTGACATTGACTTTATTTTTTAAAGGAGAGGAAATTGATGTTAAAAAAATGAAAGAGGCGTTTCTTTATGCAATTACTTTAGTAAGGTTTTTGAAGTAAAACGTTAAAGCCTCAAAACCCCCATGAATTAACAGCATTTTTTTGGGTTTTTATTAAAACCCTTTTCAAGCAACGTGGCCAATGAAAACAAACGCTAGAATTGGTGGTTTTTGGAAAAAAAAACGATTTCGTGTAAAAGCTTTTTTCCGTTTTTTAAAGGAGGGCAAAAGTTTTTTCAGAATAATGCAACGGAGAAAATTATGTCTTTTGGCTTGTGTTGTATCATGCGTGGGGTGCGCGGTTTGTTTGTGGCGGCACATGGGTTTTTGCGGTCGTGTACATTTGTTTGTGTGTGGTGTGTGTGTGTGTGTGGTGTGTTGTGTGGTGTGTGTGTTTTGTGTGTGTTTTCCTGGCCTACTTGCGTGGCGGTGGGCGCGCGCGTATATGCGCTTTTGTGCGTTTTGTGTTTTACCACAAATTTGCGCCGTTTCAAGCTTTTTACTTGAATAAAAAAAAAAAAAAAACAGTCTGAAAAGGAAATTTCCCGGGCGTCTGCATGAGACAAGAAAATGAAAAAAAATTTTCTAAAAAAAAATGTTAAACCCAAAAATTTAATGACTTCCCGGGCCCGTTCATGGTCTGCTTCCCTGGGCGTACCCGTGACGGTGAACTTTTTAGGGCACGTTTCTCTTTCTAAAACCCCCGGTTTAAACTGGGTTTGGAGCACAACACACCGCGCGGCAGGGGGATGCCAAAAGCGCCGCGCGCAAACCACGCAGCACACACACCCCCACACAAACACACACACACAACCCCACACACACACAAAACACACACACCACCAAAAGCCGGCACACGGTATGACCTTTATAGCCCCCTACGCGATTTCTCTCCCCCTTTGGGTTTTCCCGGCAACACGCATGCACAGGGGAGGGGCCTGCTTTTTTTGTGGCAGGTAGGAAAACGGTTCTATGGCTGCTTTTGATGGCGTCCCCCTTTTGGTCTGACCTTAACCCCCCCCCCCCCCCCCCCCCACCCCACTCTTACCCCACCCAGCATCCCCCCCAGCCCCTTCCCCTTCTGTCTGTGTCCAGTCCCCGCCTTGTCGTTCTCTTTTCTATCTTTTCCCCCCTAAATCTTTCTTTGAAAGTTGCTGTTATTTAGGGGGGCCAGGGTTTTTCAGTTTTGTTTTATTCTTATATTATATATATGAGATACTTTTTCACGCCCCTTTTTGGGGGAGAACCAAGCCTAAACGTTTGCAATTTCCCCTCCTCATGTTATATACACAGGGGTGCTATGGGTAGAGCCCACTGAAAAGTGCCGCTGACGCTGAAATTTACCGTATTTTCCCTCGAATTTTAATACTAATTTATTTTTTTATAAAATTCTTTTAAAAGGACGCATGTTTTTTCATGAAAAGTGTATCCACATCAAGCCAAAAGTGGCCTTTTATTCCGAAAATTGGGTGGGAAATTTTCGTTGCGCAGATGTTAGCGTGGGTTACACTGGAACTTTTGCGGTTTACAAACTTATTTTTAAGGGCTGTCCGGAAATGGGTCAAGGCAATGTTACCCCGAAAGGGAAAAACCCCCCCGTGGGGAAACCGGCCGGCGGGGATCAGAAAAACAAACCAAAAATCAGGGGGATCACTGGTCTGGTGCTTACCATCCCGAGTCATTTCCTTGCCCTTAGGGTGTCCATTTTTTACACACAACACCACACACACACACCACACCCCACACCAAAAACACACACCACCACACACATGCCGGCGCGCGCGCGCGTGCACAACCATACGCGGCGCACGCACACACCACACACACACACAACACACAACCACAAACCACAAGAAAGACACGGAAAAAAAAGAGGAGAGAGAGGAGAGAGAAGGAGAGAGAGAGAGAGAGGAGGAGACAGACGCAGAAACAGACAGACAGGGCAGGGGGACTACAGAGGAGACACAGAGAGACAAAAAGAAGAGGCGAAGGAGAGAGGAGAGGGGGAGGGAAGAAGAGCGAAGGGTTTTAGGAGAGAGAGGAGAGGAGAGAGAGAGAGAGAGAGAGAGAGAGAGAGGAGAGAGAAAGAGTGTGGTGTGTGTGGTGGTGTGTGTGTGGTGGTGGTGTGGTGTTGTAAAAAGGGGGAAAAGAACTTTTGTTTTCTTCGTTCGAAAACATTTATTTGATGCCTCATTTCCCCTTGTTAACAATAGTTTTTGTCTTCTTTTGCAAAAAGATCAATACCTGGAAAAGGGCAATTAAACGACTCAATTATGCACTTTCCCAAAACAATTGAAAAAAAGAATGAAATAAAGTTCAATGAATATCTTACAGGATCGTCAATAGCGCCGTTTCACTCGCCCGGTCCATCAGATCGTAGAAAAAAATTCAGTTTGCTTTTTTAAAATTGCGTTTTGAAAAATGCCCGGGCAAAAATTAAAAAAAAAACCCTTTTTAGCCTATTTATTTGTCTTGTCATTTGATGGGTTTGCAAATCAAAGACGCCCCTGTCCCCGTTGCGTATGACCGTAGGTGTGTGTGGAAGTTAAACCTGAATGTTAACTAACAGCTGGTAACCAGCATCTAGAAGCAAACCTGATGAGCTCGAAACAGATCGAAACAGATGTCGCCCGCTGGTCCTGCAGATCTCCGCTTGGAGGAATGATCCAAGGTGCAGAGATCTCTCTCTCTCTCTGGCGGAGGCTTCGTCCTCGAACCTCTATCAAACGTCAGAGCTTTTGCCTATGCGGAGCAAAGTTTGCACCACACGTGGAATCGGGTTTTTTTCTTTTCGGCTTGAAAACCTTCTCTGTCTACATAGCAGCAAATAGGTACCTGATTCAGTGCAGGTAAGGTTAAAGGCGGTTGGTAGAAGTGGGATGGGCTCCGTCTTCCATCATGCCCTGCACTAGATACGGTGGAACTTTAACTGCTTACTGCCCCTATAGCTTAAGGCTTTGGGCACGTTGACCTTCACCTTACACACACAATATATATATATAATATATATATATATATACATAAATATGTATATTGAACAGTTTACTCTCTCTCTCTCTCTGATGCTGAACAATTAAGTAGTTGGGGAAAACAAGTGCAGGCTAACAATTCTTAATAATAATAATAATAAGGAACATTTAGTGCGCTTAATCTTAAACAAAAGCCCTAAGCGCTTACAGCAATAAGCCCTAACACACACCGCACACACCAGCGAAGGAGCAGAAAAATATGTTTGAAGAGTTGTTTTGAGGGAGGACTTGAAAGAAGAAAGACTGTTTGAGTTTCGGAGTGCAGAAGGAGATTGTTCCAGCAGGAAGGAGCCTGAAAAGTAAAAGAACGTTCACCAAGTGTTCTGGCCCGAAAACGAGGGATCTGCATAATGCGAGTGTCAGAGGAAGAGCGAAGCTGTCTGGAAGGAGTATAGGTCGACAGAAGTTTAGAGAGGTAAGATGGAGCGAGGCCATCCAATGCCTTGTAACAGAGCAAAGAAAGTTTGTACTTGATGCGTTTTACAACAGGAAGCCAGTGCAAAGATTTAAGCAAGGGAGAAACATGAGAGGTTTTCGGAGATTTCGAGACAAGGCGAGCAGCATTATTTTGGACTTTCTGCAATTTTGCAAGAAGATTCTGTGGACAGCCAGCAATTCTTCCGTCATTATAATAATGACTTTGCAAAGATTTGAACTTTTAGAGAAAAAACAAATTGAAGATGAAGAAAATGGGGAAATATATTATAAATAGGAAAAACCCTTCACTAGCTGCCTGAGAGAACCATCGTGATCCCTTCTTAAGGCAGATCTATTTGTATTGCCTGCTCCTAGGCCTTTCGTCCCCTGGATCGGATTCATCAATGAGACACGGCTGATTGTGTCTGCGCTCCTGGTGTCAAATAGAGACACACCACAGTTCATAATTCTGTGGTGTTCTCTCCCCACCAAGAGTTCAAAAAAGAATCCAACAGCACCCCCAAAGCAGCCAGTGAAGGGTAGTAAATGGAATAAAACGAAAGTGTGGAGAGGAAAAAAGTTGCTAAAAAACTAAAAGCCATTATACAAACAGTATAAAATGTGGGGGACAATCTTTGAGCCTATGCCTGAGGATCCATTCAAGGATACAAGGAGATCAAAAGATATGGAACAGTTTGAGTGGTCAGCTCTGCTGTTCTATATAACTCAAGCAATGTCAGTGGCTAAGAATTGTGCAGGACAACCTTTACTTGGATCTCCTAAGAGATGCAATCTCCCACTGATTGACCAAACAATATGATGCTGAACAATTAAGTAGTGGGGAAAACAAGTGCAGGCTAACAATTCTTCCGTCATTATAATAATGACTTTGCAAAGATTTGAACTTTTAGAGAAAAAAAAAATTGAAGATGAAGAAAATGGAGAATAATTGTAACAAGACACACACGCACAGAGAGAGAGAGAGAGAGAAGAGAGAGAGAGAGAGAGAGAGAGAGAGAGAGAGAGAGAGAGAGAGAGAGAAATGACAATGATTGAAGTAGATTTTAAAAGGAATTTAAAGTAACTTAGCCGGTTAACTTGAACACATAAGTTACACGACAAAATACTACGCGTTTTGACCTAAAGGAAGTGTTTTGTCTTTTAATTCGTTTGTCTATGTTAACTGGCGGAATTCCTTTCAACATTCGTTTCAATTTTCGTCTGCAATCACCCCACTTTGAAATTAATCACTGATGTAGTGGTGGGGGTGATAGTGAAACAGCTGTTATGACTATTTTTAATCCAAATAGCTAATTTTCAAGATTCAGGAACAAAAGCATATGAGTAGGCGCAAACGTGGGCTTTCATTTAAGGATGAAATTTTCGAATATATATTCTAGGTGCATCCTATCATTAATTAACGGCTATGTCTGTTTTGTTCGGTGTAAAGTGTGGTGAGTATCTCTCATTCTCTGTCTCTCTATCCCTGTCTCTTTCTTCTCTCTCTCTCTCTCCTTCTCTCTCTTTCTCTCTCGCTCGCTCACTTTGCTCCCACGGAAAGGAACGGCCATCTTTTACACACACACAACACACACACACACACACACACACACACACACACAACACACACACACACACACACACGCACCACGCACGCACGCACGCACGCACGCAGCACGCACGCACGCACGCACGCACACACACGCACGCACACGCAACGCACGCACGCACACACACACACACACACACACACACACACACATACATACACACACACACAAATGCGCACGCGCTTGCACGAGTGTAAGTGCCAGAACTTTGTCAGCGTCGGTGCTGTTTAAGGACGAAGTGCCAAAATATCCATTGTTGTAATAGGTATTATCATTTAGAGGTAAGAAAGGAAATCTTTTCTTTATTTAACCACTGGTCTCCTCACCCACTCTCTGCTCCCTCCCCCCCCCCCCCCCCCCCAATCCTTTCAATGCACTAAAATAGTAACGTCTTCAGGTCGGTAGGAAGAGCTTATCTCTCTCTCTCTCTCCTCTCTCTCTCTCTCTCTCTCTCTCTCTCTCTCTCTCTCTCTCTCTCTCTCTCTCTCATCTCTCTCTCTCTCTCTCTCCTCTCTCTCTCCTCTCACGCACACCACACACACACACACACACACACACACACACACACACACACACACACACACACACACATACACACACACTATGTATCTCTTCTTATAAGTAGTGTAGTCGTTCTTTTGCTTAATTGTTCCTTTCGGTGTGAATGGTAAATGCAACAGAGCGAACGTGTCAGCGCACTAAACATTAGAACATAAACAAACCCAGACGCCTTGTATCAAAACGCAAAGAAGCTAAAACAGCAAGCGAACGTCCATCGGTGATGTAACACACAGACCATGCATGGTGTATGAGTCTTTGAGGGGGGAAAAAAAGTTAAAAAGTGGGGTAAAAAAGAGGATGGATGGATGCCCCACTAAAAAAAAAAAGAAAGAAAGAAAGAAAGAAAAGAAGAAGAAGAAGAAGAAGAAGAAGAAGAAGAAGAGAGAAGAAGAAGAAGAAGAAAAGAAGAAGAAGAAGAAGAAAGAAGAAGAAGAAAACGAAGAGAAGAAGAAAAAAGAGAAGAAGAAGAGAAAGAAGAAGAAGAAGAAAAAGAAAAAAAAACGTATCGAGAAAAATCAATGTGGGGGGAAAAAATGGCAGGATTTAGGCCCCACATATAAAAAGGAAGAGCTGCTGGTATTCCTACTCGCCGTAGCGTGCCTGGCTCAGAAAAGGGCTACCATCACTTTGTCTATAGACATATACATGTCTCACACAATACAGTCAGCCACTTCCTTGTGTGCAAAATGAGCACGGTTTTGTTAATGGAAGATCACACCAACATGACCTGTGCCATTTCAATGACATGAACTGCATGATGTTTTTAAATCGAAACCCTGCTCAGGCGACAACTTGAAGAAAGAAAGAAAGAAAGAAAGAAAGAAAAAAGAAACAAACAAACAAAAACGAACACCACACACACACACACACACACACACACACACACACACACACACACACACACACACACACACGCACGCACGCACGCACGCACGCACGCACCCACGCCGCACGCACCACCACACACACACACACACACACACACACACACACACACACACACACACACACACACACACACGCACGCACAGCACGCACGCGCGCACCCCCCCCCCACCCCCACACCACACACACAACAACAACAACAACAACAACAATCTCAAAACAAATCCATACCAGTTTGTATCCATTATCCTCGACGTCATAGATCTTCTGTCTGTCTAATGTCTTTCTGTCTCTCTGTCTGTCTCTGTGTCTCTCGCTCTCTCTCTCTCCTCTCTCTCTCTCTCTCTCTCTCTCTTGCGCGCGCGCACGCAGCCTCGCGCGGGCGAAATTGAAAACGCAATCAGAGCCAGGTTAATAGCCTGACATCGGTTGGACACTATGCCTTGTCAGATAACACGTTCTTACACTGATCTAGTGATTGCGACAGTGCCCAGGCGTGCTGTGGTACTTATGACAGAACTTTAAAGGTGGAACACTATGGAACGTCGTCAGTGGGCGACGGTTGGAGCGTGTGCGACTACACACAGAGACTTACAGTAAACACATAATATATGTCTCTCTCCCATCCCTCACGTCTGTACATTTGCACGCACAACACACACACACACACACACACACACACACACACACACACACACGCGCGCGCGCGCGCGCGCGCACGCACGCCACCACCACACACACACACACACACACACACACACACACACGAATAGACACAGATCACACACACACAGTCACACACCCACAGTCACACACCACACACACACACACACACACACACACACACACACACACACACACACACACACACCATGCACACACACGCCATGCACACACACACACTCGCGCACGCGCGTGCGCGCACGCACGCACGCACGCACACACTCACGCACACACACACATACCACGCACACACACACAATACGCTCGCGCCCACATGCATAAAGCCACACATACGCACACGCACATGCTTCGCGTACGCATACGCACGTGCACACGCACGTGGCATGAACAAACACACAGACACTCCTGCATACTCTGTTTCAGTCGTCCCCTGTTTGTCTGTAGGTCTGTCTGTTTGTCTATCTATCTGTCTGTCTGTCTGTCTCTCTCTCTCTTTCACACACACACACCACACACACACACACACACACACACACACACACACACACACACACACACACACACACACACACGCACGCACGCACGCACACACACACACATACTTATGCATGGACACACAGACACGCGCATGAGCATGCATGCACACACACACACACACACACACACACACACACACACACACACACACACACACACACACACACACGGTAAAATTCTCCCGTCCCAGGGATGATAGGATTATCTGCATCTTTATCATCCCCCCCCCCCCCCCCCCCCGTCGTTTGTGTCTCTCCCCCCCCCCCCCCTTCCTCACCGTTTTTTTTGTCTGTCTTTCTTACTCCCTCCCTCGCCCTCTCTGTCTCTCTCACTCTCCTCCCCTCTCTCTGTCTCTGTGTGAGAGAGAGAGAGAGAGAGAGAGAGAGAGAGAGAGAGAGAGAGAGAGAGAGAGAGTCTGTCTGTCTGTCTCTCGTCTTTTGACTCTCCCCTTCTGGCTCTTTCTTTTCTTTTGCCCCCCCCCCCCCCCCCTCCGCCTCCCCGTCTTTCTCTCCCTGTCTCCCTCGAGGGTTGTACATCTCTTCAGAACGTGGAGTCCATTTGCGGCTGTCAATACAGTGGCCATTGTCTGCCTCAGAAGCACAACAGAATGTCCGTATTTGTAGCAAGCGTTCGTCTTTCGTAAAAGCCCTCTTTTGTTGCACAGACTCGCTAAGAGCCGCCACCCACTGGCAAAAAGTGAAAGAAAAACGCGCGTTTAAAGCTTTTAAATATAGTGTTCTTTTTTGGGGCCTAAATCAGTAGCGCTTGTTACTCTTGCAGATGCGGTTGAGAAAAGAGAGAGAGAGAGAGAGAGAGAGAGAGAGAGAGAGAGAGAGAGAGAGGGAAGAGAGAGAGAGAGAGAAAAAAGACAGACAGACAGACAGACAGACAGACTGAGACAGAGAGACAGAGAGAGAGAGACAGAGAGAGAGAGAGAGAGGACGTGATGATGATAAAATGAATATGAGTTCTGTCGTTGTTGCATGTTCGTTTAGTTTAGTAAAAGTTGATTTTGTTTCACCCACAATCTGTGGTACAGATAAAAACCTCTCTCCCTCTCTCTTACACACACATACACACGCGCGCGCGCGAGCACGCATGCACGTACGTACACACGCACGCACGCACGCACGCACGCACACACACACACACACACACACACACACACACACACACACACACACCATCCCCAGTTTGTTTATATGACAGTTTGTGTTGAACACACACACACACACAAAACGTATTATTAGTGTATGTTTTTAAAGTACTTTTATATCTACCCCACCCCCACAGTATCCTGCCCCCTGGGCACATGGAAATCAGAGGGAGAAATCAGGGATGTAACTATTGCAGAGAGAGATTAGAGAGAGAGAGAGAGAGAGAGAGAGAGAGAGAGAATCAGATTCAGATGATTTATACATAATAGGCCAAGGCCCCGAATGTAGGGTATTGAACACACAAACAAGCAATTAGATTACGAAACAAAACAAAACTAAATCGAAGGCAATTTCGAAAGCGGCTATTTCTCTATACTTAAAGGCTTTGTACAAAAATAAAGAAAAAAATTAACAACTTCAGGAGAAGTAAATGAACAAAGAGAGAGAGAGAGAGAGAGAGAGAGAGAGAGAGAGAGAGAGAGAGAGAGAGAGAGAGAGAACATTCAACATACACCGTATATTTTCAACAATATCCGAGTGTAAATTGTTTCAATTGCACATAGGAGAATACGTAAGATGTTAAGCCACGAAGATATAAAGCACATACAAATTACATTGAAACTGTATAGCTGTACAGTGCGTGTGTAACAACAACAACAACAACAAACATCATCATCAACAACAACGACAATGGCAACGACAACGACAACAACAAACTTGTTTTCATTGACAATGAAACAAAACAAGAATAACTCACACTTTTCCGAAAACTGCGGATTTAAGCCAATGGTGAACAGCCATAAAGTTCAGTTACATTGAAACTGGCACGGGTTTTATAGTTCGGAAGACAAATCAGCAGACTCATGAATAATTCCCCAAATGGCAAAGATTTCAGAAAAAAAAAACCACAGACAAAACTGTTTTCAAGTGCAAAGTTTCTAATGCAAAAAATACCATTGCCAATGTTGAAATAAATACTTACGGGATTTTTTCGAAAGGAGTTTAGAACCCACCCATTGTTAGAGCCTGAAAACTGAAGAAATAATTAAAATAAAGCATGACAAAGCTGCAAGAATAGGGTCACGTTTTACTTAAAAGTATAAATCACTTTTACCTTCAAGGAAAAAATTTTAAACCCACAGACAACAAGAGAAAAATGGGCCCTGGGGGTCTGAGTTACATTTTTCTTTGGCCCGAAGGGCCTTGTTAAACCCCCCGATGAGAGAGACGGGGCAAACAAGTTTGTCTTCGTTCAATGTCTGTGAAAACCCAAGCCTTTCCCAAAATTTTTCAGATCAGTTTTTAAAATGAGATATCACGCGAGTATAATACAAAAAAACAAAACAAAAAACACAAAGTTATGTCTCACTCCATCATTAACTGGCCATCCCCTGTTTTTGGGATGGTCACACACACACACACACCACACACACACAACACACACACACACACACCAACACCACACACACCACGAATAGGCACACACACACAAACCACCACACCCCAGTCCACACACACCCCCACACCACACACACACCACAACACACAACACACACACACACACACACCATCACACCACCCATGCACACACACACACTCGCGCCACCACGCAGCCCACACCCCCACCACACCACACATACCACGCAACACCAATACGCTCGCGCCCACATGCAAAAAAGCCACACATACGCACACGCACACCGTTCCGTACCAACGCACGTCACACCACGTGGCAAAACAAACACCAACCCTCCCCCATACCTGTTTCAGCTGCCCTCGTTTGTCTGTAGGTCTGTCTTTTTGCTATCTATCGTCTGTCGTCTGTCTCCCTCTTTTTCACACACACACACACAACCCCACACACACACACACACACACACACAACCAAAACCAAACACCACCACGCATGCACGCACACACACACAACTACTTTGCATGGACACAGTGACACCGCATGAGCCGCTGCGCACACCCCCACACACACACACACACACACACACACACACCAACACACACACACACCAGGGTAAAATTCTCCCGCCCAGGGGATGAAGGATTATCGCATTTTATCATCCCCCCCCCCCCCCCCCCCCTCTTTTGTGTCTCTTCCCCCCCCCCCCCCCCTTCCCCACCCCGTTTTTTTTGTCTTCTTCTTACCCCCCCTCGCCCTCTCTGTCTCTCTCACTCTTCCCCTCTCCGTCTCGTGTGAGAGAGAAGAGAAAAGAGAGAGAGAGAGAGAGAGAGAGAGAGAGAGAGAGAGAGAGAGAGAGAGAGAGAGAGAGGAGAGTGTGTACTGTCTGTCTGTCTCTCGTCTTTTGACTCTCCCCATCTGGCTCTTTCTTTTCTTTCGCCCCCCCCCCCCCCCCCCCCCCCCCTCCGCCTCCCCGTCTTTCTCTCCCTGTCCTCCCTCGAGGTTGTACATCTCTTCAGAACGTGGAGTCCATTTGCGGCTGTCAACACAGTGGCCATTGTCTGCCATCAGAAGCACAACAGAATGTCCGTATTTGTAGCAAGCGTTCGTCCTTTCGTAAAAGCCCTCTTTTGTTGCACAGACTCGCTAAGAGCCGCCACCCACTGGCAAAAAGTGAAAGAAAAACGCGCGTTTAAAGCTTTTAAATATAGTGTTCTTTTTGGGGCCTAAATCAGTAGCGCTTGTTACTCTTGCAGATGCGGGTTGAGAGAGAGAGAGAGAGAGAGAGAGAGAGAGAGAGAGAGAGAGAGAAGAGAAGAGAGAGAGAGAGAAGAGAGAAAGACAGACAGACAGACAGACAGACAGACTGAGACAGAGAGACAGAGAGAGAGAGACAAGAGAGGAGAGAGAGAGGACGTGATGATGATAAAATGAATATGATTTCTGTCGTTGTTGCATGTTCGTTAGTTTAGTAAAAGTGATTTTGTTTCACCCACAATCTGTGGGTACAGATAAAAACCTCTCCCCTCTCTCTTACACACAACAACACACCGCGCGCGCGCGAGCACGCATGCACGTACCACACACGCACGCACGCACGCACGCACGCACACACACACACACACACACACACACACACACACACACACACACACACACACACACACACACCATCCACCAGGTTTGTTTATATGACAGTTTGTTGTTGAACACACACACACACACAAAACGTATTATAGTGTATGTTTTAAAGTACTTTTATATCTAACCCCCACCCCCACAGATATCCTGCCCCCTGGGCACATGGAAATCAGAGGAGAAATCAGGATGTAACTATTGCAGAGAGAGAGAGAGAGAGAGAGAGTGAGAGAGAGAGAGAGAATCAATTCAGATGATTATACATAATAGGCCAAGGCCCCGAATGTAGGGGTATGTGAACACACAAACAATGCAATTAGATTACGAAACAAAACAAAACTAAATCGAAGGCAATTTCGAAAAGCGGCTATTTCTCTATACTAAAGGCTTTGTACAAAAATAAAGAAAAAATTAACAACTTCAGAGAAGTAAAATGAACAAAGAGAGAGAGAGAGAGAGAGGAGAGAGAGAGAGAGAGAGAGAGAAGAGAGAGAGAGAAGAGAGAGGAGAGAGAGAGAGAGAGAACATTCAACATACACCGTATATTTTCAACAATATCCGAGTGTAAATTGTTTCAATTGCACATAGGAGAAATACGTAAGATGTTAAGCCACGAAGATATAAGCACATACAAATTACATTGAAACTGTATAAGCTGTACAGTGCGTGTGTAACAACAACAACAACAACAACATCAACATCAACAACAACGACAATGGCAACGACAACGACAACAACCAAACTTGTTTCATTGACAATGAAACAAAACAAGAATAACTCACACTTTTTCCCGAAAACTGCGGATTTAAGCCAATGTGAACAGCCATAAAGTTCAGTTACATTGAAACTGGCACGGTTTTATAGTTCGAAGACGATCAGCAGACTCATGAATAATTCCCCAAATGGCAAAGATTCAGAAAAAAAAAACCACAGACAAACAATGTTTTCAAGTGCAAAGTTTCTAATGCAAAAAATACCATTGCCAATGTTGAAATAAATACTTACGGGATTTTTTCGAAAGGAGTTTAGAACCCACCCATTGTTAGAGCCTGAAAACTGAAGAAATAATTAAAATTAAGCATGACAAAGCTGCAAGAATAGGGTCACGTTTTACTTAAAATATGAATCACTGTTACCTCTCAAGGAAAGAGTTTATCATCCGCTACAGACAACAAAGATGTAAATTGAGGCCCTGTGGTCTGATGGTTAGAGCATTGTTCTTTTGGCCCGAACGGCCTGTGTTCAATCCCCGTATGAGAGAGACAGGGCAACGAAGTTTTGTCTTCGGTGTCAATGTCGTGAAAACTCCAAGCCTCTCCAAATTTTTCAGATCAGGCGTTAAAATGAGATATCATGCGCGATGTATGAATTACAAAAGAACGAAAAACTACACACAAGTTATGTCTCACTCCATTCATTGAACTGGCCATCGCATGCCTTGGATGGGTCACACACACACACACACACACACACACACACACACACACACACACACACACACACACACACACGAATAGGCACACACACACACACACAGTCACACACCCACAGTCACACACACACACACACACACACACACACACACACGCACACACACACACACACACACACACACACACACACACACCATGCACACACACGCCATGCACACACACACACTCGCGCACGCACTGCACGCACGCACACACCCACGCACACACACACATACCACGCACACACACAATACGCTCGCGCCCACATGCATAAAGCCCACATACGCACACGCACACGCGTTCGCGTACGCATACGCACGTGCACACGCACGTGGCATGAACAAACACACAGACACTCCCGCATACTCTGTTTCAGTCTGTCCCTCTGTTTGTCTGTAGGTCTGTCTGTTTGTCTATCTATCTGTCTGTCTGTCTGTCTCTCTCTCTCTTTCACACACACACACACACCCCACACACCATCACACACACACACACACACAACACACACACACGCACGCACGCATGCACGCACACACACACATACTTACTTATGCATGGACACAGTGACACGCGCATGAGCACGTATGCGCACACACACACACACACACACACACACACACACACACACACACACACACCACACACACAACACGGTAAAATTCTCCCTCCCAGGGATGATAGGATTATCTGCATCTTTATCATCCCCCCCCCCCCCCCCCCCCCCCCCCCCGTCGTTTGTGTCTCTCCCCCCCCCCCCCCCTTCCTCACCGTTTTTTTTGGTCTGTCTTTCTTACTCCCTCCCCCCGCCCTCTCTGTCTCTCCCCACTCTCTCCCCTCTCTCTGTCTCTGTGTGTGTGTGGTGAGAGAGAGAGAGAGAGAGAGAGAGAGAGAGAGAGAGAGAGAGAGAGAGAGAGAGAGAGAGAGAGTTCTGTCCTGTCTGTCTCTCTGTCTTTTGACTCTCCCCTTCTGGCTCTTTCTTTTCTTTTGCCCCCCCCCCCCCCCCCTCCGCCTCCCCGTCTTTCTCTCCCTGTCTCCCTCGAGGGTTGTACATCTCTTCAGAACGTGGAGTCCATTTGGGGCTGTCAATTTACAGTGCCCATTGTCTGCCTCAGAAGCACAACAGAATGTCCGTATTTGTAGCAAGCGTTCGTCTTTCGTAAAAGCCCTCTTTGTTGCACAGACCCCTCTAAGAGCCGCCACCCACTGGCAAAAAGTGAAAGAAAACGCGCGTTTAAAGCTTTTAAATATAGTGTTCTTTTTTGGGCCTAAATCATAGCGCTTGTTACTACTTTGCAGATGCGGGTTGAGAGAGAGAGAGAGAGAGAGAGAGAGAGAGAGAGAGAGAGAGAGAGAGAGAGAGAAACAGAGACAGAGAGACAGAGAGACAGAGAGAGAGAGAGAGAGAGAGAAAAGAGAGAGAGAGAGAGAGAGAGAGAGAGAGAGGACGTGATGATGATAAAATGAATATGAGTTCTGTCGTTGTTGCATGTTCGGTTAGTTTAGTAAAAGTTGATTTTGTTTCACCCACAATCTGTGGGTACAGATAAAAACCTCTCTCCCTCTCTCTTACACACACATACACACGCGCCGCGCGAGCACGCATGCACGTACGCACGCACGCACGCACGCACGCACCACGCACGCACGCACGCACGCACGCACGCACGCACGCACAACACACACACACACACACACACACACACACCCCACACACACACACACACACACACACACCATCCACCAGGTTGTTTATATGACAGTTTGTGTTGAAAACACACACACACAAAAAAAAACGTATTGTTAGTGCATGTTTTTAAAGTACTTTTATATCTAACCCCCCCCCCCCACAGTATCCTGCCCCCTGGGCACATGGAAATCAGAGGGAGAAATCAGGATGTAACTGTTGCAGAGAGAGAGAGAGAGAGAGAGAGAGAGAGAGAATCAGATTCAGATGAATTTAAAACATAATAGGCCAAGGCCCCTAATGTAGGGTATGGGAACACACAAACATGCAATTTGATTACGAAACAAACACAAAAATAAATCGAAGGCAATTTCGAAAAGCGGCTATTTCTCTATACTTAAAGCTTTGTACAAAAATAAAGAAAAAAAATTAACAACTTCAGCAGAAGTAAACGAACAAAGAGAAGAGAGAGAGAGAGAGAAGAGAGAGAGAGAGAGAGAGAGAGAGAGAGAGAGAGAGAGAGAGAGAGAGAGAGAGAGAACATCAACATACACCGTATATTTTCAACAATATCCGAGTGTAAATTGTTTCAATTGCACAAAGGAAATACGTAAGATGTTAAGCCACGAAGATATAAGCACATACAAATTACATTGAAACTGTATAGCTGTACAGTGCGTGTGTAACAACAACAACAACATCATCACAACAACAACGACAATGGCAACGACAACGACAACAACAAACTTGTTTCATTGACAATGAAACAAAACAAGAATAACTCACACTTTTCCGAAAACTGCGGATTTAAGCCAATGGTGAACAGCCATAAAGTTCAGTTACATTGAAACTGGCACGGGTTTTATAGTTCGGATGACGATCAGCAGACTCATGAATAATTCCCCAAATGGCAAAGATTTCAGAAAAAAAACCACAGACAAAACTGGTTTCAAGTGCAAAGTTTCTAATGCAAAAAATACCATTGCCAATGTTGAAATAAATACTTACGGGATTTTTTCGAAAGGAGTTTAGAACCCACCCATTGTTAGAGCCTGAAAACTGAAGAAATAATTAAAATTAAGCACGACAAAGCTGCAAGAATAGGGTCACGTTTTACTTAAAAGTATGAATCACTTTTACCTTCAAGGAAAGAGATTATCATCCGCCACAGACAACGAAGATGTAAATTGAGGCCCTGGTGGGTCTGATGGTTAGAGCATTGTTCTTTTGGCCCGAACGGCCTGTGTTCAATCCCCGTATGAGAGAGACAGGGCAGACGAAGTTTTGTCATCGGTGTCAATGTCTGTGAAAACTCCAAGCCTCTTCCAAATTTTTCAGATCAGGCGTTAAACTGAGATATCATGCGCGGATGTATGAATTAGAAAAAGAAACGAAAACTACACACAAGTTATGTCTCACTCCATTCATTTTAACAATTGGCCATCGCATACCTTTGGAATGGGTCACACACACACACACACACACACACACACACACACACACACACACACAACACATACACACACACACACAGTGTACACTAATGTCACGCGTTTAGACAACATCCCCGATGACTGAATTTAACCCATTTAATGGCGGAACGAAAAACGGTGACATGCTCAAAATTCTCACGAACGGTGAACTCGAAATTCTAGCCAAGGAACGAACATGAAGAGAGGTACACCGAAACCTGCAAACCGACCTTTTATTAGCTGAACCAGATGGTCCTCAGTCGATGCAAGGATACAGTTAAGAAAATATTTGAACGGGACGTAGTATTCGAAGCTTTTTGGAAGCCTCTGCGTTTTTCTTTTTGTCAATATTTGACGGTGTGTGTGTGTGGTGGGGTGGGGGGGGGGGGGGGGGGGGGGGGGGGGGGGATGGGTGGACGGCAGATACAATAAAAATCGTGCCGACCCTCGGCTTTCTTGTGAGAGTATGATTTTCAGTGTCCTATCGGGGTTGTCAGTCCCAAACAGGGTGATGTTAAAACAACAACAACAACAAAACCTTAGTCCTGCGTTATAGCATTTCAGGTTCAATAATACACCTCAGTCCTCTTGCCTTTCTCTAATCAAGACATAATTCTTCTCGGTTTATGCAATAGGTGCAATAAGGACACAACTCATAGTCGTAGTCTTATAAAGAATGCAAGTCTGAAGCGACTGATGTTTGGAAAGCGTCAGACCAGCACCGGCTTTTATCAGTTATGCAATCCTCTCTCTCTCTCTCTCTCTCCTCTCTCTCTCTCATCTCTCTCTCTTCTCCTCTCTCTCTCTCTGCTTCCTAATCAAGATAGATTCTTTCGGTTCATGCACTGTGTACGATAAGGACATAACTTAGCATAGCCTTATTTGGGTATCCGGTCCCAAAGGGAGTAAGAGTGTTGCGAAGCGTTTTGGTCAGCAGCAGTGAACTATTTTGGGGTGGAATGATGCACCTCACTGACTGTGTTACACACAGCACCCAGAGGGCGTTCTCTCCGTGTAGGCTGTGGGCAAGATAATGACGTTACAGACATCCCTGTATAGGCTGCCCTGCCTCTGCCCACAAACTGAGATTCCCTAACCATCACTCCCATCCCATCTTCTTGTATACTCCTTATCAGACCCCCCACCCCCACCCCTGCTTCCCACTGCCTTCTGGTCTTAGAGTAACAATATTTTTGCCCCTGCTCCAGTACTCCTCTCCTTTTTGGACGAACTAATCCGCCCCTGTATATCCGCTGAATAAGAAAAAAAAACGTATTGTTGATGATATACGTTACTTACAAGGTGGGGGATGTGCGGATGGCTAGGGATAAAAAGAAAATAAAAAGAGTGACTAGAGAGAGAGAGCGCGGGAGATCGTCAGGTTTTGCTGATCATGTCCGAGAAGACGACAGTAAACTGGGCATCCTTTGACTGTCAGCAATCTCACCACCCCCACCCCCTCTCTTCTCCTCCATCTCCTCCTCCCCGTCAAGAGTTTGTCAGGAGAAATGCCCGCTGTCGACGTTGTTCATAGTCTGTTTCGCTCCGGAAGGTGGCGGTAGAAGGCCATTTTGGCGTTCATGACCATTTTGCTTCCCAGATTCCAACATGGTCTATGATACCAAAGCGGCAGTCTATCACTCCAGTGTTTTGGTAACTTGATTCGCATGCAGCAGACCATTTTGGTCTGGACACAGAAACAGCGGGCCGGGGTTCCTGTCCCCGCTACTTTTGTCCTCAGACTCAAACGTCGATGTCTGCCCTTTGTCTGATGTGGAGGCTGAATTGAGCACTCTTTGCCTCGTTATCTCGAGTGTTTATGGACCAGCCCCTACTGGTTGAGCTCGGTGTCTGTATAATGTGACTGGTCGGGTAGAAAATGACTATCACCCCACACCTGTAGGTCAACTCTCAAGTCAAACAACTCAGTGCTATTGCTTTTATTGGGGAGCGTTCAATCGCTTCCCCCACCCTCACCCCATCTCTTCCTCCCCCAAGGCTTTGATCTGACTTATAATCTGACGTATAATCTGACTTGCAGTGTATTTCATCACCCCAAGTCTCGTCTTGGCTTAAGGCTGTCTCAGACCAATTGACATAGGCTAGAACACCAAGGCTACATCAAAATGTTGTTTGCTCTGCATAGTTATGCGGGAATTGTCTTCAGTCGTAACAAGCTCCTAGCATAACACCGTCAGTCTCCAAAATCTCACGGAGTATGGCTGCCCACGTGGCGGGTAATCTAAAACGGTCACACACGTAATGGTTTCATCCCTAGCTGATGTATTTGTATCATAGTGTTCAAGTACTTCGGCTGTTCGGATGATCCCTGGAGTCTTTCAGCCAGGGTACGACAACAACAACAACAAGAACATCACCCTATGTCAGAGAAAGGAAACGCCGAGGACCAAAACAACAGATAACAGCAGCCCACTGTGTTGGAATTCAGACCAAAGTGATCACGGGTACCGACTCGGAGGTCCAACGTTCCGCTGGTAAGAAATCCGGATGAAAACAAAATGGTCACGGACGTCGACATCACTGTCTCTTGATGGGGCCCGTCTAGAAATTCAGCTTAGAAGAGTCAGTCACATTTATAGATGCTGCCACTGTGTAACATTTTGTGTTTAGAGTTTTAAAAGAAAACGTGTTCTGGAGGTGGTGTTGGGTACCAAAACACTTACCTTCCCCACCCCAACCTCATGCAAACATCATATTCCCCAGTTAAAGGAAAGATGCTATCCCTCCCCATTTCTTTTTACACACGCACGCATGCAAACACGCATATAGACGCATAGACGCATGCGCGCACCACATACGCACGCTCCCACACACACCCACCCCACACACAACGCGCGCGCGCGCGCGCGCACACCACACACACACACACACACACCAAAACGCACAACCAACCACCACCACAACCCACACCACCCTTCCAGAAAGTTGTTAATAATCAAATATAAAACATATAATATAAAAATATATATATAACAATTAACTTCTGGAAATACAGCTCGTAAACGTTTCTCTACACATACATTTAAATCATTCGTTAAAACGTTTACTTGAAACTCAATGCAAGTTTTAAACTATACTTATAAAATCGTCTTCATCAACAACTCAGGCCTAATCAAGCTAATCCTCCCCTTGTCATACAAACTACATGCAAAAAACAACAACAACAACAACAACAATCAACCCCCCAACCAACCAACAATACTAATGCACAAATAATAATCAGGTAACCTCGCTCTCAACCGCTGAATTTCCTTTCACGCAAGACGATACCCAACTAATAGACTTATCAATAAAGCTAGAACTGATCTCTTCAAAACCAGTCTTGTCTACCCTGACGAAGACTTGAACCTCTACTAATAGACATTAACAAAAAGTAGGATGGTACTTTTAAAGCAGCGTATAAAAATATTTCAAACTGTAATAACTTCATTAGTATATTCAATCGATATTGATCATTTTGAAATGTATATGTGTACGTTGCAATTGCTATTTTCCAATACCCCCCCCCATCTCTCTACGAATCTGCACGCCCCCCCCTCCCCCCCCCCCCCCCCCCCCCCCCCCCACCCACCCCGTTTTTCCCCCCTGCCCTACTTTAGTTTTTTTCCTTTCTCGTTTCCACTCCCCTCTTTTCGACCAATATTTATTATTTTCGTTGTCAACCTCGCTCGTCAGTCTCTTGACTTTAGCTTGTTATTACGAATAGTTTAAGTTTGTGTTATTTATAATGTTCCTCGTGCCGTGTTTACCGTTGACGTGTTTTCAACTACTTTTCTTTTCTCTTCCATTTGCCCTATGGACCGGGTGAAAAAAACTCTCTAGTTGTTTATCTCATTACCCTGGTTAAATAACATTTCTACCTCTTCTCTCTCTCTCTCTCTCTCTCTCTCTCTCTCTCTCTCTCTCTCTGTTCTCTAACACACACACACGCGCGCGGCGCGCACACACACACACACACACAACACACACACAAACACACACACACACACACACACACACACACACAACACACACACCACACACACACACACAGATAATAGGAAGACAGTTAGACAGACAGGTAAACAGACAGACAGACAGAGAGACAAACACACAGACAAACAGACAAATCGATATAACTAACACACAACAAAACCGAGTTCAACCGACATTTCTGGCGAAATTTGAGTCTAAATAAGCGGAACGACTGCTAATTGAAAAAAGAAAAGGAAAAGAAATTGATTGTCCCAGCACGCTGCCAATGGAAGAATTAATATTCACGCTTTAATGTCATCTGTATTCGCTGTCCCTTTACCTCACGTCCCCCCACCTTCCTTCCCTCCCACTCCTCCCCAACTTTCCTTTCCTTTGATTAAATCTTTGCTAAGTCATGTCATGAGAAATTGTTTGCCTGCTCTTGTTTTCCACCCACTACTTATTTGTTCAGCACGCACGCCACACACACCACACACACACACACACACACACACACACACACACACACACACACACACACATACACACACCGCACGCACGCACACACACACACACACACACACACACACACACACACACCACACACACACACACACACACACACACACATACAGAGAGAGAGAGAGAGAGAGAGAGAGAGAGAGAGAGAGAGAGATCGAACCCCGCATCCCATTTCTTATCTTAATAGCCGCAATATGATGCCTTGCATAGATATCTACGCAAATACATGCACACGAACAGGAACGCACGTATTCACCTCACCACTCCCGCGCGCACCCACCCCCCTCCCACCCACACACACCTACAAACACACACATACACATATGCGCGCGCGTGCGCGCGCACGCCCACGCACGCATGCGTACACACCACAAACACACACACACACATACACACGCACGCACGCACATGTACATGTACACGATCGCGCACATGCAAGCATGCATGTACACGCACTACGCACAGAGAGAGAGAGAGAGAGAGAGAGAGAGAGAGAGAGAGAGAGAGAGAGAGAGAGAGAGAGTGTGTGGTGTGTGTGTGTGTGTGTGTGTGTGTCGTTTGTCCACAAATACACAGAGGTAAGTATACACGCACGCATGAACGTAAGCAGACACACACACACACACACACACACACCACACACACACACACACACACACACACACTCATGCACACACACACACACACACACACGCGCGCGCGCGCGCACACACACACACAGACACACACACACACACACACACACACACACACATGCGCGCACACGCACGCACGTACGCACGCACACATTTATTTCATTATTCTTACGGTATGTAGACTAACACACACAGAATGCGCGGAAGTGAGTGGAGAAGGGCGGAGGAAGGAGGAGAGGGTGGGCGGGGGGTGGGGGGGGGTGGGGGGTGGGGGTGGGGTTTGGGTGGGGGGAGGATAAAGAAAAAAATGAAAATGCAAAAGAAGAGAAAGAAAGTAAGTCTCTTCAAATGGACGAATGCAGCTACAACTACTGGGCCACACTGCATTGAGAATTTATTTCCTAAAATAAAGTAAATAAATAAGTTGCTGAATGGAAAATAAAAAAGACTTTAAGAATGGAGAAAGCCAGGGCGGAAAGGTGTATGTGTGTGTGTATGTGTGTGTGTGTGTGTGTGTGGGGGGGGGGGGGGTGTTGTTGGCGGGGCTGTGGGAAAGGAATGGGGTGGTGTTAAAAGGTTGATCGTCTTTAGAGAGAATAAAGGAAAAGAAAAGGAATAAAAGAAAGAGAAAAAGAAGACAAAGGAAAGAGAAGAAATTATGGACAGAAGAAAAAAGGTTAAGGAAAGATATGGGGGGAAATAAAGTAAGCAAAGGAACAAAGGTTAAGGAAAGATATGGTGGGAAATAAAGTAAGCAAAGGAACAAAGGTTAAGGAAAGATATAGGGGGAAATAAAGTAAGCAAAGGAACAAAGGTTAAGGAAAGATATAGGGGGAAATAAAGTAAGCAAAGGAACAAAGGTTAAGGAAAGATATAGGGGGAAATAAAGTAAGCAAAGGAACAAAGGTTAAGGAAAGATATAGGGGGAAATAAAGTAAGCAAAGGAACAAAGGTTAAGGAAAGATATAGGGGGAAATAAAGTAAGCAAAGGAACAAAGGTTAAGGAAAGATATAGGGGGAAATAAAGTAAGCAAAGGAACAGAGGTTAAGGAAAGATCTAGGGGGAAATAAGTAAGCAAAGGAACAGAGGTTAAGGAAAGATATGGGGGGAAATAAAGTAAGCAAAGGAACAAAGGTTAAGGAAAGATATGGGGGGAAATAAAGTAAGCAAAGGAACAAAGGTTAAGGAAAGATATGGGGGGAAATAAAGTAAGCAAAGGAACAGAGAACACAAAAACAAAGAAAAAAGAAAAGCAGAACGAAAAAAAAAATGAACGAAAAGAAAGGAAGATAAAGAAGAAAAGAATGAACAGATATAAAGAACAAAGAAATAAAAGAAAGAAACATGAACAACAAGAAGAAAGAAGGAAGAGAATGGATGGAAAGAAAGAAACAAAATGAGTATGAAAGAAAGAGAAAAAAAAAAAATAACGAAAGAAAGGAATGAAAGAAGGAAGCAACGGAAGAGAGAAAATGAACAAAAATGAAAAAAAAAAAAACGAAAAGAAAGAATAAAAAAGGAAAGAAAGAAAAGAGTGAAGGAATGAACAGATACGACATAAAAAGGAAAGAAAAGAAGAAGAAAAAGAAGGATGAAAAAAAAACTTTAAAAAAAACATGAAAGAAAAAAAAGAAGGAATGCAGGAAAGAAAAGAAAGGAAGAAAGCAACGGAAGAGGGAAAACAAAAAGGAAAAGACGAAAATAAAGAAAGAATATAAAGAAAGAAAGGAAAGAAAGAAAGAATGGAAAGATATAAACAAAAATAAGACATACAAAATAGAGAATATGAATAGAAAGAGGAGAAAGAGAGGGAAAATAAAGGATGGGCAGAAAGAAGTAAAGGAAAGGAAAGAACAGAAAGACAGAAAAGAAAAGACAAGAAAGAATAAGGAGAAAGACTGGAAAGAACAACAAAAAAAAAGAAAATGGAGTTAAAAAAATTCAAGGAAAGAGAAAAAGAAAGAAAAAACAAACCGAGGGAATGAAAGAGAAGAAAGAAAGAAAGAAATATGAAAAGAAAGAAAGTAAAATAAGAACTGAAAAAAAAAAGAAAAAAGTTTGGAAATGGAATGAAAGACAAAAAGGAAAGAAATTAAAAAAACGAAAGAAAGAAGAAAAAAAAAAAAGAGAAATAATGATGGGGGGAAAAAAAGACAGACAGACAGACAGGAAATACAAATCAGATTTTCTTTTAAAAAGAAAAGAAAACAAAGGAAAGAAAGTAAAAGGAAGAAATGAAAAATGAAAGGAACAACCAAAACCAAAAACAAACAACAACACCAAAAAAAAAAGAAGAAAAAAAAGAAAGAAAAAAAGGGTGGGGTGGGGTGGGGTGGGGTGGGGTGGGGTGCGGTGGAGTAAGGAAGGAAGAAAGAAAGAGAAGAAAGAAAAGAAGGATACACACAGAAAGAAATAATCTAAGGTAAATAAAGAAGAGGGAAAAGCGAGAGCAGAAGACAAACAAGGCATACTGATCATAGCTGCGGGAGTACCGCCCAGCGCTATTTACTCAAGTGGATGACAACGACCTCACGTCGACAGCCAGGCGGGGGCGGATTGACGATGCGAGCGGAGGGAGGAGAGATCTATTTGCTGCAAGTCTCCCTCACAAATGAATTGCAAACGAGGATCATTTCCGTCGCAGAGAGAGAAGAGCTGAGAGAGTGAGAGAGAGAGAGAGCAGAGAGAGAGAGGAGGAGAGAGAGAGAGAGAGAGAGAGAGAGAGAGAGTGAGAGAGAGAGAGAGAGAGAGAGTGAGAGAGAGAGAGAGAGAGGAGAGAGAGAGAGAGAGAGAGAGAGAGAGAGAGAGAGAGAGAGAGAGAGAGAGAGAGAGAGAGAGGGGGAGGAGGAGGAGGGGGGGGGGGGGGGGGGGGGAGTGGGTGGGTGGGTGGGTGCGACGGAAAATGTAAAGGGGAAGCAATGGGTTAGGATGGGTACGTGTGTTGGGGGGGAGGGGGGGGGGGGCGTAGGGAGAAGAAACGTAGGGGGTTTTGAGGGGAGAGATAGAGAAGAAGAGAGAGAGAGAGGGAGAGAGAGAGAGAGAGAGAGAGAGAGAGGAGAGGGACAGACGGACAGACAGAGACAGACAGACAGAGAGACTGACAGACAGACAAGCAGGCAGATGGATGGAGAGACAGAAAAACAGAGAGAGAGAGGAGAAAGAGTTGGTGACGTCAGTTGCGGCTCAAAATTGTCATCCCAACACAGTCAAGCAATAAAATTCTGTACAAAAGTTATGGTACAAAATGTCACGTTCGTACAGAATGTCACTCTGGGTGATATTCTATGCCGATGTTGCGGTACAAAATGTTATCCGGGGGTGACAGTTTGTGTCGGCAGGTCACATGCAAATATTCGCTGTAGAACTAATTGTCACCGTATGTAAATGTACGGTTTGTGATCGAACCTGCCTGTCATCTGTATATAGGAGTAAAAGGCAAAAAAGGGAGATAAAGGGAGATAATGATGACCACACGGCAAATGAAACAAACTGCGGCGTTACTGAAACACGACAAAAAAGCAGAAGAGCACACAAAACAAAGTGTGAAGTAACGACGATTTAATGCACGACACAAAACAGGACAAGAAATTTTCGGCAATATGCCTTCCTCAGCGACAAAAAAATACAGACTAAACATGCACAATACTCCCTTGTGAAGCCAAAGTGGTGAATGAAGTAGACAGAGGGACAGTGGAAGAGAGGGTGAGTAGAGTTCGAGGAATAGGGCACGAGGAAAGAGGGTAGAGTAAAGTGAGGAGGAGGAAAGGAGAGGGAGGGGAGAGAGAGAGAGAGGGGGAGAGAGAGAGAGAGCGAGAGAGAGAGAGGGGGGGGGGGAGGGGAGAAAGAGAGGGGAGAGACAGAGAGAGAATGGAAGTAGAGGAAGAGTGGAGAATGAGAGAGAGAAGAGGAGGGGAAGGAGAGTGAGTGGAGGGGGAGGGTGTGATGGTATGTAGTGGGTGTGTTGCATATGAAGGAATGAACAAGAGAAAGCACAATAAAAAGATACAATATACTCGAAAAAGCATTGTAAATGACAAGGGGAGGGGGGGGGGGGGGGGGGGGGGAGAAGGGGGTCAGCCGCCTAAAGCATCCGACCCAAGTCTGACCCAAGGGTAGGTTCCCCTACCCAAGCACCAAGGGGTGAGAGGGAAAACGGGAGAACCCGAGAAAAAACCCACTAGCCAGACGCAGCTAAGAGCTGTTTGATGACCACCACTAAATACCTTTTATTGCTAATGATGGCGCTAATTTCGAGGATGATAGTAAGGCGTTTTAATGGTGTGAGTGATGATGGTGCCGAAAGAGAGCGCATGTAGTCTTTTACATTCTTGGCTCAGCTTGCATCCTAGTTTTGAAAGAACGACGACCTCCTCAAATGACGACGTTAACGACGATGACAACAACGACACCGACAACGTGACGACAACAACGACGACGACGACGATGATGATGATGATGATGATGATGATGATGATGATGATGATGCCAGTGTATGACATCACATTTTATCTATGTTGGTGTGACCGAGTCCTTGATGTTTTATAAAACGAGCATGCCAAGAGACGAGTCTATACGAGGGCTAATGTAACCTCGTAGTATTGTTGGAAATGTTTTTTAAACTTGATTTCCACTAATATTAGAGGAGCCGAATCCAAATCCTCAGGGGATTATCATGTGGGCATACTCATCTTCCGTACTCCAACGTGTGCGCATGGATCACGAAACTACAAGCGATCATCAGACCCAACCAAATTTGTACTTTCGCATATGGCGACAATTAGTTGTGCAGTAGGCATGACTAAGTGACCTGCTGACACAGGATATCACCCAGGGTGACATGTTGTACTGAAGTAACATTTTGTACCTCAAGATAGGTGTACAATGTCACGTGGGGTGGGTGGGTGGTGAGGCA
>CM031597.1:63888337-63908337 GCA_018398815.1 Conus ventricosus | reverse complement strand
AGATAATGACCTACTAGTTATTACTCCTTACTCTGTCACAGTACTTTTAAGTACAGACGCAGCAACAAACCACCCGACGGCTCGCTCTCCCCGGTGGCCCTTTGAACTTACGTCAGATAAAACTGCCGTCAGCATCAATCGAATCTTCCGGCTTCAGACGCCAAGGGGGCGAAAAGGGCAAGTCCAGTGCACACTCTCCCTCCATCCTCGCCCCCCCCCCCCCTCCCCTCCCCGACCTCTCCCGCCCTCCACCTGTTCGGTCCCCCCCCCCCCCCCCCCCACTCCTCCCCCGGAATGTTCAAAGCAGTTTTAATCTTGTTTCCAACGCGGATTGTCTCAAACCGTAGGCTGGGCTGATCTCTCATCAAAGCACAGACGGGGACAACATCAAAGAGATCGCGCCGAAAATCCCCCGAGAAGAATCCACAAGAATAGCTCATCAGTTATGTACAATCGTTGTGTGGCCCTGTAAGACGTCAGGCAAGTTCAAGTCAAGTCTACAGGGAAGATAGTCAGGGTGGGTGAAGGGTGGGGGTGGGAAAGACTGATTGCGCGCGCGCGCGCGCGCGCGCGTGTGTGTGTGTGTGTGTATAGCAGGGGAGGAAAGAAAGAGAGAGAGGGAGGTATGGAGAGGAGGTAGTGATGGTAGCATCTTTGCTGGAAGTTTATTTAGTTCATGGCTGTTTGCCATGTTTCAAACATCAGAGACCTTCTCTGCAGACAGATTATAATACAGAAATACAGTTAGATATAAGTACTCTGAAGAACAAAAAAAAATTAAATGGCATTTTCGTGACGGCCTATATGAAAAATAATCGACTTACAAGAGAGAGAGAGAGGAGAGAGAGGAGGGACATCGGGGTGGGGAGGGGTGATCCTGTTGCACCAAACAGTACTACCCTAAACTCAATCACACCACACCGAATTGTGTCATAAAATTCTTACATGCTGTCAGAGAGATGGTCGTTATTATCCCTTAGTAGCGAAGTGCAGCAAGCATGCGCCCTGTTTATATGTGTTCAATATACAAGCTTGACGGCGCTCTGAGAGCGCGCTGTCTGCGTTCACATTGGACAAGCCACCCCAAAGCCCACCGCTCTCAGGCACCGGTTTACATGTGTTTAAAAAAAAAACCGCCTTCAGAGAACTCTACGAGCGTTCTGTCGAGTCTTTACTTCGTCAAAACATTCCTAAAGCGCACTACTCTCAGGGCCCACTTAACACGTGCTCAAAATCCAGCTCACAGAGCGCTCTGAGCGCTACAAGTCGCCTCTCCACTTGGACAAGCCGTCCGAGAAGGGCACTGCTCTCAGATGACCTTTAGGGAGTAGTCTGAGAGCACTCCGGCTTAGGTCGCATTCCATCGACATCACGTCACTTTTACTCGAAACTTTTTTTTTGCAGTCTACTGATCCGTCAGCTTTGCCAGATTCAAACCTGCACCTGAGCTGCCCTGTTTGTCATTCTTCTTCAGATTGAGCCTGATTGTCTTGAGGCTGAACCAGATTGTCGCCAGAACCATGTCGAGTCGATGCCAATGTCGGCGCCAGAAAGAAAGTTCTGGCTTGAGATGTGATAGTTCTTGACTTGAAACTTAAAGAGCGAGGAACTTGGCTGTGTCTTTCCCCTGGTGTGTGGCGGCTCGTTCTTCCGGACACACTTTGTGTGGCAAGCGAGTGTTGGCTAGTGTGTTGTGGCCGCTGGCAAACCGCAGTTCCCTTTCATTGTCTCTCCCGGCAAACCATAGTTCCCTTTCATCAGTCTCCTGGCAAACGTACTTCCCTTTCATCAGTCTCCTGGCAAACGTACTTCCCTTTCATCAGTCTCCTGGCAAACGTACTTCCCTTTCATCAGTCTCCTGGCAAACGTACTTCCCTTTCATCAGTCTCCTGGTAAACGTACTTCCCTTTCATCAATCTCCTGGTTAACGTACTTCCCTTTCATCAGTCTCCTGGCAAACGTACTTCCTTTTCATCAGTCTCCTGGCAAACGTACTTCCTTTCATCAGTCTCCTGGTAAACGTACTTCCCTTTCATTAATCTCCTGGCAAACGTACTTCCCTTTCATCAATCTCCTGGTAAACGTACTTCCCTTTCATCAATCTCCTGGCAAACGTACTTCCCTTTCATCAGTCTCCTGGCAAACGTACTTCCCTTTCATCAGTCTCCTGGCAAACGTACTTCCCTTCCATTGTGTCTCCTGGTAAACCGAAGTTCCATGCACCAGTCTCTTCTGAGAACCGTAAATCTATTTCACCAGTCTCTTCTGGCAAACCGTAGTTCGCTTTTATCAGTCTCTCATGTACCAAAGCATCTCACTGTTTTGCCCACTTAACTTAAACATCTAGACTTATTTTGGCGTTTCAGTCTCTCAAGACGACCAGGAATTCCAGAACTCGGCAAATGCTTGGTTCAGGTAGTGTTGTCGAGGCGGGCATATACGTGAATATGGTGTAGGCTTGCCTTCGGATATTGACATGCAGGTAATGACAGACTCATTTTGTCTATTTTTAGTTATGCCAACTCCATCTTGGTGCTTGGAGTCGTCTCCAGTAGACAAGGTTTTGTGAGAGTCATCTGTGGTGATCTCTCAGTATCATATTCTTCTCACTTCTGCTGACATTGAGATGTCTCACGTATACCTGGCAAGCTTTTGGATTAGACCCTTCATTGTTGAGGACACATAAAGCGTGTGAGAGCGTTCCGTGTCCCCATTATGGTATTTCCGTGGGAAGCCTAGCGTCTGACTCCAGCTGCATGCTGTTCACTTCCACTCCGCTCCACTGCAATGGAAGGCGTAGTGATTGTTATTCCGGTGTAGTCACTATAATAGCGAAAAGCACGTGCCGGAACTCACCACAGGAGTAAACCCACTGACTTGTATCTTTGTTCCGAAGCCACTCCCAGGTGATTGATTAAGCCCATGGTAAGAACTTGGTCCAGAAGCAACCCATACGCACGTGCCTAGCTCACCCACCCTGTGAGACTTGTTGGTGGAAAATGCACGTGCCTAATCAACTCTATGGGGTATTTCTGGATCCTGCTAGATCCAGAATCACTCCACCCCCACCCTCAAATTCAGATGCAAAGTGTTTTGTTTGACACATTTTTTCGTTTGGGATACTAGAAGAATTTTGAAAGAGGGGATCGATTTTGTAACAGAGGGCGAGGACAGTGTAGGTTTTCTCCCTTGGGGATCATTTTTCACACACGTCCTTTTTCGCCTAACGGATATGATTTCAGCTATGGAAACAGTTTCTGCACATTAAGGCCATTCTGAACTGAATGAATTGTTAGATCTCCAGCCTATTTCGTCTAGTTTTCGATCTCAGCGATTTTGTCTTTGCTCTTCATTGTCCGATTTTTTTTTATCAGCGATCCCTGTGAACCTCATCGAACCTAGGTTCATGGCGAAGAAAGGATCGCTTCACATGTTCCGCGAACTGCTTGGGTTAACCCAAAGGGAAGTAATTACATGAAAACTCTCCTATAATCGAAATCAGTTTGTGGCAACTCTTCGGTGACTGAAATCGATTGTGGTTTGGAGACCGACATTTCTATTCTCGATTCGTAAGAGAAAATTTTCATTCACTAGACTGAAAGATTCAAGATCACAAGTCTGTTGAAACAAACAAGTTATATTTTGGAGAAAAAAAGAAATGGATAAAATCGACCTCACAGCTAAATCAAAACATTTCCGAGTTTGGTTGACCTGAGAACATTTAAGAGAGTCAATCGCCAGCGAGCAGGTTCTCTCCCTTGACAAAAGATCGGTCAAGCTTCAGTGAAGATCCAGTTCTTTCTTCGTCCAAAGTCTTGCCGATGAGATCGCGAATCTTGCGCTTCAGTTAAGGGAGAAACTGTGGTTCGTCGTTAGCCTGCGATCTATTTCGTGAATCTATGATTTGTTCGATTGAAGAACGGCCTTTACTGAGCTTAAAACCGATCCCACCTACCGTTTTCGTCTTCTAAGTGTCCGTTATGGTATTTTAAATGGCAATGGAAAAATCTGTGGTGTGTAAAATGAAGCATGCAGAATAAAAGATTGTTCTTGGAGTGGGATTGGAACTCTGGAGCAGAGGTCTATTGTACTCCCGGCAATCGCTTTGCTTTTATCGCTTGAACCTTTGGGCCCATCTTCCAGCAGACAATATGCGGTCAAGTCAGTCGTTCAACTAACTTAAGTATTGTGAATTGATTGTTGGGTGCTATCGTGCTTATATAGAGGAAATCATTGTCAGTTCACACATAGCAAAATAGGACACAATGCACATCCATTCACAGACGTCTTTACACAGACAAGCACTGTTGAACAGTAGCCCTTGTCAATACTTATCAGCCAAGACAACAATTATGAGCATGATTGTATCATTCAGTTAAGGTACAGAATAAACCAGTAGCATTCAAACAGGACTTTTATTTTGCCATTTCAATAATTGTTCAGAAAAATACACTTACCATTCTTAAAACATCGAACAGACGCATGCTTCTTTGATAAAAAAAAAACAACAAGCAAAAAAACAAGCACTATTCATAGTCAATATGAAAACAAGAACTGGGTGGCAGAGAGAGAGAGAGAGAGAGAGAGAGAGAGATTACAACTGAAGGGCAGACTTTCAAAAGTCAAGTGTGAAGTGATTCGTCAACTTTTCAGCTAGACTGAACTTTAATTTGGCAGTGTTGGATTACATACTGTGCCCGCCCACTCCTGCAAACACCCATCCTCCTCTTACCCGTCCCTACCCCGTCACTCTGCCCATCCCTTGCTTCTCCCCCACCTCTCTCCCCTGTTCCCCCTATCCCTCTTCGTCCTCGTCCTGACCCCCTCTCCTCCTGGAAAATCACATCCAGTGAAATCGTCAGCAGGCAGCAATTGAATTCACTACTTTTCTTTAGAGGGGGGTGGGGGCCGTCTCATTTTCCAGTGGCATGACTACCATGTCGTCCGTTCTGATCCCCTCCCCCTTCCCCCCTCCCCCTGCTACACACACACACACACACACACACACACACACACACACACACACACACACACACACACACACTATCTATTGTGCAGAGAGAGAGAGAGAGAGAGAGAGAGAGAGAGAGAGAGAGAGAGAGAGTAGGAGAGACAGAAATAGAGAGAGACAGAGAGAGAGAGAGAGAGTAGGAGAGAGAGAGAGAGAGAGACAGACAGACAGACAGACAGAGACAGAGACAGTCTCTTTTTTTTCCATTAAAAAAAGAAACCCCAGCAACCAAAGGTCTTTTAATTCATGAGGCATCTAAGTGTAAACAGCACGGGTAGCTCATTTCAGAACAGGCAATGACCTCTCTTGTAGACCAGTCACTCCCTCTATCGCCTCCCTTTCTAGCCCGGAAATCCAAATGCAATTAACCTGCGACTTGCCAACGGGGGGCACAAATCGAATTAGTCACCTCACGAAATCGGAAAGGAAAAGGAGTACCCAGATGACGCACCTACCCACATGTTCTTTTTTTTTCTTCTTCTTCTTTTTTGTTCACTTTTTTATTTCATCTTCTCCTGGCACTGATGTTCTCTCCACCTGCCAGTCGATTGATACCATTGACCAAGGAAGGGTATAGAGTGGCCGTGCCTTGCGCTGTAGACTTTGGACACCAAAATGGAACTCTGTAGCATCATCTTGATATCCTTCACCTGATTAATCATCAGTCTAAAGGGAAAAAAAAAAGAAAAGTGAGTGGGAGGGACTGGAAGAAGGGGGGGGGGGGGGGGGGAGGAGGGGGAGAAGCTAAGGGGAGGCTGTTGGGTGATGAGTTGAGAGAGTTGGGGGGTATCCGTTGCCCTTCATGCCCTGCTCTTGTGGTGACGTCAGTTTGCGATTTCCTTTCCAACCTCTGTGCTCATACTAAGACCCTATCAAAGTTTTCTGTGTCGACAAGTATCTGCCTTGATATTTTAGTCCGCCCTTAAAGGCTCCATGTGTCTGATTCAAACACTTGGGCAACCATTTCTTGAATGATGCAATTCGTGATGCATCTTGGCTTTCCCTGTCAGAGCCAGGTGTAAACGTTTTGGTGAAGTTATACTCAGATTTAATGTCCACAATTCCCTCAAGTGATACAGCAGACGACAAAAAAGTATCTCAGGAGAGTGGGAAGAAAAGACGGGGTGGGGTGGGTAGCAGGAGGGGGAGAGGGGGGAACCTACACAAAACAACACAGAAACCAAAAGAGCCACGTGTCCCTTTGTGTGTTGAGTGCCATCAGGATTTGAACTCCAAACGTCTCACAGCAAGCACTCTGTGTTCCACTACAGCCAACTCTGAGGGGTGAGATACAGAGAGCATTGATGTTCCCAACCCTGTCCTCAGCTCCCTTGTTACTTTCCCCGAGCCCTGCAATTCTGCCATCCGCCAGCACATCTGTCTATCATATGCTCGATCCAGTAGCGACCCCCCCCCCCCTCTCCATCCTCCCACCCTTCCCCAATTTATTTATTTTTTTTGTGGTGAAGTAACTGACCACATCTTCAGAAGACATGTAGCACGTTCTTGCGCCCATTTCCTATGATTAACTTGCTCGAATCGATAATAACAATAACAATGATGATATTATTATGATTATTGTTGTTGTTATTATTACTATGATTATTGTTATTATTATCATTATTATTATCCTTATTATTATTATTATTATTTATATCATCATCATCATTATTATTGTTGTTGTTGTTGTCGTCGTCGTTATTATTGTCATGATGATGATGATGGTAATAAAAATGATAAAATAAATAAATAATGATCATAATGTGGGGACTTACATAGCGCGGTTTCCCAGTCTAAGAGCAGGCTCACCAAACTTTACAGCAGACAAAGCCAAAAAAATTCGTTAAAGATGGTGAACGGTTTTAAACATTTTCACACTTTGTTACAGTCTAATGCTGAAAAAGGGCACATTAGTGACACTAACGATGATAATAATGATAGTTACATCAATCGACCTGTCATTAAAGAAGAAATATCTTTAGCAGTTAGAATGGGGAAAAAACTGCAAAGCAGCCTGGTCAGACAGAATTATTGGCGAATTAAAACAAAGCTCTACTGAACAGGCCATGCATTTTCTTCTAAAGTTGTTTCATAAACTTTTTGATGAAGATGTCTGTCCGAACAGCTGCACTGAATCGATAATTTTGCTTGTTTTTAAAGAGGATGATGTCCAAAAATCCCAACAATTATAGGGGCGTTTCTCTTAGCAAAGTATGTGGTAAACTATTTGGGTTTATTATCAACAGTAGATTACAAGAATGGATAGAGGAGATTCACTGTACGGGAGATTATGAAACTGTTTTTCATATTAGCTGTTCAAGTGTGGAAGAAGTTGAAATTTTCTAGTTGTTTCTATATAAGGCATTCAAGCTCAGAGATATAGCTGTTTCATGACGAATATCACATGTAAATATTAATCTTTACGATCTGTTCCAGGACTGTTACTCGTCTTGAATTGTTCTTTTGTTGTTGTTGTTGTTGCTGTTGCTTTTTGTTACTTTGTGTGTAATATTCACACATTCCATCATCACGGGCCAAAACTCGAATCTCTCTCTCTCTCTCTCTCTCTCTCTCTCTCTCTCTCTCTCTCTCTCTCTCTCTCTCTCTCTCTCTCTCTCTCTCTCTCCTCCTCTCTCTCTCTCAGGACTAGCTCGCACATCAGCACTAAAGTATGTGCTCACAATTGTGATCAAAGTAGTTTGTAACTGTTATCGCCACAAATCGTGAATCTTGAAAGTTTTAAAAAAAAAACTTTACTTAGAACCAACCCTTTATTCTCTTCATTACCGTGCACACCACACACACACACACAACACACACACACACAACACACACACACAACACACACACACACACACACACACACATGCGCGCGCGCCGCGCGCGCGCGCGCACACTCACACACACACAGAGCAGCAGAAGAGAGGAGAGAGAGAGAGAGAGAGAGAGAGAGAGAGAGAGAAGGAGAGAGAGAGAGAGAGAGAGAGAGAGAGAGACTCAAGACTCAAAAACTTTATTACTCAAGGATAGAGATTTTAGGCAGTGCCTATTCTTCCAATCTGTCCTTGCTATTCTACAACATTCAACTAAACACACTGCACATATTAATAATGGTAGAAACAATGAAGAATATAGCAACATTATAATAATAACAATAACAATAGTAATAAGAATAATAATGATTAAAAAAAAAATTCCATTACAAAATTACACAAACATAATCAGAGACGTACGTGCGCGCTCACATGCACGCACACGCCCACACATACACGCACGCACGCGTACACCCACACCCACACACCACACACCCACCCACCCACCCACACATACATACATACACATTTTCATCAGCTAATATAGAGGCAAACATAAAAGTAGGGCGTTCAGACTATGATCAAAAGGTTAGAGAGGAGAGAGAGAGAGAGAGAGAGAGAATCCTTATTTTTATTGAAATTCATGACGACAGTAGAATGAATACGAACACACAGGGCTCGAAATTCCCAAGCGCCCGATTATCTGTGATAAAAATTAATATCTGCTGGCGGACGGATGGAAAGGCTCTCCCTAGTTGTCCGTTGGGCAACCAGTTTTTGACCGTCAGTGAAAGGTGAATGACCCGATCAGCTTCGATGCGGACTGATGGCGTTTCCATCTTCCCCTTTCCACTTTCATCCTTCCACTTTCTCCCAGCCTTTCCTCACACCTCAGTTTTTTTTCTCAGAATCGAATCCGAGAGAGAGAGAGAGAGAGAGAGGAGAGAGAGAGAGAGAGAGAGAGAGAGAGAGAGAGAGAGAGTGAGTTATACTGAGATGGAGACTGAAGTAGGTTACAATGAAGTGAGACAGACCACGCATTCATTCAGAGAGAGAGAGAGAGAGAGAGAGAGAGAGAGAGAGAGAGAGAGAGAAAGTAATTCACCGCAGTTTGAATAAAATTTATACAAATCAGCTTTCAATCACCGTTTCCTTCTGCAAACACAACCAGAAGCCTACATGGAGAATGGAGACTTCCGCAAGGTAAAACAGCTCCTAAATCCGCCTTTTAATACCGACTTGCACCATTGTATATGTCAAAAATGTGTCTTTATTGTGACATTCGAAAAGAACAGGGTCAATTAGCAGATTCGTTTTGTTTTGTTTTGATATTTCTTACGAGCCAGTCAGTTCTTGTTAGAAAAGAAAAAACCTTTTTTTGTCAGGATAAGTAGTAGAGGGTACTGACTAAATGATTTGCTTTTGAATCAATTCTTAACATTTGTAACAGGGTAGGGGACAACACAAAACTATCACTAGAAACGTTTAAAGATCCACGAAAAGATATTATTTCACAAAAAGTGAACACTTTTTAACCAATCATTTCATTGTGGTGATAAGCATTTTTTGCAACTTTTGTTATTTATATTAAGCGAATCTTTTGATCCGGGTCCGCAGCACGTCAAGATCCTCGTCAAAATGTACTGGGTTTGTGTTTGGGCCACATACTGTCTTTACAGAAGACTGTGTTGATTGCGTTTCGCCTTGTCTTGCTGAGAAACAAACGGACACGGATGAAAAGAGAGAGTATTTTGGTGGAGGTAAGGAACACAGTTCGGCTGTCAAGGACGTACCCACGATTGTGTCTGCTCCCCAGAAGAAGTATGACGTTCAGTTTGTTAAGAAAGTATGCGACTGTACAATTATTGAAAAAGGTTGATGTAAGGAAAAGACAAAGACCCGCCTGTCCCTTAAACGTAGTGAGGGATAGTAAAGAGCATGAATTATATTGTGATAAAAACAATAGCAACGCCTCCATAATTCGAAATTATTATTAATGTATACTACTATTACTACTACTACTACTACTACTACTACTGATGACGATGACGATGACGACGACGACGACAACGACGATGAAGACGACGACGACGACGACGATGATGATGATGATGATGATGATGATGATGATGATGATGATGATGATGATGATGATAAGGATAAGAATAGAAACAATGGTAATGATAGATGATGATGATGATGATGATGATGATGATTATGATGATCGTTATTGTCGTCGTATAGTAGTAGTAGTAGTAGTAGTAGTAGTAGTAGTAGTAGTAGTAGTAGTAGTGATGATGATGATATTATTAATATCAATAGTAATAGTTGTACTAGCTATAGTAGTGATGGTGGTGACGATATTACTACTGCTATTACTATTACTACTACTACGACGACGACGACTACGTCGACGACGACGACGACTACTAGTAGAACAACAATATTAACAATCGCAATGATAACAACACTCGTAATAATAATGATATTAATGATTATAGTAATAACGATAACAAGAATGTCTACATACTGGTAAAAAGGCAACTTTGATGTTAGGTATGTATTTCTTCACAAATCATTGCTTCATTTGACTTCACATTCGGTAGGCAGATCTTCAATCTATTCACATCAACCCTGAGGTGTGTGTGTGTGTGTGTGTGTGTGTGTGTGTGTGTGTGTGTGTGTGTGCCCCGTGCACCTTTGCAATAAATGATTTCTTTTACACTCTCATCAAAAAGAACGGTGTCTAAGCAATGGATAAAGCATGTGAATTTTCCCACGGGGACAGAGGAAAAATTCTAGTGTTCCACACTTCTTAATGCTTTTTGTTTGTCCTGTCATTGTTTTCTCTTTCTTGGGGTTTCGCTTTTCCGTTTGTTTGTTTGTTTGTTTGTTTGTTTGTTGTTTGGGAGTGGGGTGTCTATGTGGCTTCCTTCAAGATCTTGTGCAAATTGTACAACAGGGACAGGAGTTTGTTTTCTTCATGTTGTTTCATATCAATATCTGCGAGATCAATGACAAGGCCATCAACCACAAGAAAGACAATCTTAGCAACAAACAAACAAGCAAACAACAAGAAAACGAGAGAAAGAACACAGAAAAACAAAAACAGGGGACAACGACTAGAATGTCGCAGCAATACGCCACGTCTGCCACCGAAAGAAGAAAGTAAAGAGTCCGAGAGAACGTAGATATACCAATCCTGGGCCACTTCCGCCCTCACTCAGTTCGGGCGAAAGTAACCCAGGATTGGTATATCTACGTTCTCTGACAAGTAAGTCTTCAAACTACACACACACCCCACACACACACACACCACACCACACACACACACACACCACACACACCACCACAACACACACACACACACACACACCACACTGACTGACTGAAACCAATTTATTGTCAGATTAACTCACGGTTGTACTAACACACACACACACACACAACACCACACACATCACAAACACACAACACACAACACACACACACACACACACACACACACACCACACATAGAACACAGCGCAGGCCGAGCGGCTCGTTTGCACCTGTGTGTCTTCCTATGTTGCGACCAAAAAATCAATAAACCATGCCTCGCGAGCTTACTGCGTTTCGTCTCTTACCTGGCCAAGTGCGCCGCGGGCAACTTGCCCATTATTACATCAGCAAATGTTCACGAATATTCTAGACTGTCACGTGACACTCCACGTCAACACTACTACGCGGCAAGAGCCGGCCATTTTAGCCATGGCTTTCAATGGAGACAGACGTGCTTTGTTTACAGAGGAACAACGCCGTGTTATGGAGGATCATATGCAATACCACAGGCTTATGGTGGAGTATATAAACTCAGGTGGGCGCTGTTTTTTACCTACTAAGCCAAAGAGCAGTATTGCGTTTTTGGAAGGAGGGGAGAAAGAAAAAAAACGAGAACTAACCATTGATGAACTACACAACTACCTTGACAGCTTGTTGGTTCAACAAAAAGAACCAGAAGGAGATTTGGGCAATTTTACTGAAAAAGATGTTGATGGTTTTGATAAGCTTTTGACGGTTGGCGAAATGATTCCATTTCTACACGATGGTGTTCTTTTACTAAAACTTAGCAAAAGAAAAACTATCCATTATGCTCTGGTTATGGGTCACTGCCTTGAAAAGGCACAAACAATGTTTCAAAGATCAAAACCAACTGAGACATGGCGTTCATTTTTACGAACGCACATGGATATTGATGACTCATATGCAAGAAAACTGATGCAGCTTTCAAAACTTTTTATTATTGTCCAAAATTTCATAACCTTAGCATCAGCATCAATGATTTGTTTGCCAAACGAAGTCTGATCGCTAAGTACTTTCAGAAAAATGATGATTTTCGAAACGCCTGGCAAAATTAGATCGAGTTCTCTTTAGTACACCTAACAGAACGGGGTGGGGTAGTGGGTGGCGCCACTACTCCTACAAAAAGCTTCAAACGTTCAGCGACAGGTGTACTAACTGGCGATTAAGAGCCGCCAAAAAAGCTCTGCCAAAAAAAAACAAAAAAAAAACCACTAACTCTGCCAAATGCCGGTCCCAAGCCCGGATGAGAAAAGAGGAGGGGTGTGGTATAAACTTTTTTGTGTGAGAAGGAAGGGGTCTGTGGTGAAGTCAGCCTTGCTATAAATAGCCGTTTATACATGAACGGCTATTTTTAGCAGCAAGAGGGCTGTGGGGAAGTCAGCCTTGCTATAAATAGCCGTTTATACATGAACGGCTATTTTTAGCAGCAAGAGGACTGTGGGGAAGTCAGCCTTGCTATAAATAGCCGTTTATACATGAACGGCTATATTTAGCAGCGCCTAACAGGATTGTAGTGGTGCTCGTAATGGGACAGATGTGCCCCACCCCCACCCCACGCATGCACACCTCCCCCCACCCCCACCCCACGCATGCACACCTCCTCCCCCCACCCCACCCCACGCATGCACACCTCCTCCCCCCCCCCCACCCCACGCATGCACACACTTAAGTTCTTAACTTAAGTCACCTCAAGTCACCTCAAGTCACCCCAAGTTCTTATTTAAGTTTTTAATTAAGTTTTTAATTAATACTTCAAGTTCTTAATAAGTTCTTGATTAAGTTTTTAATTAAGTTCTTGATTAAGTTACCTCAAGATCATAACTAAGTCATCCTTTAAGTACAACCAAGGTCTTATTCAGTTATCTTATAATTATCAAAAAAATACGTTCTATGTTTTTATCTTAAATAGCAGATGTCTAATATAGTACACACACGCCTCAAAAAACGCGTCATCGTTGAGGATGTCTTGCTCAGCGTTCTCTGCATAGATCTTAAGGAAGGTCTTACATCCGAAGCAACCGCATTGATTACAATTCTGGTCTATGGAAATGTCTTTTATAGACTCCATGTCTTTATTTATTGTCTTTATCATTTTATAATACGCCATGATCTATTTTTATAAAAAATTTTAAAATTAAGTTCTTAAAATATTATTCCATTTGAAATGGATCAAAATGATGCTTTGTTATTGGTGGTTTTGGCGTGTTGGTGTCTTTTCTGCATTTAGTGGTTCAGATTTTTTTGATTGCTTTTGTTTCTGTTGCAATTGTGTATATATTTTATAGCCGCAATAACTGCCCCAACAGCAGCAATGGCGCCAAAAATGGCAACAGTTTTAAGTTCAATATTCCATGAAGACTTTGGGGCCCTTGAATCGCATGGAGTTTTTATAGCTGGCATTGAATCAACTTGTTCTGGCGTTGGCGGTGTTATGTTTTCATGATGAGTCATATTCTGTAACATTAATTTTTTTGTCTGTTCACTCTGCTAATTTCTTCCTGCTTCAACACGCCCAGGATTTTTAATGGTCTCACCTGATTCAGCGTTTTCTGCTGATTTTCTGGCTTGGTTACTTTCTCCACCTGATTCAGTGTTTTCTGGTTCTGATGATTTTCCAGCTCGTTCATTTTGAAGGGAAACAAAATCTATATGATTAAAAGTTATTAATCCCATGATCGCTGGCGATAACAATGTTCCAAATCTGTAGTATAGATCACAGCCTAGAGACTCTAATGACTTTGTTAAAACTGGATCTTGCGTTAATCATACGTAAGATCTTGTTCAGAATCAATGGGAGCAAATCTACTGACTAGTTTAGTGTACAAACTAAGAACCGTTTGCCCAACGCTTTTTACCATTCTAGACCCCAGCTGCGCTTCATACCTGTTATGATACTTTATATGTCTTGTGAAGACATCTGTTGAATCTGTTCTATGCTGAATTCAGTTCCGAGGAACTGTTTTGTTTTTCCACACGCTGCCAAAGAATACAACCTCTCCTTTTGGGCGCATAAAGCTTGGCCATCAACTTGGTCATTTCATAGTTCGGGAAGGTTTAGACCGCTTGTAGCTGTGTAGATCATCGCTGTTCATGTTTTTTATTAAATTATAATTATTTATTTTTAAAATGGCACTGAAAAAAAAATGTGCTACCCATGTTACCATTTCTGCTGTTATTGGAGGGCTAAGTGTAGGATTATCAATGTGGTAAAAAGACTTGTTAAGAATTAAACCAAGAGATCTTGGCAAAACTAGACTTTGAAAGACTGGCAAGCATGATTGCTATCATTGCAGGCTTCGGTTGCCACGAAAGATTTTCTAGTCAAGCAAGGAAATATTCGGACAATATAAATATGTAAGAAAAAAAATACATTTATATAAATGGCTGACTCGCAATAATGATAGGCGGCGCTGTGGTGTAATGGCTTGCTTTTAGCGGAAGTAATTTGCATTTAGAAACTGCGGGATGACGGCCGAGAGAAAAAGACATAACAAAGCTATGGTGGAACTAGCAGCTGCACAAGAGCCTATGTAAAGCAGAGACTTGAGCAGTTAGATTGTATTAATGGACACACTGAAAAACAGGGGCATGCGCTTACATATTTAAAAATGTTGATCAAGCAATTAAAACAATATTATCTTGTAACAGGCAAACCAATCGAGACATTGCCCCCACCAAAATTCAGTGACTTTTATCAACCATCAGAAAAACAAAAGATGCAAGAAATCGGGTTTATTGTCGTTGGTATGACCGTTGTGTATTTTGTTGCGCATAATATTGGCTGAATAAAAAATGAACAAAATCTATTATTCACCAAAAGGATATTGGAAGGGAATAACAGCAATTAAAAAGCTAAGCCAAGCAGCGGGAGTCAGTGAACAAACAGCAAAAGAATGGTTATCTAAACAAGCGATTTGGCAAATTTATTTACCTGCGCCCAAACGAATACAGAGACCACACTTTGTGAATACAATACCGAACGACACTCATCAAATGGATCTTCTATATTTACCCTCTGATACGATTAGACGAAAAAGATTTAAGTACGCACTCACAGTCATTGACATGGCTTCAAGATACAAAGATGCGGAGCCATTAACACAAAAGAGTGCTTCTGCTGTTGCTGTTGCCATACAACTGATATACCAACGAGGCCCCTTAACTTTCCCTCGCATGATTCAAGTCGATGATGGAAAAGAATTTAAAGGCCAAGTGAATCAATTATTGTTAAAACACAGAGTTACTATTAGAAGAGGCATTCCGGGAGTTCACAGATCACAGGCTTTAGTTGAAAACTTTAACAAACAGTTAGCCGAAAGACTTTTCTCCTACCAGTATCACAGAGAGCTGATTGACAATTCTCGCAACACAGAATGGGTTAGAAGACTGCCTCGGTTTTGCGCGCAATGAATAATGAAGAATTTAAAGGGCTAAAACCAGTACAAGCAATCAAAAGAAAAACAATAAATGTTGCTGAAGGAGAGTCTTCATCCAGCAAACTATTGCCGTTTGGTTTGAAAGTAAGGTACCTTTATTTACCGGGGGAAGCAGAAGGGGACACTCGCATCAGGGCAACCGATCCAGTTTGGAGTGTTGATCCATATGAAATAAAAAGAATTGTAAAAATGAATCCGCCCGTGTATTATTTACGAGAAACTGACACAACAAAACAACCAGCTCCTCAAAGATCTTTTGTGAAGGAAGAACTGCAGATAATCCCACTGCGCACAGTTCCGCTTTAATTAATTTACGGTTCTCCAGTGCCCAATTGCATATGAAAACTCCGGATTAACAAACACCCGTTTTGTGTTTGTTCTATCTAATGACTTCTTTGTTACAACCGTTGTGTTGATCTCATGTAGATTAGATCGTAGTTTTACGTTGTCATGATGAAAAGTCTTATTGCCAAACAATGCTTCTTTGTAGTTGTCATGTGATATGTTTGACTGCACAACGCTGCGAGATATTCCCTTTGCTTTCTTAATGATTTTCTCCTGGCTCGAAATACTGTACATTTTTGACCTTAAACCAACAAACTCCTTGATCACCTTTCCAGATAATTCATCCTTCATCTTTCCTAAAACCTTCTTATTAGTAATTGAATGCAAAGGCGAATCTTTAGGATAATCGGACGTGTCATACCATCCTGCATGCCCTTTAGCCACTTCGGTTTCCATGTCTTTATAGATGTCTTCAGTAGGGATATCTATAACAAAACTATCTGTATCTGTGTAAAGTACTCTGGACTCAGGATACAGGGGCTTAAAGTAGTCATAAAGAAACTCTAACATTAAAAGCTTTGATAATTCTAAAACAGTAAACCCGATAAATACAGGTTTGTCTAATTTGACTTTCTTTTTTTTCATCATTATGCCAAAAAGCTGATCATGAAATCTTCTAAAGTCCTGATAATTAGGTTTTGAAGTTAGCTTAATTGCTTCATTCTCTCTGGTGACCAATCTGACATCTTTGCGCTTGTGCGGATTCTCCATAGTCTTTCCAAAACAGCTGTTGTTCATCAACTTGAAAAAGTCTTTTTCTGAAGCATCTGTGGATTTAGTTCTGAGATCAGTGTTCTTCATGATGTATGGTTTCATGAACTGTTCTTGATCAAAAGCAATTATACGATGAACTGCTGTCAACTTCAACCCATGTCTTAAATAAAATTGCAGAAGTCTGTAATGACAGACATAATTTTTTTTGCCCGAAGGTTAGGCACAAGTTTAGGCGGCTCTCTTGGATCCATCTTTAGACTTTCTGCTGCTAATGGATAGTCATTATGCAGGTCATGGAGTTCATGAGGATATTCTAAATCAACTTCTAGAATGAAGCCACGCTGCTGATCAGGCGTTAAACTGTTCAACCACTTTAATGCCTTTTGAATATTATTCGTACCTGTGTACATCTTGAAGTTACGTAATGGAAGTGATTGCGCCATTGCCCAACCATACAGATTGTTTGCGTCTAAATACATGAGATAGTTAGACCTTTTACTTGGATCATAGTCGTCCAAGTATTTGTTGTTTGTTTTACAGAAATGATTCGACTCCATACTAATTCCTCCACGCAATCCTTTTTCAATCATCAAAATCTTTGGGTAAATTTTGACAATAAATCAATCTGTATTTCCAGTAAACTTTAAGAAAGCGTCCCAACTCCCCCCGGGCCAGAAATGAAAATGCGCGGGAAATCCAAACTAAAATTGTTTTCATGCGGGGTCTTTCGAAATTTTTTCAAAGACGGTCCCCGCCAACAAACATACTTCACCATCAAGAAGGAGTCATGAAATTTCTCCCACTTTTTTAACAATCTAACTTCTCCACCATCTTGAGCGTTTGGAATCAGAATCAAAAATGTCCTTTCCTCTAAGACTAGAAAAGAACGCCCCTTTTAATTGGAATGCGTCTTCATCAAAAACCCTTTTCCCCAAATGTTTTGTACTCATAAGGATAAACGCCCTTTCTAACAGAGTTTTGGGCAAAATATTCTTGTTTTTGGGGAGGACTTTAAGGGGCTGCAGTTGACTCTTTAATGAAACCCCTCATTGTTGCATAGAGTCATAAAAAAACTTTTATTTAGTTTAAAAAAGCACATGTAAATTTTTGATGACTGTGGCAATGCCATGAAAACCCTGAAGGGATCGGCCCCCTGCTTTATTATAAGAGGGGAGTCGTAACCTCGCAAGTTGTGAAAAAAGATGGGCACTTCCATGTCTTTTTGGGTCCCAAAAATTAGTTGAAGATTGATTTGTTTTTGCGCCGCCCTCTGAAATTTTTCCCCTAAAGTGATCATGGTCCTTACTGTGGGGTTTAAACCTTGGGGTTAGCTCTTTAAAACCACAAATCCAACGTGGGGTGGCTGAGTCAAACGGTTTTTTGGGGTTTTAGGCGTCCCAAATGAAATTTTAGATAAATTTAGATTATTAGAACAATCTTACGCACTTGGGTGGGGGTTTTTCGGCCCGTAAAAACTTTTTACCGCATTTTTGGGGCCCCTGTAAAAATTTTGGGGGTTGGGAAAGAGCGGGCCCTCCACCTAAACCCAAAAATGAAGGCAAATGAACAAATCCCGATGATTTTCTTTATTAAAACTGTTTTTCGAAGTTTTTGTGGGGGCTGGCCCTTCATAAGGAAAAATTTAAAATTTCGAAGTCGCGAAACTACGTAGGGAGAATGTTGCAGTTTTTTCCAGTTTTTTAAAACTAATTTTAGTTCCGGGCGGGCGTAATTAGTTCTTATTACAGCACAAATTTTTAAAATTTTTTATTTTTCACTCGCGGTTTGCACAGATGGCTTTCTTTTTAAAACATTTTCTGCAGAATTCTTTTTTTGTCCCCCATTTTTTGAAGTATGCGCTTATTTTTACTCTTTTCTAAAATTGGAAAGTGAGCCCTGCGGGGTAAAAACTTTGTATAAGCAACTGTTTTTTGTCTGGCTCGCAATTTTTACTTTTTCTTGGCCCTTTTAAACGCTGTAGATTTGTTTCCTCATCCCCTGTGTAGAATTAGGGTTTTTGGGTTTTTTTTTGCTTTTCAAACTGATAAATTTTGGCACACAACGGGAAAGGATTTTCCTTTGAATTTTAAACTTTGGTGATTCCCCAATTAGTCACTCTCTCTGCGGGTCGCGGACTTAGCAGCCTTGCAAACACACCACATGAAACATTTGTCGCTGTTTTTTTTTTATTTTTAATGCTTTTTTTTTCGCGCCAGCGGGAGTACGGAATGAAGCCTTCCCAACAATGGGCGCTATTAGACTGTTTTAATCTTTCTAAAACTTCGCCCTCTGACCAAACCCGGGGCCCCTATTTTGGGTTTTTCAGCGGCAGCGTCAAACTGGAAGCGTTCGCTGCCCCCAAACCCGGGTTTAACATTATTACAAAGAAATCTCTGTTTAGTTGAGACCCAAATTTTAGATTTTTTTCATTTATTGTTTCATATCGATTAAAAAAAAGCAACATTTCTTTAACGGGGGGTCTATTTTAGTTTGCCTGACTGAGAAATCATGAACACACTTGCCTGTACTTGTTTTGGGCAATGACTTCTAAATCAATATCTTCAGTGCTCTTGATAAACCCTCTCTCGAGATTCCTTCAACAATTCGCTTTCCTTCTTATCTTTGCCAGCTGTCTTTCTTTTTTAACCAACAATTTATTTAAATTAAAAAAAAAACAACGGCTTAATCAAACAATACAACGGTCCCTTTTTTTTGCTTGGGCCAAAACTAAATAAAACCCCTTTGGGGTTTTTAATTACTGTTTAAACAAATTTAATGTCCGTTTACTTTTTTTTAAACATTCCTTTTTTATCTCTCGGGGGCTGGCTGTTGAGAAAAAATTGCCCCCGCCTTTCTTTTTAAGATCAAACTTTTTTTCTTTTGTTCATCAAAAATCCCTTTAAAGATTAAATTCTTCATCCGGATGTTTATCAACAAAGCTTTATTTATTTTCTTTAAAAAAAAATTTAGCTGTTTTATTAACCCTAGCGTTGCTTTTGGGGTTTAGTTTTTAATTTTTTTTCCAGCCGCACTTACGCTAATGAACACAGGCCCAAGCTAAAGACAAACCTCCTAGAGTAAAGCCGGGGCGCCTTCCTGTTTTCTAAAGACCAACCCGTTTTGCCGATAAACACTTAATCGATGCTCCATATTAACATAGGCACATTTAAAAACAGCAAATACCTACCGGGGGTTTTTGGGGTTTTTTCTTTTATTTTGGGGGAAAAAAAGGGGGGTTTTTTTTTCTTTCCCTTAAAATTTTTTAAAAAAAAAAAAAAAAAAATTTTTTTTTTTTTTTTTTTTTTCAAAAAAAGCAAATTTTTTTGGGGTTTTTTTTAA
>CM031597.1:63876762-63887337 GCA_018398815.1 Conus ventricosus | reverse complement strand
AGCAATAATTAAAGGAAACGGCATTTAATAGGCATGAAATTCCATGGTCATGGTGAAAAGCATTATCTTCAATGGTTTTGATTCTGTCGAGACGTCAGATAAAGATTTAAACGAACGGGAACGACCATAATTATGGCGCTGGTGAGCCGTCAGCAATGAAAACGGTGACATATGGCAGTCGTTTTCAGCTTCCGGCATTTTGCGTCTCTACTAAGCAGTCCTTAAAAGTTCCATAATACGAGTAATGCTATCAATGATCACTGGCACAAGAACTGTAATTGCTGGCCACGTCAAGGCAAAAAGCAAGAAAACGATATGTAAAAACAGTAATCAGTATACATTTCTTTCTTCAACAAAATCGTTGTTTTCATGAGGAAATCAATTTTTTTCCGGGCTTTTGGAGCGAGTGAGATTTCATAGTAGTTAGAGAACCGAGAGCTTCTACCTGTCGTCAATAGATCGAGCGCGGCGGTCATATGTTGCATAAAGCGATCATCACCAGCAGCGTTACTCAAAAGGCCACCTGTGGTGATAACATGATGGGGTCTTCAGTGAGAAGGTACAGTAATACCAATCCGTCGGAGCTGGACGAAAACGGAAGCCGTACGAAGTAACTTAATGTTTCACTGACCTGAGGTGGTAACTCTAAGCTGGTCGCGTGTGGGAGATATTTAGATGTACACGCTGCACATACGTGCAATGATGATGATGATGATAGTAATAATGATGACGATAAACAACATCAATGATAACGATAAGAGTGTTACCATAGCAATGGCATTCATAATGACAATATCAGCTATGATCCTAATTGACACCTGATCAACACTTTCAACTGCGTTCCTAAACATTACATGAAAACAGTAATAGGTTCACGTTGTTATGGAGTTTAATGTCCATAACGTTGTGATAACAGCAAATATTAATGACCAATGTCCATTTACAGCCGATTTATAAGGCTGTAATTAATGTGTGTAGCCGACAGAGTTGCATAATCATTTAAAAAAAAGTAAATGGTGTGTGGTTTTCAGAGCGATTCTGATGAGCAAAACGGGCACAACGTTTATCTCTAGAGATCCACCCTTTTCCCTTTTTTCTGTTTAAATGAAAGAAGGCAAAAACGTTCATCGATGGCAAGGGAACTAATGAGAAAAGAACCGTGTAGGTGAAAGGGGTGATGGAATCCTTGAATGAGGTTATATGATACACTTTTCAAGCACAGCTCTTCCTTCGTATTGTTCATGGCTGAATAGAACCGTGTAGGTGAAAGGGGTGATGGAATCCCTGAATGAGGTTATATGATACACTTTTCAAGCACAGCTCTTCCTTCGTATTGTTCATGGCTGAATATGAACAACACTGAAGCAGAGGACCTCAGTTCACTTTATGTCATAAAGGTCCAAATGTGAGGGGAAGACTCGCGGTGTAATTCCATGCGACAGGTGAGAGTTCGTGTGAAGACAGTGACAGGTCTGAAACCAGATGCTATAAGCAGTGAGCTTCGAGGAAACCTTGTGGATCTCTGATATTTAAAGCGACCTATTCTGTGTCCGTTTAAAAGCTTACTTACCGCCTCGAATGAATGAGGTCTTTTGTCACTGCCTTTCTGATACTGCAATTTTCATTTATTGTCTGGGCGCCTTGGCTTAAGGCTGGTCAGACCAATTGACATAGGCCAGAACACCAAGGCTACATCAAAATGTTGTTATGCTCTGCATAGTTATGTGGGGATTGTCTTCAGTCGTGACAAGCTCCTAGCATAATATTATCAGTCTCCCAAATCCCCCGAAGTCGGAGTGTGGCTGCCCATGTGGCGGGGTAATCAAAAACGGTCACACACGTAATGTTCTCATCCCCAGCTGATGCATTTGTGCCATAGTGTTCAAATACTTCGGCTGTTCGGATGATCCCTGGAGTCTTTTAGCCAGGGTACGACAACAACAACAACAACATTTATTGTCTGAAAAGACACAAACGCACTTAGTAATAAGTAATTGTGATAAGTTTCGTTGATGAAATCAAATTAAATAAGAAAAACTGAATCACTGCGCCGCTAACTGAATACAACAAACATTTTAGAAACAAGCCTGCGGAGAGCTCACCATCTTCCGTCCATCCTGAAAACAGCCTTACATATTCCATCCATCCTGAAAACAGCCTTACATCTTCCGTCCATCCTGAAAACAGCCTTACATCTTCCGTCCATCCCGACGACAGCTTTACATCTTCCGTCCATCCTGACGACAGCTTTACATCTTCCGTCCATCCTGACGACAGCTTTACATCTTCCGTCCATCCTGACGACAGCTTTACATCTTCCGTCCATCCTGAAAACAGCTTTACATCTTCCGTGCATCCTGATGACAGCTTTACATCTTCCGTCCATCCTGAAAACAGCTTTACATCTTCCGTCCATCCTGAAAACAGCTTTACATCTTCCATCCATCCTGATGACAGCTTTACATCTTCCGTCCATCCTGAAAACAGCTTTACATCTTCCGTCCATCCTGATGACAGCTTTACATCTTCCGTCCATCCCGAAAACAGCTTTACATCTTCCGTCCATCCTGACGACAGCTTTACATCTTCCGTCCATCCTGATGACAGCTTTACATCTTCCATCCATTCTGATGACAGTCTTACATCTTTCGTCCATCCTGAAAACAGCTTTACATCTTCCGTCCATCCTGACGACTGCTTTACATCTTCCGTCCATCCTGATGAGAGCTTTACATCTTCCGTCCATCCTGACGACAGCTTTACATCTTCCGTCCATCCTGACGACAGCTTTACATCTTCCGTCCATCCTGACGACAACTTTACATCTTCCGTCCATCCTGATGACAGCTTTACATCTTCCGTCCATCCTGAAAACAGCTTTACATCTTCCATCCATTCTGATGACAGCCTTACATCTTCCGTCCATCCTGAAAACAGCTTTACATCTTCCGTCCATCCTGATGACAGCTTTACATCTTCCGTCCATTCTGATGACAGCCTTACATCTTCCGTCCATCCTGAAAACAGCTTTACATCTTCCGTCCATCCTGATGACAGCCTTACATCTTCCGTCCATCCTGAAAACAGCTTCACATCTTCCGTCCATCCTGAAAACAGCTTTACATCTTCCGTCCATTCTGATGACAGCCTTACGTCTTACGTCCATCCTGAGGACAGCCTTACGTCTTACGTCCATCCTGAGGACAGCCTTACCATCTTCAGTCCATCCTGTTGACAATCCCACAAGTCAAGTCTATTCTGATGTCATCTCCACAGCGTCAGCTCATCCTGATAGCAGTCTACATTTTTTTCTTCTAAATTTCATTGTGACAACTGCCATATATTTCAGTCCATCCTGATGACAGTCCTATCTCTGTGCTTCAAGCTAAAGATACTTCAGTCCATCCTAATGACAACGTACATCTTCAGTCTATCTTGAGGAAAATCCTGCGTTTTCAGATCTTCTGCATGGCAGCCTTCACCATCAGTCGATCTACATCATCAGTTCAGTTCAGTTCATGTTATTTAACGTCTTTCATCACCAATGATATAGACACCTACATCCAATCCGTCCCTATGACATCCTTACATCACCAATCCGTCCTCATGACATTCCTACATGTTCAATCCGCCCTCATGACATCCCTACATCATCAGTCCGTCCTCATGACATCCCTACATCTTCAATCCGTCCTCATGACATCCCTATATATTTAATCCATCCTCATGACATTCCTGCATCTTCAATCCGTCCTCATGGCATCCCTACATCTTCAATCCGTCCTCATGACATCCCTACATCATCAATCCGTCCTCATGACATCCCTACATCTTCAATCCGTCCTCATGACATCCCTACATATTCAATCCGTCCTCATGACATCCTTATATCATCAATCCGTCCTCATGACATCCCTACATCATCAATCCGTCCTCATGACATCCCTACATATTCAATCCGTCCTCATGACATCCTTACATCTTCAATACGTCTTTGTGACATCCCTACATCTTTAATATGTCTTTATGACATCCCTACATCATCAATTTGTCCTCATGACATCCCTGCGTCTTCCATGTTCATGGTAACCCGACGTGTTCTGGCTGTTCTGATCGCAGCCTGCTGTCGGCTCACCCCTGTGGCAGCATCTGCAATCCATTCCCATGAAGTCCTATAATGTTCATCCTTCCCCTGGACAGCCCCACCCCTGTGGTTCATTCCCTTAATGACAGCGCTCCTTCAGCCTCCGTCCTATCCAATCATGAGGGGCGATGAATTCCAACAGCTTCTGACAAGACGTCTTGGGGGTGGGGTGGAGGTTCAAGGAAACTGAATTGTCTTCCACTTCACCCCCCCATTCACACGGCCTCGGAAGAACACCAGACGTGTCAAGGGCTGTTCACCCAGATTGTTTTTCTGATGATGGATAAAAATTCCCTGTCCACTCTATCCTGTCTCTCGGTCTGTAGCTCCCCCCTCTCTCTCTCTCTCTCCCCTCTCTCTCTCTCTCTCTCTCTCTCTCTCTCTCTCTCTCTCTCTCTCTCTCTCTCTTCTCTCTGTATGTATGTTTCTCTGTCTCTGTCTCCGTCTTAGTCTCTTTCTGTGTCTATCTCTGTTTCTGTCTCTGTCTCTCTCTCTCTGTTTCTTTTATCCTGTCTGTCTCTCTCTCTGTATCTCTCTCTCTCTCTCTCCTCTCTCTCTCTCTCTCTCTCTCTCTCTCTCTCTCTCTCTCTCTCTCTCTGTGTTCTCTGTCTGTCTGTCTGTCTGTCTAGGGGATGAGTTCAACGTGGAGTTGAAGTAAGACATAGTGTGCAAGTCTCTTCAAGTTTATCTTCTTTTTGACGGGTCCTGTTTGTGCTGGTGATTGAGTTTGTGCATGTAATTAGTATTTGAACCATGCCGTTGGATGGACTTTCTTTCCGGACAAGATGTGGTTGTTTTCTGGAGATAGTTCAACATTTCATGTGGAAAATAACTGTGCAAAAAGCGATAATGAGGACATCCATTTTGACGCTACGCCGACCGAGTGACGGTGTCGGAGCAGGTTTGCTCCTCGTGTTGTTATTTTGCGGCGGACTGTTACTGCAGCGTGGAAACTTTGAGCAGAACCCTGGACCTGCATCCACGGTCAAATCAGACGGCGTCAAGCTGTCACGTTTGGGTTACGCTACGCGCGATCGATGCCAGTACGGACAGGAGTACTACCCCCTATGTGACTCTCCTGTGCCCAGACCGATGAGCGCCGAACCCACCATGGCCGACATCATGACCAAGCTACTGGAAATGGGCAGGACCATCAAGGCCATGGGCAGTAAGTTGAACGTTGTGAAAATGGATGTGAAGACCCTTAGTGAACAGTACGCTGCGCTGCGGAATGATGTGAAGGGTCTCAGGAGGAGGTGGTTGAAATACGTGCTCAGAACGACCTGCACAGAACGAACTCTGAACTCGGTGATAGAATTGAGTCACCAGAAAAAAGTAGATGAACTGGAAGGGTGCTCAAAACATAATTTGTTGTTTTACGGACTGAGTAGAAGTGAGTATGAGAACAGTGATGACTGCGAGCGATTGATGAAAGATTTGACAGCGAAGAAGTTGGACGTGAATGGATCGAGTTTTAATGGAGAAAGCATGATTCACCCATCATTGCCAGATGCTCCTCGTATAAGGACAAGGTACGTATTTAAAAACAAGACCAGCTGTTGTTGATGACAACAACAACAACAACAGCAACAACAACAACAACAACAACATTCACACACACACACACACACACACACACACACACACACACACACACACACACACACACACACACACACACACACACACACACACACACACACACACACACACACAAAACTCCTCTCTCTCTCTCTCTCTCACAAGAAAAGATGAAACATGCGCAGCGCCATACTGTGGTTACATGCTTCAACAGGAGGGCAGCCCGAACTTTAGATAGGTGATGATGAAGTTAAACGATCCAAATGCAAAACACACGTAGATCTTCAATCAATGCTTGCTTGCCGCGCAGTGGTGGGGGTGCTAAACAGTACAAGTGATCACTCTTGTTTAATATTTGTTCCAAAATCTCTCTGGCTTCCCTGTTGGTGCCCAGGCACAATGCCAAAAAGACACATTGCTTAATTCTGTTGTTTACTAGATGAAAACACATTGATCATGATTTTGTGCGGCGTTTATCTTCTTATTACTCAGAACCACACTTCTTCGTTGGTAGCTTTCGATCATATCTATGTCCCCTTACAATTTCTGTACCATTTGAACAGGCTAAGAGTTCCAAATTTCTCTTGAAGTCAAAATACCACCATTTCGAAAAACGATGATATTATCATTATTCATGTTAATATAACCTCTCTCTCTCTCTCTCTCTCTCTCTGTCTCTCTCTCTCTCCTCTCTCTCTCTCTCTCTCTCTCTCTCTCTCTCTCTCTCTCTCTCTCTCTCTCTCTTTTCTAAAACTCACGTAAGACATCAAATGATTTTGTAAATCAGTTCCAGTCTCTAGCAAAAGGATTACGTCATCTGCGAACTGAATGAAGACATTATTTGACTGATCATTTAATTAAAAAAAATGTTCGACACTTTCACTTTCACTCCTCCTCTTCCCTCTTCCGCCCCCCCCCCCCCCCCTCCGCCCCTTCCCTATATCCATTCCTCCATCTTTTACCTTCCATTCTCATTTACAACTTCTCTCTCTCTCTCTCTCTCTCTCTCTCTCTCTCTCTCTCTCTCTCTCTCTCTCTCTCTCTCTCTCTCTCTCTCTCTCTGTATGTGAGCCTACTTTAAGTTTTGATCTGTGGGTGGTCTGCGATTGCACGAAATCATAGGCTTGAATCGCTTTTCGTTTTGGGCGGAAAAGAAACGGGGACTGTCATCTAACCAGGAACAAATTGAAAGGGTGCACTTAGCTGCTATTAAAAGATTTCTTGGTGTAAGTTCAAAATCTCCTAGGCACTTAGTGTACGGCGAATCTGGAAGATACCCTCTTTATGTTAATACTTATGTAAAATCCATAAGATTTTGGCTTCGTGTTGCTTGTATGGATAATAACAAGACTCCCGAAGAAAGCCTATGACATGTTGCTGCATCTGCAGGGTCAAAATTATATTATCTGGACAACTAATGTTTGCTATGTTCTTTATAGATTCGGGTTTGGAATTGTGTTGGAAATGCAAAGTGTTGGTAATGTGAAAGCTTTTATTGTGAATTTAAGAAACGTTTAAGTGATTACATCCAAGACTGGCATTCAGCTATTGCATCGCATGAGTTGTACGATGTTTATCGGTCATATAACCAGTCTCTTGTTCGAAGTCCCTACCTCTGTGTAATTAAACATGTTAACAACCGCAGGTTACTTTCAAGGTTTCGGTTAGGAATGTCGCCTTTACGATGCCATTTTTTACGATATACTAATCGCGGTAGAAACCATGACATTTTCTGTCCCCACTGTAAGGAAGCACCAGAAACTGAGCTTCATTTTCTACTGGTTTGTCCTTTGTACGAGAAGTTGCGCCTTGAGTTGATTCCAGCGAAATATTACAAACACCCTTCTCTATTCAAAATGTCCATGTTGTTAGCCTTTTCTATTGAGACCACTATTACGAGTGTTGGTAATTTCATTTATAGAGCAATGGCTGTTAGGAACGGAATAATTAATGCTGCAATTACTTCATGAATGTCTTCTTTGTTAACTTTGAACACCATTCAGCTGAGTTTTCGTTAAGAGTAGCTTGTACCGATTTATTTGACCTTGTTCACTCACTTTGATATGGGCCTGTGGCCTGTCAAATAAAATATTCTGAGTTCTGAGTTCTCTCTCTCTCTCTCTCTCTCTCCTCTCTGTCTACTTTAAGTTTTGATCTGTCGTGGTGGTTTGCGATTGCACGAAAATCATAGGCTTGAATCGCTCTTCGTTTTGGATGGAAAAGAAACGCCCAAGGGGATTAATTCCTAACGCGACCGTTGTGTTTAGGCGTGGTGACATTGGCGACCCCGAGGCGGAGTTCCAGAAACTGCCTAGCGTCTGAAATTCTTGAAGCTTTGTTGTTGGATGAAGGTTTCTGGTTGGTTGCCGCTTGAAGAGGGCGAGGGGTATGCGTGTGGCGTGGTTGAATGACAGTGTAGGGACTTTAACGAAGATGGAGGGTTTATGGAGGGTGGTAACTGAAATTGTAGAACTTTCACGTTGATGGCGTGTCATTGATTATCCCTCTCATTTGGGTTGTCTAGGGCGTAAATAAGAGAGAGAGAGAGAGAGAGAGAGAAGAGAGAGAGAGAGAGAGAGAGAGAAGAGAGAGAGACAGACAGACAGACGGACAGACAGACGACACAGAGGGAGGAAGGGAGGGATGATGGGTGGTGGTGGCGGATAAAGAACAGTTCACAGCTATTGCTGAGTGTAGAAATTGTTTCTTTCATCATTTAATAATGCATGTTTGATACTGTCACTACACACACACACACACACACACACACACACACACCACACACACACACACACACACACACAACACACCTTCTCCCTCTTTCTCATCTCCACCCCCCTTCCTCCGCGTCCCCCCTACTCCTTCCGCTCGTTCTTTCCCTTCAAAATTCATCTTCAGCTTTCTCTACTTTGTCTGTCTGTCTGTCTGTCTCTTTCTCTCAATCTGTCTGTTTGTCTCTGTCTGTCTCTCTCTATGTCTGTCCTCTCTCTCTGTCTCTCTCTCGCTCGCTCGCTTGCTCTTAACACCACGTTTGAGTCTGATGACTGTTAATTTGCCGTGGTGGTTCGCGATTGTACGAAAATCATGGGCTTGAACTGATTTTATTTTGGACGAACAGGACACACCCAAGGGATCAACTCCGTTATGTTTCCGGGAGATATGATACATGGTAGAATTGAAGACCCCCCCCCCCCCCCACAACCCCACCCCCGCCCCTTGGGGCGGAGTTCAGGAAACTGTCTGCCGTCTGGAGAGAATAGGTCTGGGACTCTTGGAGCTTAATGATTTGAAGTCGAGTGTCTTGTTCGTTGCCTCTTGGAGAAGACGCGGGGTATGCGTGTGACATGTCTGAATAATGCACGGCTCTGACCCAAGATGGAGGGTTTATGGACAGTAGTAGTAACTGAAGATGTGGAGCTTTGTGTAGGACTCTGACCCACGATGGAGGTTTATGGACAGTAGTAATTGAAGATGTGGAGCTTTGTGTAGGACTCTGACCCAGGATGGAGGTTTATGGACAGTAGTAACTGAAGATGTGGAGCTTTGTGTAGGACTCTGACCCAGGATGGAGGTTTATGGACAGTAGTAACTGAAGATGTGGAGCTTTGTGTAGACTCTGACCCAGATGCGGGTTTATGGACAGTGATGGTAACTGAAGATGTGGAGCTTTGTGTAGGACTCTGACCCAGGATGGCGGGTTTATGGACAGTGGTAACTGAAGATGTGGAGCTTTGTGTAGGACTCTGACCCAAGATGGAGGTTTATGGACAGTAGTAATTGAAGATGTGGAGCTTTGTGTAGGGCTCTGACCCAAGATGGAGGGTTTATAGACAGTGGTAACTGAAGATGTGGGGCTTTGTGTCGGGCTCTGACCCAGGATGGAGGTTTATGGACAGTAGTAACTGAAGATGTGGAACTTTCACAGGGCTGATGACCCGTCACTCATCATCCCTCTCTTTTGGGTTGTCTGAAGCGTAAATAAGAGAGAGAGACAGAGAGACGGAGGGAGAGGGAGAGAGAAAGAGAGGCGAATATATATATATATATATATATATATATATATAAATAAATTACAGCAGAGCTGAGACTGTTCCATATCTTTTGATCTCCTTTGCATCCTTGAATGGACCTCAAGCATAGGCTCAAAGATTTTCCCCGACATTTTATACTTGCATAATGTTTATAGTTTTTCAGCAACTTTTTTCCTCTCCACACTTTCGTTTTGTTTCATTCTACTACCCTTCGCCGGCTGCTTTGGGGTGCTGTTGGATTCTTTTTTGAACCCTTGGTGGTGAGAACACCACAGAATTATGGACTGTGGTGTGTCTCTATTTGACGCCAAGAGCACAGACACAATCAGCCGTGTCTCCTGATGAGTCCGATCCAGCGGACGAAAGGCCTAGGAGCAAGCAATAATATGGTTCTCTCATGCAGCTAGCGAAAGGTTTTCATATGTATAATATATTTTCTTAATTTTATGTTCCCACTCTCTTCATCTTCACTCCCCACTCCACATTGTTTTTTTTTACATTGTTTTTTTTTCATTAAGTTCAAATTCTTGTCATATATACATATATACACATATATATATAAACAGCAGAGCTGAGACTGTTCCATATCTTTTGATCTCCTTTGTATCCTTGAATGGACCTCAAGCATAGGCTCAAAGATTTTCCCCTACATTTTATACTGTTTGCAAAATGTTTTTAGTTTTTAGGCAACGTTTTTCCTCTCCACACTTTCGTTTTGTTTCATTCTACTTCCCTTCGCCGGCTGCTTTGGGGTGCTGTTGGATTCTTTTTTGAACCCTTGGTGGTGAGAACACCACAGAATTATGGACTGTGGTGTAT
>CM031597.1:63869262-63874262 GCA_018398815.1 Conus ventricosus | reverse complement strand
CACAGACACCAAATGCTTGAAGTTGGTGCAGTGACGTTACTTTACACCTTTAAACATCACAGAGAATCAAGTCTTATCCTCAATTAAAATTATCAGGCTGAATACTAAGCCTACTTTTCCCGTCAATCATCAGTTTCTGATCGGTGGGGACTGCGTGGGAACCTGATGACATTATCCCGTGATGGGTGGCCTTGGGGACTTTTCTGCAGGAGCGCTGGAACATAAAGTAATGCCATTAGGTTCAAAGTATCCTTTCAGCCAAACGTCTATCTGCTAGCAACCAGTTGGAGACTTCACGATGAAAACCAAGCACTTGGTAGTGTGGGACCCTAACGGTAGGCCAACAAGCCCTGAAGGGCGACCCTGACATAACTGTGGCGACTTGCTGCATTGTGTGTAACCCAACCTTGACCGCCTGTCGTCAGTGACATGGTAAAGCTATGAAACCCACCAGTTACTCTGTTCAGAACCAATCCTCAGGCTACCTTTTGCCGGACAATGACATCCTTTTCACAACAATTACGACAGAAACCGCGTCACAACTGATTTTACGCGCGCACACACACACACACACACACACACCACACACACACACACGCGCGCGCACACACTCACAAAAGAAGTATCCACTTCATTACACACACATACACACACGCCCCCCCTCCCCCCCCCCCCCCCCCCCTCCCCCCCCCACACACACACACAAACTTAATCGCCCAAATAACGGAGGCTCTCTCTTGAAATCTTCAAAGACGAAAGAAAAAAAAATCAAAACATCCACAACGACGATGACAACAGCAACAGCAGCAAGGATTGTTAAGAATCTGCGTTTAGAAACACCGGATGTGGGCCTGAAATCTCCCTCTCTCTCTCTCTCTCTCTCTCTCTCTCTCTCTGGGCCTTAAAGGCAAAACAATGTATGTTTGGAATTCTTAGATTTCTTTGGTCATTGGGGAAAATTCACCAAAAGTATTTTTCAAAATTTTTGATATCCAAATCCAACCTATCTTGACGTATGGTTCAGAAGTATGGGCTTAAGTGCTGACCATACAGTTATCGAAAGATTCCATTTGCTGGCAATCAAACGTTTTCTAAATATAAGCATTAAAACCCCGAGTGCACTAATATATTGCGAATCAAATAGATATCCTCTTTACATCCAAACATACACAAATTATATTAAATATTGGCTTAAAGTCATTCAGATGGAAAGTGACCGTATTCCTAAGAAAACTTACGAAATGAATACTTACTCCACTGTAACGGTAAGAGGAACTGGGTATCTAATATAATGTATACATTGCATGTATAGGTATGGTTTTGGAATTGTTTGGGAGAACCAAGGTGTAGAAAACTGTAAACTGTTTATATCCACCTTTAGGCAGAGACTGATCGATCGTCATGTTCAAGAACTTGATTCTACCATTCGTACTAAAGAACATGTTCAGATGTATTCAACTTTCAGAACTTTAGATCTCCCCCATTATTTATGCGCTATTAAGAACCCTGCATTGAGAAAGCATTTAACACTTCGCCACGGTGGCTGGTATTGTTTCGCTTATTTTCTGCTTCAGAACTGACAACAAAGCACATGCGATCTAATGAACGAAATTATTCACACGTTCTCTTTTCTGGCGTAATCGCCAGAGAGTTGGTTTAGTTCCCTTTTTCTTTCTTTCTCCAGTCTACCTTCAATTTGGAATGCTGAATTTGGATGCCGTTGGCATAAACTAAGAGAACACCAACAATATTTCACTCGTTTTCCTTTTTAAACTGGCGTACCAACAACGCTTGGCGTGGACTTTGTAGAGATTTCTAAGAAGAAAAAAGTGAATGTTTTACCACCACTACTGAAATTCAAAATTTCATTTTAAAAAGTGTCAATTTAATCTATGGAAGAAAAAATTTTTTAATTTTGATAATTTTGGTTTTTGCATTTGCACGATTGGACGGATTTCTCCATTTTAGACTGACTTGTTGGTAACTTTGCAGAAAAGTGTACGTTGCACAGTAAATGGGTCAGAGGTGTGGTTGACATCCCACCCGTTAACCACACATTCTCTGCCGCTTTGGTACCTCACATGTCCCTCATCAGTCATAAAAAGAAACTGAGGAAGAAAGACAACTTTTGTCATTTTTACCATTTATTTTGTATTTGTATTTTTCCTTTCTTTTTTCCCTCTGTTTTCTTTTTTGTTGTTGTTAATTGCAACACTTTGTTCTCTACGTGATGGCCATTGTTAGTTATGTAAATAATATATACACAACTAACAATGGCCATCACTTAGAGAACAAAGCGTTGTTATATGTCCAGGTTTGTTTTTACATTAGTTTGCACGGGCATGCATTTCAGCAAGAGTGAGAGTAGGCAGGTGTTTGTCCACGTTCGAGCGCGCGCGCTGTGTGTGTGTGTGTGTGTGTGTGTGTGTGTGTGTGTGATTGCTTAAGACCCTTGGCTCTCGAAAACAGCTAATGATGTGATAAAATTACAGAACAGAAACAGGAGATTGTTAAGTCTTTTTTCTTCATTGATAATTTAAAAAGGGTGGAAATACACACACAGAGAATGTTTTTTTCATTTTTTGCACTTTTTCCGTTTTACTTTCTTTCTTTCTTCTTCATAACACACACACACACACACACACACACACACACACACACACACACACGAAAAAATGGGTCTGCTCAAAAAGCTGCGCATATCATTTGTCATTCTTTAAAAAAAATCCAGCGTCCAAAAATTGTTTTCGTACACTTTTGAGTAAACTCTCTGACCTATTCGAACGGTCAAGAACCTGCACTAACACGTCACGCTTGTCATCTTTGAACGTAATTGATTGCGTTCGTTTCAGGTTAACGTTAGCAACCTGATTGCCAACTCGAAAGTGACTTAAACCTGTCATATGATTCGTCGTTACCAAGGTAGCGACGTAACAACCAGACATAATGTTTCCAGGGGAAGTTATTGAGAGCTTAGAAGAAAAAAAAAGAAGGGAAAAAACCCCACGAAAATAAGATGGATGGTTTTGTCCAAAGGCCACTGGGGATAAATCAGAACTGCAACGGATGCGATTCCCATTATGGCCCCGTATTCCCGAGAGATCGTATATTTTCTTGTTTAGAAATGACAACAACGCACATGCGATCCAATGGACGAAATGGTTTCACGCATTCTCTTTTTTGCGTAATCGCAGGAGCGTTGTTTTCAGCGTCGCTTCCTCTCTTTCTCCAGTCTGCATTCACACTGAAATGCTAAATTTGGATGTTGACATTACAGACGAAGAGAACGTCAACAATATTTCACTACTTTTTCTTTTTCAACTGGCGTGCACACTCTTAGCATAACCCGTTGAGAGGTTTCTAAGAAAACAAATGTTGATGTTTCACCCCGATCATTGAATCTAACCATTTCATAGAAAATGTGTGTCCTTTTCAACCATGGAAGCTTAAACAATTGAAATGCAGGACTCCTACGCAGGTATAGCTCGCTATAATGTACTCAAGCGCATATTTTTCGAAAGTACATTTGTCGTATTGAGAAATTAGGCCTACTCTATCCATGCAGAAATTACTCGCTATACACACTTTATACACAAGTGAACAGGGACCCAGCCGAAATGAGATTAAGAACTGGGGTAAGGTCTAATTGTGCTGCAAAGTGACCACTGGGGTAAGGGTCTAATTGTGCTGCAAAGTGACCAGAGGCCAAAGAAACCGTGACAAAGATTCATTCGCCGTTTCGTTGTTTGACCGTCACACGAACTACGAAAATTCACCGAAGAGAGGAAAACAACAACAACAACAACAACAACCACCACCACCAGAAGCCTAGACACCGTCTGAGAGAACATCTTTAAAACCACAGAGGCAATGCCTCAAATGCCGACCGAGGCAGAGATACCTAAAACAATAACAACGATACTAGTAGAAGATATTACTTTGAGGGAATCTCGGGTGTTGGGTGTTGTGACGTCATCAAAGAAATAAACGATTATTATTGATTAGTTTTTGACGATCGGTTTAAAATAAGCTGGTTTTAATTGCTTGTAATAAAAATGGCAAAAGCCTTTTAATGAAATTATAAGCATTAAAGCAAAACACACTGAAGTGCATATTTTGCCTATGCCAAGAACGACAAAGAAAGTGGTAAGGATGTTAGCCCAGCGCTGCAGCAGCAATGGATACTCTACCGTCTTCACTTACCCTATTCACTGATCTGTTTCTTACGTTACTTTACGCCTTAACATGCCCCCTCGCCTACGAAACCGTGATAGACAGGGACACCATCAGAGTTGGTGTGTGTGTAAGATAAGATAAGATAATGTTGCTTATAACCCAGCCGACCGCAAAGGGCCACATGTGTGTGTGGGGGGGGGGGGGGGGGGGGGGGGGGGGGGGAGGGGGGGGGGAAGAAACCCATCATGCACTACTTTTATCGCCAGCTCGACAACACATTAAGATGAAAAGCGAAAATCATGGAAGTTTTTTTTTTGTTTGTTCTTATTCTATGACTGCAAACTTAATATCCTTCCACATAGACAACCGCTTAACTCACTTGTATATTGAGAAAGGCCATTGGTGATTGTTAACCCTCCGTTACAACCCAAGGGCATCTACTCTCGCAAGAAACGCAAATTCTTGGATAAAATTTTATCCCTATAAAATTGCAGAGTATTTTTTTTAACCCATTCGTCTTATATGTAAATGCTATCTTTTGAAATATTTGTGAATTTTGAGGTTGATTGTTGGGCCAACATCACGTCAAAATGGCTGCGCACACAGGCCTGCGATTAACTACACATGATCTTCTGTACCAATCCAACGTCATATTTGAAAGTGCCAAGCATGAACATTCTCTAAACGAGTATCAGATCAGTTGGCTACCGTGGACAACGCTGATGGTAAGGCAGAGGGTGCTGCTTTCTCAGCCAGCCTGCAGCTCATGTTGTGTGTGGAGATGCTGACTCTACAACCAGCTAGCCCCTATTGGTGTTATGTGC
>CM031597.1:63861762-63864262 GCA_018398815.1 Conus ventricosus | reverse complement strand
GTGCCCCTTTTGATAAATATATCTGTCAGAAATTCGCTTTGTTGTATTTTGTCTCCCGGTTTCTGTTTTCTCCTGCTCCAGTTGATTTGTTCATTTGTTAGCGAAATTACAGTTCAAAAACCAAACAAACAAATAAAAAACATTCAGCCATTTTAACCATACTTCCCTAAAACATTGAATGTGGTTAAGGGACAAACCCTTTAAATCTCCGGGCGGATCCATCAAACGGATCCGGATTAAGCGGTGGATTCATGATCGTTCTTTATTATTATATATCTTGAATCTACTTCACTAAAGGGTCTATTTTCTGCAGAAATAGCGTGTCCTGTGATGTAAAATCGACCACGACATTTTAAGAATATCGTCATTTGTCGTTGTCCATGTATCTATGAGTACGCTTTATGCAAACGTTTAAGTTCGACTTTCACAAAAGTTTGCAGTATTTAGACTATCCCGCTACTTTCATCTTTTTTTTTAAATTTAATTTTAGTCAGTAATGCCACACAACTGAACATGAACGATTCATGGCCAAAGGATCACATCCCATCACAACGTTACTTGCATTTAGATGTCTTATACTTGGAAATTTTCGCGTTTTCTGTCATATCTATCTCCGTCTATTTGTCTGTTTGTCTGTCTATCTGTCTGTTTGTCTGTATGTGCGTGTGCGCGCGCGTGTGTGTGTGTGTGTGTGTGTGTGTGTGTGTGTGTTTGTGTGTGTGTGTGTGAAATAGCAGAACATCGATTTTGTTTTCCAAAACACTCAGTAGTACTGATTTAAGATTTCCTCTTTGCCAAAATGAAAAAGAAAATGAACTACGTTTTGTTTTACGCTGCTTGGTTTTGAACGCATTAAGACCACAATACATACTGTCTAGATTTGGGAAAGATCCTAGTCAGTTGAGACTGATACTACTTCTGGCATCTGAGCGTGAGCGAACGGTTTGGATTTTATCAATATATTTGTATACAGCGTTTAAGCTGTATTCTAATATTTCAAGTTTTTTCTGTGCGCTGTTGAAACTGTGTAAGCTCGTGTGATATTGACAACATAATGAATAATGTTTAGTAGCTTCTTTGGCATTTCCACAGGCACAAAGTGGGTTGTTTACTGAATGCCGATTAAAATATCATGTCTGAGATCGCTTATCCTGAGACAAAATCGGCAGAGTATGATTTGTTCTTTTCGTTCGCTAGAGAAGTATAAGGCCCATACTACAATGATAATAAGCACATAAAAATTGTGTGGGTTTTAACACAGTCAGGTACACATTTACAGAAATTTGCTGTAGAATGTATGAATGAATTCTGGCACAGTTCGGTTTTGAAGTTTGACATTGTGTTCTAAAGGTCTTGGTAAGAATTCCTGTCTGAAACAAGCTCAGACACAAAGATCGTGAAATATCAAGGACATCCAAGAAGAGGAGGAAGAGGGAGGAGGAGGGGAAGGAGGAAGACAGAAGGACAAAGAGGAGAAGAAGGAGGATACAGATTATGAGAAAAATAGAATGTAATAAGTACATAAATAGTTATGATAATAATCATGATTATTACCATAGAGTAATGATAGTAACGATCTAGAAGGCTGGGAAAATGGTAGGTTGAAACGCAGGAAGTATATTAATACATAATGATACAGGGTCGAACTTTAATTAAGGACCACCTCGAAAAAGGCCCTTTCTTTTTAAATTGGCCAAAAATACAAGCAATGCATTTTTTTGAAGAATTCGACTGGGAAAGGTTTAAGGGGTTAACAGAGTATTCCGCAAAGCTTGCGAAAGCTGTCTTATTGTCACGTGCGGCATGCAGAGGGGGGGGGGGGGGGATTGAAAGTTGCAGATTGTTGTCAAAATTGCTTGTTTTTTAAGCAAGAGTGAACACTGCTTCAAACGGTTTTGCACTGAAATTCCAAATGCACGTGCAAAAACCAATGCATTGCAGAGCATTTTACTGACTGGAATGCCCCTAAAAGCAGCCCAACGTGCATAATTCTTCATAACACAAAAATGCCTCCAAGACGCAAGCTGTCTGATTTTGACCGGACCCGGGCGATTGCATGGCTGCAGGATCGAGTTGGCGTTCGAGAAGTGGCCAGAAGACTACAAGTGTCCCACTCCGTCATCATTCGGCTGAGAGAACGTTTTCAAGCCACTGGAACTGTCAAAGAGAGACCCCGTCCAGGCCAGCCAAAGAAGACCACTGCAAGAGATGACAGGTTCATCCGTAGACATGCTCTTCGGACCAGGCCCACCACCTCCAACACCATCAGGAATCGGCTCCAAGCTGCCACTAACACAGCAGTGTGTGAGATGACCATACGGCGGCGCCTCAATGCTGCCAACCTTCGAGCAAGGCGCCCAGTCCGGAAACCAAAACTGACTGCGGCCCACCGGGCACGTCGCCTGGCCTGGTGCACAGCTCATCGAACATGGACTCGGGCTCAGTGGCGGATGGTGCTTTTCACCGATGAGTCCAAGTTCCAGTTGAAGCCACGAGATGG
>CM031597.1:63854262-63856762 GCA_018398815.1 Conus ventricosus | reverse complement strand
CGGAACCTTTAAAAAAAGAGAAGAAGATAAGTTGACACACAGGACTCACACGGACACACAGAAGATAGATTAACAGACACACACACACATACACACACACGCACGCACGCACGCAGCACGCCGCACGCACGCACGCACGCACGCACGCACGCACGCACGCACGCCACACACACACCACACACACACACACCACACACACACACACACACAAGGCGTGCGCGTGCGACTCTTAATGTTCAAAACTGCTTTCATAGGTAATTTATTTTTTACTTGGGAGTTGATTTTAACGTGGTGACACCCCTGATGTGGCCCTTTGCGGTCGGCTGGGCTATAAGCAAACATTATTTATCTTACCTAATTTATTTTTTTTTCAAATCCAAAAAAGAGAGAAGTGTGGAAAAGGCTAGCAATGCAAAAAAGGGAGTCATTTTGTAACGTGACACCACATGTTTGCTGAGGGAATATCTCGACGTCACCCTACCCCCTCCCTAACCTCTCCCCCCTGCCCTCACTTGATCCTGTATCCGGCGTCAACGGGTGAGCCGAACTGCTGGAGCCAGGCGGCATACTCCTATGCTTCCTCCTCCTTCCCCTCCCCTTTACCCCTTATCTACACCCCCACCCGCTACACCCCCTCCTCCCATCCCTTCAAACCCCCCCCCCCCCCTCCTGTCATCCTTCAAGCAAGCAAAATAATGAAGCGCATATGAATACAATCAGAGTTCGGTGAAAATGACAATAATAGAAATGACACATATACCCAACGCCAGAAAACGTAATCGGCTGCCTAAGTGACAAAATTAGGAGTAGTGCACACACGCCACACACGCACGCACGCACCACCACACACACCACACACACACACACACACACACAACACACGCACGCCCCGCACGCACGCATGCACGCACGCACGCACACACACGCACACACACACATTCAGTATCGTACCTTATAAACTTTATCGTCTCGCAGAATTCTCCTTAGAAACTTCGAGTGCTCTTATTGTGGACACGTGTTGTCATAGTTTTATCGCCATTTTTTTCTGTCTGTATATATTTCTTTCAGCTTATCAAAAGGGGTTTTTTTTTTTTTGGTACAGGACATTACTCAGAGACTACATCCTCGTTGCCTTTAGTTCTTCTCTTGTCATCTGTATCGAGTTCAATGAAAACATACAGTAATAATAACGACACAGGTACCAACGCATGCCGTACACTGGACCCTCCACGGGTTTATTGTCTCACTCGAAAGACTATTGCTCTGACCACCACTTCAGGTTTAAAGGAAAAACATAACCCGCTCCGTCCCTATTGGAACCCGAACCTATTATTTTCTGACGTTCTTAGTGATGCGCATTATCCACTAGGCCACGTGCTGCGTGGTGCACGCGGCAGACCTAAAACGAAGAGCAGAAGAAAAGAGACGACGATGGAGGAGATGGAAGGGAGGAAGGAGAGGAGGAGGAGGAGGAGGAGGAGGAAGATGAGGAAGAGGAGGAGGAGGAGGGAGGAGGGAGGACGAGGACGAGGACGAGGACGAGGAGGAGGAGAAAACAAAAAAGTAAGAACTTTGAAACAAGAACAAATGACAAAAAGTTACAAAAACAACAACAACAACAGCAGCAACAAAAACAAAACAAGAAAAATTACAATAACAAAAACACCAAAACAAGCAAACAAACAACAATAACGACAACGTTTACCCCCCCCCCCCCCCCCCCCCCCCCCCCCCCCCACTCCCTGAATTTTTTAAATTAATAAATAAAAAATAAATAAATAGCGGGCATTTAAGAGAACACTCTGACTTCAGCCAACTTCAGTGGAGCCACGATCCGCCCTTGATTTCAAATACGCAAACACGGATGTACTTTATACTATTACGTCGTTCGTCATTGCGCCACATTCCGTCTTTCCACCAAGTTACATCACAGTTTTGCTTTGGTTATTTTTGCGTGATTTTGTTGACAGACAGACATAGAAAGAAAGAAAGAGACAAACAAACAAACATCAGTGAGGGGGGAAACATAGTGAAGGTAGCAACAAGACAGAGATGAGGAAGGAAGAAAGGAACGACGAGGAGAATAAGCGAGTGGTGGAAGTGAGTAGAGAAAAGAAGAAGAAGAAGAAGAAGAAGAAGAAGAAGAAGAAGAAGGAGAAGAAGAAGAAGAAGAAAATAGTTTCGAAAGAATCTAGAAAAAGAAAAAAAAAAACAGAAAAAGGAGGAAAAGGAGGAGGATGAGTAGAAGTAGAAGAGCAAACACACGTCAATAGCAACTACAAAAGCAAGGAAGTAAGATCCGGGACCAAAAACCAAGAGTAGGAAAAACAACAACAACAACAGTTCAACGAAAATGAAGAAGCTGCGGCTTCTGCTGCTGCTGATGTTGATGACGATGATGGAGAATATTCTATGTACACTTGACTTTCGAAAGAGATCTTTTGCTTTTGTAGGTTTTTTTTTTCCTTTATTCGCATTTCTACTATAGTAGTAGTCGTAG
>CM031597.1:63821762-63846762 GCA_018398815.1 Conus ventricosus | reverse complement strand
GCACTTGAATTATCTTGCAGACAGACAGACAGACAGACAGACACACACACACACACACACACACACACACACACACACACACACACACACCACACACACACTACACACACACACACACACACACACACACACACACACACACACACACACACACACCACAACTACACACACACACGCACGAAATGAAATCACGAATAGTGGAGAGACGTTAAATGAAAGACACACACACACACATGCGCGCGCGGGCGCGCTCACAAAGAATACTCTGCTTGAGCAGTGCTTTGACTCCATTTAAAGCAATTTGATTAAAATTTCGAGATTCAAGTAAATCGGGTCAAATCCAGTTAATTCAGATACGATGGCATCAGATCGTGTCAACGATCGGTTTCAGGGTGTGGGGACCAGGTGAATCAGGTTAGAGTAAATCAATCAATCGTTTAAACACGCCGGATCAAACGAACTTTGCTTTATTAACTCGGTTGAGATCATGTTGTTCGTGCGCGCAAGTTCACACACACACACACACACACACACACACACACACACACACACACACACACACACACACACACACACACACACACACACGCACGCACGCACGCACGCACGCACGCACGCACACACACACACACACACACACACACACACACACACACACGTGTGTGTGTATGTGGACCACATGCACTTGCAGAATCACAATTTCCCCCATCATCCTGCTAACCCCCAGCCATCTCCCTTCCCCTCTAATTCCCATCCCCCTATCTCCCCAACCCAGCCCACAACCCTTCTCACCCTCCTTCCCCTATTGCAGCTCCGCATACAGCCAAACGCCAGTGGCAAAGTCCCGCCTGCAGTGAAGAACTGTCAGATTCAAGAAAGGAACACTATCACACAGCAATGGAATCATCCTCATTTTTTTCCCCCTGTTACGCCCCCTTGACAATCAAAAGGCTGGACGAGGGTAAGAAGAATGGTGTGCAAACAGACTACTATACAGAGAACGTTACAATATTGATGGTGCAGTGCATAAAGAATTGACAAAAAAAATAAATGGCTGTACATAATTACAAAAGATTTCCTTTTCTTTTTTTTCTTCTTTTAAATTTTGCTCGTCTATATCTTGTTCGAACTGACCTCTCCACAGGCTGTCAAAGGAAAGAAGTGAAGGTAAGTCAGCGACAATTTGTGTCAGATTTGCCTATTTTTCTCATCCCTGTCTCTTTTGAGTCAGACTGTCAACCTCGGGGTATGTCAGTGGAGGAAGGACTAGCGCACAGCCCAAACACACTCACAGTTTGCTTACAATCTCATTCATATATCATGCATTCGTCACATCAAACCACTAGTAAAGTCTATAACTTTACTACACATAATCATGGAAAGAAACATCAATGCATATGGAGTCAAACAAAATAAAACATTCTCTCTTTCCTTGAACTTCACAAAACCATTTATCTAAATCATCATAACTAACCCGGGTATAAATACATTTCTACTTTACCTGGCCAGGTGATCTTAAACTATTCACGAATCACTGTCTTTTCTTTTCCTTTTTTTTTCTTTGTTTCTTTTCACTGTCACTTTCACAAGCACAACACAACTGCTGACACTGGTCAGGTTAGACTGCTGGCACTGGTCAGGTTGGGCTGCTGGCACTGGTCAGGTTAGACCGCTGGCGTTGGTCAGGTTGGACTGCTGATGAAAGTGGCGCGGCCAAGTATGAGGTCGAACCCCGGTTCAGATTGAACAGTGACTATCAGACATCGATCTGTTCTCCTTTCTTTCTTCCTGCATTAACGCATTGCACTCTCTCTCTCTCTCTCTCTCTCTCTCTCTCTCTCTCTCTCTCTCTCTCTCTCTCTCTCTCTAGTCTGCTCTATCAAATGGACATGGTTGCTTTTCTTTTCTTTTTTCTTTTCTTTTTTTTTCTCTCCATCAGTTAGCAACTCTCTCTCTCCACATCTCTCCTTAGTCCTTCCTCTGCAGACTCTATCTGGTGCTAATGCTTCAACGTGGTTCTCTTCACTCCCCCTCTCATCTCCCTGCCTTTCTCTCGTGCAGAGCCTACACCCAGAACCTCTTCCTCTCTCTCTGTCAGTCTTCTTTTCCTCCCTGTTCTCTCACGCATCGCTTTCTTATTATCATCCCATGTGTCAAAGGGTGAGTACCATTGGTCAGTATTTTCCCGCCTTCTACTGAGGTTACCTCCCTCTAATTCCATTGGACATTCAAATCTCAAGTCACATCTACTAGCCTTGCTCTCTGTGGTGGTCAATGGGTCATTTAATTAATTAGCTTGATTTTACCCCCACACCACACAATACCTTCCCCCTTCCTACTTTAGCCGGCGACGTCCCACTTAACTTGTGGGCGCTGGTCGCAAATTGGCTGGATGAGTCTGACACAGGCGCCGAGACCCGTCTGGCCAGACCTATCGAGACGTCGGCCAAGCCACTCAGTCCGTCTGTCGGACAGTGCTGTCTCCGTGGAGCCTCTCCGCTGTGCCTAATTGGCTGACACGACACCTTAAGTCGTCTGCCTGGACACCAGGATATTTGAGTTGGAGCTTATGTCCAAACAAACTGGCTGGCGACTGACCACGACTTCGGTTTTTTCTTTTTCTGTCCGTGACAATTTCCCCCTTGCAAAAGACTATGCTCAGCATTGTCTCAAAACAACGGTACAAAAAAGACAACAACCGAATTTGCTGACACACAGCTACACGTGCAAAGTTTGGAAAATACTTTACAACAAACGGTTTATAAATTATAAGATATATGTCACGATACAGGGTTAGATTTGTTCCTCCAACTGTGTACCTTAGGAACGTGTGTGATAGCTAGGCTGAAAATAAAACACTGTGTTTGGAAGTTGTGTGCCTGTGCGTGTTATTTTTAGTTGCATGCAAGCGTGCGCGTGTGTTTCCCTTAGATACTCCGTTCCCAGGGTCCACCAAACCGGTTGAATTTGGACGTGACCTGAACCGAGTTCAGGTAGACAGGGGAGGTCACTTGTGTGTGTGACGAGTCAGTCGAGAGACTAGAAGTTTCCCTAACACGACGATACTGTGTTTGGCTCGGAACTCCTGTTCCCCCGCAGTGGTGGAGTTGTGGCTTGGACATTATTGTCCCCAATTTCGTGGGCGTCTCCTTTGTTTTTCTGGGCGCCTGGTCGTGGGTCCGTCTCGGGTTTCAGGTTTGGAACTTTTGCCGTTGTTCGTCTCTGGATTCGGAAGTCTATGTTTGTGCGTTTGTGTCTGTGTGCGCATGGTTCAATGTATTCAGTTACAATTTTCCTCTTTTGTTTCATGCTTTCTGGCATTTATGGTTTTATGCTTGTGTATTTTAACGTGAATGCGAGAAAAGGTGTGGGTAGAAAGCGTGTGTATTTGTGAACGTGTGAGATTTGAGAGAGTTTCACTTTGCTTTGGCGAGACGGAGTAACTTCCCTTCGCCCGGTTTTAATTTTGTTATGTATTTTAGTAGAAATAAAGAAGGGAACAGTGTTCTTTTCCGTGAAGTTTGGGAAAAGCAAGTGGATAGTTATATTGAACTAGTCTGTAGGCTTTGCATTAAGGGTTGTTTGTTTTTGGGGAAAAAAACACATTTAAATTGTAGTTAAGTGTTGGAAGTCGGTAATATCGTATAATCTTTTGCTGTATATAAATTTCGGTTGTTATGTAAAAGGCGCGTGGCGACATTTTGACAGTTAGTTCTCTTCGCTGTTGGCAACTTGTTATAATTGGCCAAGGTCATGATGACCAGCGGAGGTTGACCTTCAAGGTCAACGTCATACATATAAACACTTGTTGAATTATTTCCCTTTGAATAATATTGTCAAAATGTGTTCAAGTTAATTCTATATTAATGTTATTGTTTCTTTCTTGAGGAATTAAAAGGGTGTTTTGCATTTTTTCTTGTTTGGGAAAGAAAGATAGTGTTTTAATTAAATTTTACCAATGTTTTTTTAAGTAGTTGGGACTCAGGTTTTCCTTGGGAGACTCGGATTAGTATTACCTGTTAGTTTAATGTCATCCCCAGAACCTGATTAGTTGCTGTGCCGTGGTCCCCTTCCGTACCTGAGCTGGTGAGAGTGGCCGTTGTCTCGCTGGTGGCCGACTGACGGTTGGGTGACGTCTGTTGTCCAAAGGACAGGAGCGGCGTGGAAGGAGTGACTCCATTGACTCCTTGTTTTGGCAACGGACTTCTGCTCTTGGGGTTCCTGACTAGGGGGCGAGTGAATGGCCGATGTAAGTAGTGGAGAGTGGATGAATGCGGAGAATAGAATGTGTCATCGAGTGGAAAGCGGAGAGACTGTAGAGAACGAGGAATCAACGTTGACAAGGAATGTGAACGAACTTCTTTGTTGAAGGCTCGACTAATATTCGTCTCCGCCAACATACCTGTGGACACTCATGTTAGTTTTTGTTCATCTGCTTAGTGTTGGATGTGCTCTATCGTTTTGGCGTTGTGAGCTCCATGAACTTTTGAACGGAAGAACACATCGGAAAGCTTTCATCGTTTTGGACTTTTGGTTTCACCTTCATTGAAGGAACCACATTAGTAATGAATTATAGTTAGTGATAGTTTTGCTTATTTGAAATTCTGAATTATTGTGATTCGTGCTTTGCTGCATGTCAGAATGACTTGAATACTCTGTTGTTGTGGGGTGCATACATTTTTGAAATCATTTGGCTGGTATTGATTGTTGTGTGCATTCACAGGTTTTGGTACACAGAGAAGGAAGCAGAGCGGTCGGCAGTGTGTGTGTGTGTCTATAGCGTACGCGTGGCCTTGTTAATGTAATATTGTGTGCTGTTTAGTTTTAGCAAATTATTGGTTGTTGTTCTTCTTGTGGAGCGCATGTTGTGATGTGATTAATAAATTTAGTTAGTTTGTGTTACATTTGGTGTGAGTGTGGTTAGGGGTGAATCATAGCTGAGTGTTTGGGCTTGTGGATGAAGGTTGAATGCGGGACTGATCGTTGGTGTGTGAACGCGGGTGAAGCCCCTGACTTGGTGTTTGCCGTCTCCCTCGGCGACGTGACAATATATCATTAGTGAATACCACCCCAATGAGTTATCATTGACGTGCGCTCTTGCCTTATTTCAACTCATTTTATAACAACCTCTGTGCGCACCTATGCAATTCCCCTACCTGCGGATTTGCCACATCTTCTCTTCACAACTACTATGAAAAGCACAATCTAATATGACAACGATCCATGACACCTCACTGAGGAATCTCCATCCTCACTTATCGCAAACAGTGCATTACTACACAAGCGACTGTATGCTCCAAACATAACTACATTTACATGAACAAGTCTCACAAAGAAAATATGAACCATAGCCAAATGGGAATGAACCCATATCCAATCAACATAACTGTAATCAACACATGTTATTAAAAAGTAGCTATGCACCCCGGATATGACTGACTTCCTCTGAGTTGCAGCTTGCTAGACTACACGGCTTAAATAGTCAGCTCCTACATTCTGTCGACCTGGGATGTACTGGACTCGATACCTGTAGGGCTGCAGTGCCATTGCCCAACGCAGCACCCTGCTGTTTTTCAGCTGCGCCTCCTGCAGGAATTTGAGTGGTTGATGATCAGTCTCTACCACGAACTCTTTCCCATACAAGTATTTGTGAAATTTCTGCACGGCCCACACGACAGCCAAACACTCCTTCTCTACCGTTGCGTACCCTTCTTCACACTTCGTCAGCTTCCTGCTAGCATACTTCACAGGAAACTCGACCCCTTCGTGCTCCTGCAACAATACTGCACCTACTCCACCACCTGATGCATCTGTACGCAACAAAAATGGCTTAGACATGTCCGGTAGCTTCAAGATGGGACGGGAACCTAGTCGTTCTAGCACTGTCTGCAGTGCTTGCTCTGCAGCGTCTGACCACTCGACCACTGCCGTTTTCCCTGCCTTGACCAAATCACTGAGAGGACTCGTGATTGCTGCGAAATTTGGTCTTTGGTCTCTTTGAATTCATCATCTTCTCCCCTTCTTCTGCTGGGTCTCCTTCACCTCTATCAATGATTGCTGCTGCGCCTATGTGCTGAGTCTCACGCTGAATATATTTGCGGAGAAAATTCGCATGGAAAAGTTTTGGTTTCCCATTCACATCAATTCGGTAATCCCGATCTACCTTTTCAGTGATGGTGAATGGTCCTTTCCAATGCATCAGCAGCTTGTTGTGATCCGTGGGAAGCAGTAACAGGACTTGATCCCCCACCTTGAGGGATTGCTTCCTCACCTTCCTGTCATATTGCTTCTTCTGCACGACCCTAGCCTCCTGCAAACTTTCCTTTGCAACCTTACATGTCTCATACCTGTGCCCATCTTTGGAACAGGGCGAGATTGGGCCAATCAGATCAACAGCCACTCTCCTGAATGTGTGTCAATTAAAGGGGGATGTTTAAGAGGCGCCTTCCTCTTCACCCCTCTTGTGGCTGACCTTTGACACACGTCACATGACATGCAGAAACGCTTTATGTCTGCCATTGCCCCTGCCAATGGAAATCATCAAAGATTCGGTCAGCTGTTTTGCTGGTGCCGAGATGACCCGCCATGAGCGACTCGTGACCCACTGACATGACAGTGTCACGATAACATGCTGGTACCTCTAACTGAGTTGTCACCTTACCTGTCTTCCCCTTGGTGAACACTCGGTACAGCAACCCGCCTTTCACCAGAAATTCTGTCTCACCTCCTCTAACCACCTGTTTCTCTCCACCTCTTGCTAACTCCCAAGACTTCACGAGCGAAGGGTCTGTTCCTGCGCTGCCCTAAACTCATCAGGCGACACATCTATGCCTGACTTCCTTGCTGGAACGACTAACGGTTTATCAACCTTTCCCTCCTTCTTGCTCCGTGTTTGAACTGCTGCCCCTGTAGCAGTCAACAACTCAGGATCCCCTGGATCCCTTGCACCTGGAATATTCCAATGATCAAATCATAAAGGGGTTTCTCCATCACCACGCAGACAACTCGCCTGAGAAGTAAGGGGTACGTACTTCTATCTTGGCAACTGGAAACTCCCTCACAGTGCCATCGATTAGAGTACAGGTCTGGATTTGCCCTGTCAAATCCCCTTTCTCGACCAGCGTTGTTCTTACTACACCACATGAACAACCAGTGTCCCGTAACACTTTCACCCTCTGCTGGCCAATCCACCCTTCTTCCACTGGTAACGAACCACTCAGCCTAGTGCCCTCCATCCCTGACACTGACTGCTGTCCAGTGCTAGCCATAGGCCGCACTCTACCCTCTTCAGATTGGATCCCTTTTGGTTCCACTGCAGGTCGTTTCCCCTGGCGACCCTTATCAACCTCTTGCAAGGTTGCTGCCTTCTGGAACCTCATGCGACAATCCCTCGCCACATGTCCCATCTTGTGACAAATGAAACACCTATTGTCCCTTTGTCCTCCTTTCTGCCCCACCACTGGGTTTGCAGACTTTGCAGAAAACTCCCCTAGTCTCCTTGCACTCTTCTCACCTGTGCCTGGCACCTGTTTCTCCTGCACCTTAGTGCCCAAACGTGCCTCCCTATACACCTCTGCTAACTTCAGCACCTCCCCTGCTGTCTCTGGCTGTCTCTCTTTCAAATGTATAATTAACTCTGGACTGCAACCTGACAAAATCTGTTCTTTCATAACCAGCTCTTTCAATTAAGCGAACTCCTTTCTCGTACCACTCAACTCTAACCACTTCTCAAAATAGTGATCTAAACGTGCACCAAACTGAGTGTACGTTTCACCTGCTTGTAATCTAGCTGATCGAAATTTCTTTCTGAACCCCTCCTCTGTGAGGTCAAATCCCTTCATCAAAGACTCCTTCACAGCACCAAAATCAGATTGTTGGTCTGCTGGTAACGCAGTGAAAATCTGCAATGCCTTACCCGTCAATAGCGCTGACAAAATGACTGCCCACTCTTCTGAAGGCCAACCCTGACTAGTAGCAAACGTTTCAAAACGACTGATGTACGCATCAATCGAATCTGTTCCTTCAGAGAATTTTGGCAACTTTGGTCGGGGGCATAACTGCGCACAGGGTCATTGGAAACTGAGCTGCCATCATCGGTGGTCTCCCTCTGTATTCTCACTCTCTCTAACTCTAATTGAGTCCTTAATCTTTCTGTTTCCTGCGTTTCCTGAATCCTTATTCTTTCTGTTTCCTGCGCGTCGTTAGCCTGCTTATCGTTAGCCTGAATCCTTAATCTTTCTGTTTCCTGCGTTTTGCTAGCTTTAATCCTTTCCTGCTCTGCTATTTCTACTGCGATACGGCGTCTTTCCGCTCGCTCATCTCTTTCCATCTTTTGTGGGGTTTCAACGAATGCTCGCAACTCTTCTCCGAGTAGCCTAAATCACGAGCGACACTCACAAGTTGTTCAATAGGGTGTTCTTTTCTTTCCGCCATTATAACTCTTTTTTTTTTTTTGAACAAGATTTTATTACTACGACAGCCAAACTGGTGGTTACCGACACGAGTGGCGTGATAGCACAATCCTATGAATGATAATATTAGCTTGGGACAACGTAATTAGTTTTTATAAGACGCCTAGCGCCTGACCCAACTATGAGAGCGAATTATAGGCAATCTGTGCGAAATAAGTACTCTGGGGCTGAAATGCCAAGCCTAGTGTTAACTATCTTGGAAGCAATGCCAAGCCTAGTATTTAACTATCTTGGGAACATACAGTAAGACACTACCTTGCCTTAGGATTACAATACTTGAATCCCACCCAGCTTCCTCTCTGAGAAGTTGAACAATTATAATAAAATGGGCCAGAATATCCTGGCAGGCTCGCCAATAAATTGTCAACCTCGGGTATGTCAGTGGAGGAAGGACTGGCGCACAGCCCAAACACACTCACAGCTTGCTTACAATCTCATTCATATATCATGCATTCGTCACATCAAACCACTAGTAAAGTCTATAACTTTACTACACATAATCATGGAAAGAAACATCAATGCATCTGGAGTCAAACAAAATAAAACATTCTCTCTTTCCTTGAACTTCACAAAACCATTTATCTAAATCATCATAACTAACCCGGGTATAAATACATTTCTACTTTACCTGGCCAGGTGATCTTAAACTATTTACGAATCACTGTCTTTTCTTTTCCTTTTTTTTCTTTGTTTCTTTTCACTGTCACTTTCACAAGCACAACACAACTGCTGACACTGGTCAGGTTAGACTGCTGGCACTGGTCAGGTTGGGCTGCTGGCACTGGTCAGGTTAGACCGCTGGCGTTGGTCAGGTTGGACTGCTGATGAAAGTGGCGCGGCCAAGTATGAGGTCGAACCCCGGTTCAGATTGAACAGTGACTATCAGACATCGATCTGTTCTTTCTTTCTTCCTGCATTAACGCATTGCACTCTCTCTCTCTCTCTCTCTCTCTCTCTCTCTCTCTCTCTCTCTCTCTCTCTCTCTCTTCTAGTCTGCTCTATCAAATGGACATGGTTGCTTTTCTTTTCTTTTTTCTTTTCTTTTTTTTTTCTCTTCATCAGTTAGCAACTCTCTCTCTCCACATCTCTCCTTAGTCCTTCCTCTGCAGACTCTATCTGGTGCTAATGCTTCAACGCGGTTCTCTTCACCCCCCCTCCATCTCCCTGCCTTTCTCTCGTGCAGAGCCTACACCCAGAACCTCTTCCTCTCTCTCTGTCAGTCTTCTTTTCCTCCCTGTTCTCTCACGCATCGCTTTCTTATTATCATCCCATGTGTCAAAGGGTGAGTACCATTGGTCAGTATTTTCCCGCCTTCTACTGAGGTTACCTCCCTCTAATTCCATTGGACATTCAAATCGTCAAGTCACATCTACTAGCCTTGCTCTCTGTGGTGGTCAATGGGTCATTTAATTAATTAGCTTGATTTTAACCCCACACCACACAATACCTTCCCCCTTCCTACTTTAGCCGGCGACATCCGACTTAACTTGTGGGCGCTGGTCGCAAATTGGCTGGATGAGTCTGACACAGGCGCCGAGACCCGTCTGGCCAGACCTATCGAGACGTCGGCCAAGCCACTCAGTCCGTCTGTCGGACAGTGCTGTCTCCGTGGAGCCTCTCCACTGTGCCTAATTGGCTGACGCGACACCTTAAATCGTCTGCCTGGACACCAGGATATTTGAGTTGGAGCTTATGTCCAAACAAACTGGCTGGCGACTGACCACGACTTCGGTTTTTCTTTTTCTGTCCGTGACACAGACACATTAATATATGTGTTCGCATCGGCGATTTGCCAATTTCTGTAAACTTCTTTGCCACTGGTGCTGACAAGATCTCAACTTGTCTACAGCGTCACGAAGAAGGAGAAGTGTATATAAATAAATGATAAGCAACGGTAAGCTAGTTGCATGGATAGTACATTACCACTTGATAATGTAGTATCTTTAATAAAGATAATCAGTCGCAAAATTAAGACTAATTAGTCGCAAACAGCAAGAGTAATAAGGCGAAAATAGTGGGGGTAACAGGTCTAAGTCGCAAACATTAAGAACAATGATTTGCAAACAATAAACAGTAATAAATTTATAATAGCAAGAGCAAAAAGTCGCGTACAGTAACAGTAACAATTTGCAAGCAATGTAAGTAATAAGTAACACAAGCAATAAGAGTAAAAACCCGCAAAAAGTAAGAGTGACACGTCGCTAATAGTAGTAGCAATACATCAGAAACAGAGTAAAAGGAGTACGCAAACTGTAAGAGTAAAAAGTCGCAAATAGAAAAAGAGTAGTAGGTCGTCAAAAGCAAGAGTAGTAGATCGCTAACAACAAGAATGATGATTCGCAAAAAGCAGGAGTAATGAGATCCAATCTGCAACAATACTAAGTCAGTCGCGAACAGAACGAGGATCACACGGCAAATTAGTAAGAGTGATAAGCTGCAGACAGTTAGAACGATAGGCCATAAAGAGTAACGGTGCTTTCTCAGACAGGGTCCCAAAGTGAAGAAAAACAATATCATTTTTTTTTCTCTCTTCCTTCAGTGTTCCTACTTATCCATATTGGAATTATATTTCATTGACAGAATCTTCGGGGGAAAGAAGAAACATTGATACTAGGGCAATGGTAATGAAAATGATGGTTCAACTTCACGTCAGTTTTGTAAACACATAACTTCTTGAAACAGTTTTGGGGAGAGTTTGGGAGAAAAGGAGGAGGCAGAAAAGGAGGGCGTGGAGGCCATGAGGTGTGTGTGTGTGTGTGTGTGTGTGTGTGTGTGTGTGTGTGTGTGTGTGTGTGTGTGTGTGTGTGTGTGGCGGGTGGAGGTGGGTGGGGTGGGGGTGGGGGCTGTGGCAGAGTGCAGTAGAAGGAAAGGATTGATTAAGACTAACACTGCCTGCAGCCGTGTCCTTGAGTGGTAAACGTCTTTCACTACCCAGTTCTCTCTCTCTCTCTCTTCTCTCTCTCTCTCCTCTCTCTCTCTCTCTCTCTCTCTCTCTCTCTCATTGTGTATTTCTTTGTATGTGTGTGTGCTTTATGTGTATTCACATTGATGTATGTATGTGTGCGCGCACGCATGTGTGTGTGTGAGTGCGTGCGTGTGTGTGTACGTGCGTGTGTGTGTGTGCGTGTGTGTGTGTGTGTGTGTGTGTGTGTGTGTGTGTTTGCGTGTGTGTGTGTGTGTGTGTGTGTGTGTGTGTGTGTGTGTGTAAGTGTGTGTATGTTTGTGTGTGTGTGTGTGTGTGTGTGAGAGAGAGAGAGAGAGAGAGAGAGAGAGAGAAAGAGAGAGAGAGAGCACGCGCGTGTGTGTGTTTCAGTAAATGAACTCCCCACGGCTAACTTCCTTCCCTGCCCTCTTTTGTGCAGGAAAGTGCTGCATAGTGCCCTCCCCCCCCCCCCCCCCCCCACACACAACACACACACACACACACACACAAAACACACACACGCCATTGCCAACGAACTGCTTTCAACATAATTATCCGTGGGGCAGCCTGAACGAGCATCAAGGGAGTAGTAGACCTACAATCCGGGGCTGGTAAACAAGCGCAAATATTCTATCCATTTGTTTGTCCTGGACTTGCGAGATCGCGCTGCTCCATACTCTTCCCGTTGTTTTTGAGTGGGATGCATCCGTGTACAGCAACAAACACAAAAAAAATCAACTTACATGTTGGAGAGGCTCTGCATAATGATATTAACACAAATATTAAATCCATATATAAAAAAACAAAGGTATTGTGAACACAATTCACGCTCGTTGGGGTTTGGTTTGGTTTGTGCCAGTTCTTTACATAGGAAGCGACTGCTGAGCCCTACTGATCCAGGAGACACAAATTTCTTTGTAAAATACAGCTTGCAACATAACTTTGAAATATAAAGGTGTTTCTTTTTTCACTTCAAAAGAGAAAACACAGCGTGAAATTAATTCCATGTTATTAGTTGAATTTCAACTGACTACAGAAGAAATCAATGTGTGTAAATAACACTTCCGCCAAAAGTGTACTGTGTCGATTGCATAATCCGTCACCCTGTTACTGATGGAAACAATGATGTGTGCAAACTGGTCTGCCGATAATCGCTCCAAAGACAAATGCTTGCAATGGCTCACACGACATCTACTCATAGCATTTTAATGAGAGAAAAAAAATCCTTGACTTATTAATGCAGATGTTGTAAATGTAAACAAAAACACTAGTCGCAACCTTGACTGTTTCGCGTGAGTATCCATGGCAGTTAGTGGTTTGCATACCTTATTTCTGGTATTGTCTTTTGCACACAAATATGACGTACTATGGCTGACACGTGATTTCGAATTTTAGAAGCTGGCATCGGTTGTAAGACTTCCTTTATTGGGATGAATGTGTCTATTTCGTTTTTTTTTTTTTTTTAGGCGATACATTGCTTCAGATAACAAAAATATTGTTTTAAACACCATAATTCCGGGAAGAAAACCATCGATCACCGGTGATCGAAATTCAAGGGAAAGAACTGAAGAGAGATCAAAACCCTTTCTGCGCTGAGTAGTGCATGGCGATCTAACCCAGTACTGTTGAGTCTTCTTCGTGACATGTAACCCTCAAGACAGAGATTGAGTTGTCTCCCTTTCTGTTTTAATTATTTTCATGACCCCGTGAGACTCTCACTTTGGAAGCTGTCAATATTAGCACACTTTCTGAGAGCTAAACAAGAAATGTCCATTCAACAGAACAGTGCGGTAAGTTTTCAGTGCTTGTCCTTTTTGTTTGCTTTTTGTTTTTTTTGTTTGTTTGTTTGTTTGCTCACTTTTCTCTTGTGAATGTAAGCAAAGATAGTACGCCCTTCCGTAGGCGTACTATCTTGGATGCAAGCCATGTGAATATGTGTTATATAGTTTCAGTTTCAGTTTCATCAAGGAGGGCGTCACTGCGTGCGCACTAGTCCATATACGCTACACCACAACCGCTACGTTAGATAGAATCTCACAACAAGGCAGAACAAGTAAACACAGGGACAGAAGTGGCTTTTTACTGACGGAGTCACGGACACTCAAATCAATACATTTCTTGACCTGGTTATCGTTTTCAAAAAAAGTGAGAGAAAAAAGAAGAACAGATTGCGGGCCCATAACAAATCTTTTCTTACGACATGAAAATATTGTTGATGCACTGGGCTGTCAAGTGAAGAAAATAAACACTGAGACAAGGAGTCTTGACCTACTGGTCCTCTTCAGGCAGGACAAGAACAAACAGACAAACAACGGAAATATACATATAGGGGGGGGGGGGGGGGGGGGGGGGGGGGGGGGGGGATACGGATAAACAATCCTCAGTCGTTATGAACATGATGTAAGCGGGATAGGTTGGGGGGGGGGGGGGGGGGGGGGGGGGGGGGGGGGGGGGGGGGGGGGGGACCGGAGAGATGGCACGAAAAAAATGTTCAAGATATGAACACTAATTCCTCCACTCGCTGCACAAAATCAAGTCCGTTCCATACTTTGAACAGAACCATTTGATTTTGCCTAGCCAGTGCTGACTTTTGTCTCCAGGGTGAAACACTTTCAGTGGTCACGGTCTTCAACGGTCGTAGTAGTGTAGTAGTCCACCCTATTATATCTATCACAGAGTACCATTTATGATTTTGTGGTGTTTTCTAACGACACCACGGGCAAAACATCACATTGGAAAGTACTCTCAAAGAGCCACTGCCGTTCAAAAAAGACAAATTAGTGAACACGAAAATAAAGTGATTTACAAAAACGTACGTCATGAATAATCGAAGCAAATGAACATATTTAAGACTACCCTATCTCTAAGCTTGACAATCTTCATGTCTATAGCTTGACAATCTTCATGTCTATAGGGTGACAGGCTTCATGTCTATAGGGTGACAGACTCCATGTCTATAGGGTGACAGGCTTCATGTGTATAGGGTGACAGACTTCATGTCTATAGGGTGACAGGCTTCATGTGTATAGGGTGACAGGCTCATGTCTATAGGGTGACAGGCTTCATGTCTATAGGTGACAGGCTTCATGTCTAAAGGGTGACAGGCTTCATGTCTATAGGGTGACAGGCTTCATGTCTATAGAGGTGACAGACTCCATGTCTATAAGGGTGACAGACTTCATGTCTATAGGGTGACAGGCTTCATGTCTATAGAGGTGACAGGCTTCATGTCTATAGGGTGACAGGCTTCATGTCTATAGGGTGACAGGCTTCATGTCTATACGTGACAGGCTTCATGCTATAGGGTGACAGGCGTCATGTCTATAGGGTGACAGGCTTCATGTCTATAGGGTGACAGGCTTCATGTCTATAGGTGACAGGCTTCTGTCTATAGGGTGACATGCTTCATGTCTATAGGGTGACAGGCTTTATGTCTATAGCTTGACAATCTTCATGTCTATAGGGTGACAGGCGTCATGTCTATAGGTGACAGGCTTTATGTCTAAAGCTTGACAATCTTCATGTCTATAGGGTGACAGGCTTCATGCCTGCTGGGTGACAGGCTCATGTCTATAGGGTGAGAGGCTTCATGTCTATAGGGTGACAGGCTTCATGTCTATAGGGTGACAGACTTCATGTCTATAGGGTGACAGGCTTCATGTCTATAGAGGTGACAGGCTTCATGTCTATAGGGTGACAGGCTTCATGTCTATAGGTGACAGGCTTCATGTCTATACGTGACAGGCTTCATGTCTATAGGGTGACAGGCGTCATGTCTATAGGGTGACAGGCTTCATGTCTATAGGGTGACAGGCTTCATGTCTATAGGTGACAGGCTTCATGTCTATAGGTGACATGCTTCATGTCTATAGGGTGACAGGCTTTATGTCTATAGCTTGACAATCTTCATGTCTATAGGTGACAGGCGTCATGTCTATAGGTGACAGGCTTATATGTCTAAAGCTTGACAATCTTCATGTCTATAGGGTGACAGGCTTCATGCCTGCTGGGTGACAGGCTTCATGTCTATAGGATGAGAGGCTTCATGTCTATAGGGTGACAGGCTTCATGTCTATAGGGTGACAGGCTTCGTGTCTATAGGGTGACAGGCTTCATGTCTATAGGGTGACAGGCTTCGTGTCTATAGGGTGACAGGCTTCATGCCTGTTGGGTGACAGGCTACATGTCTATAGGGTGACAGGCTTCATGTCTATAGGGTGACAGGCTTCATGTCTATAGGGTGACAGGCTTCATGCCTGTTGGATGACAGGCTTCATGTCTATAGGGTGACATGCTTCATGTCTATAGGGTGACAGGCTTCATGCCTGTTGGGTGACAGGCTTCATGTCTATAGGGTGACAGGCTTCATGTCTATAGGGTGACAGGCTTCATGCCTATAGAGTGACAGGCTTCATGTCTATAGGGTGACAGGCTTCATGTCTATAGGGTGACAGGCCTTCATGCCTGTTGGATGACAGGCTTCATGTCTATAGGGTGACAGGCTTCATGTCTATAGGGTGACAGGCTTCATGCCTGTTGGGTGACAGGCTTCATGTCTATAGGGTGACAGGCTTCATGTCTATAGGGTGACAGCTTCATGCCTATAGAGTGACAGGCTTCATGTCTATAGGTGACAGGCTTCATGTCTTTAGGGGAAAAGGCTTCATTCTATAGGGTGACAGGGTTCATGTCTATAGGGTGACAGGCTTCATGTCTATAGGATGACAGGCTTCATGTCTATAGGGTGAGAGGCTCATGTCTGTTGGGTGACAGGCTTCATGTCTATAGGGTGACAGGCTTCATGTCTATAGGGATCATGTCTATAGGGGAACAGTCTTCATGTGTCTATAGATATCAACAGGCGGGCATGTCTACAGAGATGAAAAACTTAAGTCTATAGGGATGACACACTTCACGTCTGAGGGATGACAGACTTCACGTCTGTTAGAGATGACAGACTTCATGTCTGTAGAGATGACAGACTTCATGTCTATAGAGATGACAGACTTCACGTCTAAGAGATGACAGACTTCACGTCGTAGAGAGACAGACTTCACGTCTGTAGTGGTGACGGACTTCATGTCTATACGGATGACAGACTTCACGTCTGTAGAGATGACAGACTCACAGACTTCATGTCTGTAGAGAGATGACAGACTTCACGTCTGTAGAGATGACAGACTTCACGTCTGTATGGATGACAGACTTCATGTCTGTTGGGATGACAGACTTCACGTCTGTAGAGATGACAGACTTCACGTCTATAGAGATGACAGACTTCACGTCTGTAGGGATGACAGACTTCACGTCTGCAGTGTGATGACAAACTTCATCTCTACAGGGATCAGAGACTTCATGTCTTCATGTCTGTAGTGATGACAGACTTCATGTCTGTAGTGATGACAGAGACTTCACGTCTGTAGTGATGACAGACTTCACGTCTGTAGGATGACAGACTTCATGTCTGTAGTGATGATTCACTTCATGTCTATAGGGATGACAGACTTCACATCTGTACGGATGACAGACTTCATGTCCATAGTGGTGGCAGACTTCATTTCTGTAGGGATCACAAACTTCACGTCTACAGGGATGACAGACATTACGGGATGACAGACAAACTTCATGTCTATAGGGATGACAGACTTCCTGTCTATAGGGATGACAGACAAACTACCTGTCTATAGGGATGACAGACAGACTTCCCGTCTATAGGGATGACAGACAGACTTCCTGTCTATAGAAATGACAGACTTTCTGTCTATAGGGATGACAGACAGACTTCCTGTTTATAGCGATGACAGACAGACTTCACGTCTGTAGGGATGAAGACTTCCTGTCTATAGGGATGACAGACAGACTTCCTGTCGATAGGGATTACAGACAGACTTCATGTCTATAGGGATGACAGACTTCCTGTCTATAGGGATGACAGACAGACTTTTTCTTTTCTTTTCTTTTTTTTTTTTTTTTTGCTGTCCCAACCTCTTCGCCACCTCAGAGGCAGCGCACCCACGCCGCTCATTCCGACACCCCGTCCACAGCCACAGCCCAGTCGCCCCGCCGCAGCCCAGGCACCGGCAGTCCACAGGAGCAGTCAATGTCAAGTCGTCAAGAGCAACCCACCGGAGGAGACACTGCACTGCTCCCGATTCACTTCGGTGGTGTTCAGTGGCGCCTGTTCTGATCTAACATACGCAGACAACACCTACTAAGCCCCCTACTGACGACAATAATTGCTTAGTCGCGGAGCCGGCGTGAGTGAGCTCTCCCTCCGGAGGGCGCCACTACGTCCGTCCAACGACAGCCCCCATGGACTCGCCGATACCGGTGACCCCGACGGAACCAAACCAAGGCCACAGACGTGGAGAGTACATCGAAACTGAGGTCACCATGAGAGCAGGGCATGAAGGGCCACAGAATTTGAGACTGTTTTATGCTGATCAATGAGAATGAGGATGATTAAGATGATGCTACGGATTTCCATTTCGGTCTGAAACTACATGACAGGGCTATACTCTACGCTTCCTTTCATAATATATCCCGGCGTCAACCAGGCCCGAGAGATATAGGCACCTGCAGTGTTGGTCAGAAATTTGAGCAGCACTCTCAGAAACCCATCCATAAAGTGGATGAAACTCGACTGTGTGGTCCCAGTCTTCCCAACTGAGTCCGCAGCAACTCAACTCTGGGGAGGAGCCGGTCGGGGCAGAAAAACCCACATGACTTCTGATGGGATTCGAACCTACGACATCCCAGCCGGGAGTCCGCGACGCTAACCACTTCGCCACGGCGGCTGGTGATGACAGACAGACTTCATGTCCATAGAGATGAGAGACTTCGTGTATACAGGGTGACACACATTATGTCTACACACACACACACACACACACACACACACACACACACACACCGACGCGCGCACGTACGCACGCACGTACACCACACACACCACACACACACACACACACACACACACACACACACACACACACACACCCGCGCGCGCGCGCGCGCGTCTCCTTCTCTCCCCACCTCTTTCCCTTTAATCCTCCCCTCCCCCCTCACCCATACGTGTGTGTGTGTGTGTGTGTGTGGTGTGTGTGGTGTGTGTGTGTGTGTGTGTGTGTGTGTGTGTGTCTGTGACCCGTCATTATCATTTCTCCCTTGCCGTCTCACACACATACACGTACTCGCTCAGTCATCCATGATTTCTCACAGGTTTCCTTTCCCTCCCTGTCTCCACGCTGCCACGCCCACATGATGCACACACACACACACACCCACACCCACCCACCCACACACCAACCTGAAGGAACAAGGGACGCAATCTACCACAAAGATAATCAAATCCATTCTGCACGAATTGCGTCCCTTGAATAAAATTCGGTATCCCAATGGATGAGGCATGCCAGCCAAAAATCTCACGCAAATTTGCGGACAAAGATATTCGACACCCGTGTCATCAATATTTGCATGTGTTTCACAATCGAAAGAAAATGTGTATATGGCAACACCGATAAGGTTTGTTTTGTTTGATTTTATTTCTTTATGTATCTAATCTAGGGTTTCATCTAGTGTCTTTGTCCTGGCTTCCAAGCTGTCAGTGCTACCCTGTTATTCTCATCCATAGTCCTCAGTCCGCACAACCGGTTCGCTCTACAGCAGACCCGACGTCTGCAATCCACAAATAGCCATCAACGCCAGCCTGTCGTGAAGCAGTCAGCCACAGGAGTCCCTCCCTGCCTTGCGAATTACTAAGTCACTTTGAACACGTTCATGATTGAACATACGCAGCACATCCACTCCCTTACTTATTTACTGGTGTCAACGACTGACCCTCAAGGAGGAGATGGACTGAGCGACCTTCCAGGAGGTCCCCACGTGGAGCATCACTACCTCTCGACCTCCCCGGCTCCTGTGGTCGTTCTCAACGATTCGTGTGTCTGCACAGAGACGCCCTGACACAAACTCAATACAGGTATAGGCCTGGACGACGTAAGCAAAACTGGACTCATACGGTGATACCAAGGCAGAATGGAGCGTACGGAATACGAAGACAGATGTGTATTCAAATGAAAGACAAGTTAAGGGCAAACACTGGCGTGGCTTCCACTGTTACAACCTGCAACAACGCTTAGAATATGATGACTTTGAAGGATGAAAAGAAAGGACACATAAATATTCCTGGAGGAATTTGTGTAGTGCAATGTTTATTATTCACAATAACACATGATAGAACGTGTCTGTGAGGATGGGGGTGGAGAAGGGGAGAGAAGGAGGGGTGGGGGGAGAGGGCTGTAGGATAGGAATGTTTATTGGTTAAAAAAAAAAAAAACCAAAACATTCTTTCCATATTATTTCACTTCTTTTTTTTCTGTAAAGTTCTCTCCGAACAATTCACTTCTTTATTTTATCTTATATTAAAAAATAAAATCAGTTTCATTTCATTGTATTCGTCTTATCTTATTCAGAATGGAGCGAACGGAATACGAAGACAGATGTGTATTCAAATGAAGGACAAGGGCAAACACTGGCGTGGCTTTCACTGTTACAACCTGCAACAACGCTTAGAATATGATGACTTTGAAGGATGAAAAGAAGGGACACATAAATATTCTGCAGCTAAATCCAGAACATCTACTCTGGAAACTAAACCTCCCAAAGAGACAGACAGACCCACTGCCTGCCTTCTCTTCCATCCTCAAAATCTGCCCATCTGCAGGATCCTGAAGTCTAACTGGCACATGGTAGAAAATCATAAACCTGCCTTTGAGACGAAACCAATGATCACTTTCAAACGTGACAAAAACCTCAACGACCTACTGGTGCGCTCTAAGCTGAACAAAATCTTCACACCTAAGCCACCAGGTACTTTCCCCTGCTCAAAACCCAACTGCAAAATCTGCTCTCTCACCAAACCAGACACCATCCTACATGCCCCCACAGGCTCTTTCACTATTTAAACGCACTTTCTCCTGCCAGAGCCACAACATTGTGTATGCCATCCACTGTCAGCTGTGCGGTAAGATCTATGTAGGTGAGACATCTCGCACACTTGAGACGCGCATCTCTGAACACCTGGCCGACATCCGCCACCATCGGCCCAAACCAGTCGCTCTACACTTCAACCATGCCCAACACAACATCAACCATGTCAAAGTCTTGGCACTTTGGCAATCTAAGAGTGACAACTTGGAACGCCTTATGCAGGAATCTCATCTCATTGCCAAACTGGGCACCGTCCACCCTCATGGCATCAACGTCCAAAAGTAGTATGTGCCATTCCATCTCTGCAGCTCCAGCCTGAAATATCCTCCACCTACGCATACCCTACCTCTGTTTACCTCAGACATAGTTGCAGCTATCATCCTCTTCCCTTTTCCTACACTCTCTGAGTCTCTCCATTTGCTACATCAATCGACTTACCCCCCCCCCCCCCCCCCCCCCCGCCCTAGTAATGATGTGTGTAGGGATGTTGGTGGGTACGGCGTTGTTGGGGGTGGAGGTGGGGGTAACCAATGAATAAGGCTGATATTACAAATGGAACACACACACACACACACACACACACACACACACACACACACACCACACACACACACACACTCATACTCACACACACACACATACACACACACATAATGAATAGAATGCTAGCTCCTTTATCGTTGGTCGTGAAAGGGGGGATATTGTGTATAGGTGTGAATATGTTGCCCCTCCCCCTCCCCCTCCCCCAGTTAGTACGTAAACCCATCCCCTTCTTCCCTCCACCCTCATAGCATCAACACCTTAAAGTAACATGTACCAACCCCCACTTCAATCTCAGCCCACAATATCCTCCCACAACACACACACATACTACCTTATCTCCCACTATTCACCTCACACAACTTATAGCTATCTTATATTTATGCATTTATTATCATTACTATTTTTATTTTTTTATTTTTTTTTATTTTATTTTTTAAATTTATTATTATTTTTTTCCTTTCGTTACCTTAACCTTCACTATCGTTGTTAGCAGTATCATTCAGTAATACTATTGCTAATATTGATACTACCACTAGCATTGACATCACCAATCGCCTTCGCCTCTGGGACTGTTGCCACGGCAACCCTGCTGCTTAAGAATCCTCTAACCCACTCTCCTTTCTCCCATACCCATACTTATTGACACCAAGATTAATCTTGTCCTTCCCCCCCCCCCCCCCCCCCCCAATATTTTGACCATTAATAGTATTCCTGTCAGTAATATATTATCATCATTACGACTTTGACTCACTCACTATTTCCCTTCCAACAGCCTCGTTCTTATTCAACGCCTTCTTCCTTGCGCTGAACCCTAAGCGATCTGAAGCGATCAAAGCTAAGTGAATTTTCGTTGTTTTATTCGTTTATTTATCACCCGACGAAGACCTAAGAGGTCGAAACGCGTTGTGTTTTGTCTTGTGACTCGTTTGTCCACGTTCTCTGGGCGGTTCGCTAACATTTATTTTAAGATTTGTTCAGTTTAGTTTTTATCATCACCATCACCATCATCGTCATCATCATCATCATCATCATCGTCATGATCATCATCATCATCATCATCGTCATGATCATCATCATCATCATCATCATCATCATGATTCGGTGTTATAATTTATTAATATTCCCCGCTTTTCTGTTGTCTGCCCATTACGAAAATCTGAATTGACATTCTGGCCAAAGGGAAATAAACCTTCTTCGCACAGATAATCACGATGAACCGCTACGACCTGTACGAAATGGAACATTTTAAGGGACAGCCTGAAAGGAGAAGCTTGAGTCAAATCACTTTGAACTCGCACATTGATACTTCCTCTTTGAAATAAAATGCTCTCTTTCAAAACTGATTAATTATTGCGTGATTTTGTTCGAGCAACGCTATTTTATTCAGAAAGCCGAGAACGAAGGGCTTTTGATTTTTTTGGTTTTACTTCTGTCCACACAACAAAAGACACGAGAAAATCTTTTACTTCAGTTTCAGCTTCTCTTGACACTTGTCTAACTTGCTTGGGCTTCCGGTCATCTGGTGTTCAGGCATGAGGTGACGGATCAACTTGGCAAGAATGCCTCTGATAGAGAATTGACCCTCCCACCGATCTGTAACCCAGAGCTCAGATGTATGTCAAAGACCTCCAGCATGAGGACTGGAACAGGCAGGCGGATAATAAACTCTATCAAATCCGCACCAGACTTAAAAGAGTTTCCTATCGCTGGCAATCAAACTGAAATGTTACAGATGAGGGGCAAACGTTCTAGTCCCGGCGTGACGTTTCGTCCCGAAACCACTCTCCAGCGGCTGACAAAGAGCACCTGCCCAAACTCCAACACGCACATTCTTCCAGGATTAGCTCCTGATCAACCTACCCCCCTCCCCCCCCCCCCCCCCCTTTCATTTGTTCCAAATTTACTTCCCTTCAAAATTCTCAACATGTCCCAAACGACAATGTTTCAGTTTCATCAAGGAGGTGTCACTACGTGCGGACGAGTCCATACACACTATACCTCATCTGCTAAGTTTCGAGACCACACCGCGCACGATTTAAAGCTGATGGATTAATGACAAAGATGAGGTAATTTAATAAGAGGGTCTCATAGCTACGACCTTGCAGTTATCTGGCCTGCGCATTAGTCCAATGACAAACCATATTAATCAAAGCACGTTGCAGCTGGATTTGAGAGATTCTGGACCTGGACTGAATGGTATCTTCTGCCCCCTCCTCCTCCCCCCCCCCCTCTCCCTCCGCCCCTTCCGCCATCCTGCCCTGTTCCAGAATCACTCTCCAGTGAGTGCTTTGTGGTATGGTCATAAAACCGTCCTATCAAGTGATATAATACCTCCCTTTCTCATAGGGCGGGTAACTTCGGGCTGGTGTATGTACACCATGTGGTGTTTCTGAACTCTGCCCGAATTACTCACTGGAGAGTGGGTTTGGAACAGGGTGGGAGATGATTCTGTCTCAGTGCAGAATCACTTCATCTCCCTCCGCCTTACCCCCTTCCACCTCAAATTTAGATGCAATATCCTTTGACAGATACATTTTGTCATTCGGAACATTTTGAGAATTGTAACGGAAGGGAGGGATTTTGGAACAAGGGAGAAGTGCTCAGATCAGTCTGGACGTACTTGCTGGGGGAATAGATTAAACACGTGGTCTTTCCCCACCCTCCCCCTTCCCTCAACACACAAATGGTTATGGAACTATAAACCGGAAACATGGCAGCCACATGAGCCTGCAAGCCAAGCTGCAGCCCTCAGTTAACTATGGTTGCAATAGACTGCACTCATTGCGATGGTTATCATTCGAGAGATATGATCTTCATTACTGTGATCGTGGGAGGACATTGGTGCCGTTGTGGAAGTTATTATTACCGGCAATGGTTGGTTGGTTGTCTCACTGTCTGCAAAATCACCAGAGGGAGGATAGGGAGGGGGAAGGGTGTTAGGAAGGGACGGGCCAGAGAATTCCCTTACTCCTCCACACACACACACACACACACACACACACACACACACACACACACACCGTGTTTGCAGCCAATGTGACACCGAATAAACAAGGAGAAAGGGAGACAAAGAAGGACAACTTTTTGTTGTTGTTGCACACTTCGTCATGACGGCGTTTGTGTTTTCCTGAGAATCATTGCGGTAAGATGTATTAGGGGTCATATTTTTAGCGCCATTTTGCTTCTTTGGATAATACACGTGCGCGCGAGCGTACGCACACACATAAGAGAGAGAGAGAGAGAGAGAGAGAGAGAGAGAGAGAGAGAGAGAGAGAGAGACAGAGACACAGAGAGAGAAGAGAGAGAGAGAGAGAGAGAGGAGAGAGAGAGAGAAGAGAGAGAGAGAGAGAGAGAGAGAGAGAGAGAGAGAGAGAGAGAGAGAGAGAGAGAATTCTGCAGAAAAGAGTCCTCTTTACCCCCCTCACCCCCTCGTCTTCTAACCCACCCCGCTTTTTTTTTTCAAAATCAAATTTGAGGGGTAAACTACGATGGTATTTTTGTCCAAAACCTTTTCTTTTCAGGGTGCCCTCCCGCTTTCCCCCTATCAACCCTCCCTCCCTTTTCCTAAGAGTGTAATATATCTTCCGACACCGCTGAAAACTACACAAGAAACCTACGGAACTGATTTAACACAACCTAGTGGAGAATGTAATATGGCCCAGGCGGAGATCACAGCATGGTGCTGACAACAATACTAAACATGAAGAACGGAGAACACAGCATGGTGCTGACAACAATACTGAACATGAAGAACGGAGATCACAGCATGGTGCTGACAACAATACTAAACATGAAGAAAGGAGATCACAGCATGATGCTGACAACAATACTGAACGTGAAGAAAGGAGATCACAGCATGATGCTGACAACAATACTGAACGTGAAGAAAGGAGATCACAGCATGATGCTGACAACAATACTGAACGTGAAGAAAGGAGATCACAGCATGGTGCTGACAACAATACTGAACGTGAAGAAAGGAGATCGCAGCATGGTGCTGACAACAATACTAAACATGAAGAAAGGAGATCGCAGCATGGTGCTGACAACAATACTAAACATGAAGAAAGGA
>CM031597.1:63811762-63816762 GCA_018398815.1 Conus ventricosus | reverse complement strand
TAGGGAAACCTACCCTGTTCGCCCATATATTAGACAGTTAGGTGTTTTTTTCTTTACTCCAAAAATTGTTACAAGCCTTCATACCAAAGTCCTTCAAGTGACGTTATGGAAGGGGTTGTACCCCAATATTTCACTCCATACATAAGAGTAGAGTCACCTGCTTCTATTAATTTGATAATATATATCGAGATCTAATTGTCCAAAGCGCGTACATGGTTTTTCTGTTATTTGAAAAGATTTTTCCGTCTTAGTCCTCCCCACAATATTCCGCTAGGGCTATGTCTTGAATCACTGATAATTTAGTATAGTGTAGCCTAAGGTATTTATAGTTGGTAACGACTTCAACTAATCGGCACGCACCTTTATAATAACCATTTTCCTCTTCTTCCCAAGAATCCTCCCTTTCCTAAAAACGAATTGATCTTAGTTTTTTTTGTAAATTAATTTGTCACCCTAGTTGTCTGATGTTTGACCTAGTACAGTCAGTAGATTTTTGTAGGCCTGCAGGGGTCTGTGAAAATATAGCTAATTCATCTCGAACATTAATAGTTTAATTTTCTGGGTTCCTGGTAAAAACTGGTAGCCCTGGCGTCCCTGAGTGTTTACTCTATTTGCTACTTCGGAGATAAGTAGGGAGAAATATTAAGTGGGACATTAAACACCTTGTTTTAACCCCAATGGACAGTCCTATTACTGATTTTCTGCACCATAACCTATTCGTCTTGTACTAACCTTAGATATTGCTGTAGCATTTTGAGCAATTTGGTTGAAAGCCCGATGTTCTTCAAAATGGCCAGGCTATCCCTTCTTACTGTGTCGAAAGGTTTTTGATGAATCAAACGGCTACATACATGTTTTCCTACGGTTACCATATAAACAGGTTTAGAAATCATCTGTGTTAGGAGCAAAAATGTGATCTGTAGTTGCATAATGTCTCCTAAAACCTGCTTCTCCCTGTTAATTTTATGGTCTCCTCTGCCCATTTATACAATCCCGCCCCTGCTTGTAAAAAAATGGAGTAAATAATTTACTGATCATACTTAAGAGAGAAAACCTCGATTATTTTCCTGTAGTTTATGTGTACCTTTTTGTGGATCGAAACTATTGATGGACTTTTGGCCATTCAAATCGGGAAATGACACTTGTATAAATAGCATTAAATTAATAGGTTAAATAGGTGGTAATTTTGTTAGATATAACCTTAGAAATTCCAGGTGGTATCTGGTCCGCGCCTAGCTGCCTTTCCTGCCTTCATTTTTCTTATCGCGATGTGCACTTCTTCTTCGGTTAATCTCTATCTAATTCAATCTATTAGGATGTACTCATCAGGACGTTTATCGAATCCCCCACACTTCCTCCCCTCCCTCAACTACCTCTAGTTGTCTGGATTCGTATTCTATTAAAGTGGCTCTTCCCACTGTTTGATTGTGATAGATCCGCTAAAGCATGTCCTTGTCTTAACGGACCCCCTTACTTGTTTTCCCAAAATTTTGCTATTTCCATCCTTTCAGTTCCATAAGAGTTTGGTAAACCCTTTGTCTGTATAGATTTTTTCTCTCTCTTATTGTGTCCTTATATAGCGTTCGTTTGTTGCTACATTTCATTTAGCAAAGTCTCATATCTTTGGCGGATTCTATTTCTATCCATAATTCTAGAACCTGTTTAAGGGCAATTTCTCGCGGCCGCTTATTTGTAAACACGTTTGGTCGAACCACATTTTTTGTTCTATACTCCCCACCAACCCTATCCTTTTATTCATGGGTTCCCACTTCTTTGAGCAACTCATAAAGTTGTTGATGTTTGTAATCAATGTCCTCATTTATATTTTCACATAAAATTCTGTATAGTCTCGGCATTGGTGCTCTTCCACTTCGAAAAAAAAGCCTTATACTGCTCTGGGCGCTTTCCGCGTCCCATATTATCTATTTGATAATATCTTTCTTTTAACTTTAATCTCTTCTTTCTTTAGTCTGGCCAATTCGATCGTGATGGGTAAGTGGTCTGTATTCAACTCTGCTTTCGATTTGGATGTCTTTGACTCCAAACCAAGAAATTTCAGGGGAACAAAGATAATGATCTACCCACTGTTACCTGTACCCGAAAGAAAAGTGTAGGATAAGTCAAAATTCCGTTCTGTCAGCCCGTGAATCGGTAAATGATTAAAGCATGTGCACAAACAATGAGTTTTTTTTTCGAATCCGTTATGTGTGTGGTATCTTGTGACCTCTATGAAATATATAGGTGTCAGATCCTCATCTATTCCATCATTATCATCTGCGTCTCAAGACCAGTCGCTTATTTTTGAATCAAGTCACCACAATTAAGTAATAGTAATCTTTGCCTTGTACTATTTTGGAGGGCGATCAATGCTTCAACTTTGTCTGATGAACCATCATAGTCCTTATCCGTATAGTAAGGACTCTCTGTAGGTGTACATATACGTAATGAAGAAGAATATCTTTATATCACCATTCCATATGCTTTTGTTGAATTCCAGCATACGAACGGTGATCGAAATCAAAATGGCAATACCCGAATGTTCTTCTCTAATGTTTTTCTGAATAGTAATAAGGGCCCCCGATGCCCTCGCCCAGTCTTATGCTTTCTTATAGCAGCAACTTGCTGCATGACATAATCGGAAACTTTATATCGTGCTCGAAATCAAACAGCAAAAAATCTCAGACAAGCAAATTACATCAACAGCAACGCATAAGTGCTATTAGATCTTTTTCTTCAAATTAATTTGGTTAGAGGCCGCCTATGTCCAGCATATACAGTTTATTTTGGTCCCCGTACTGGGCGTCCGCTATTTCGATTCTCTGTCTAAATTGCTCTGACATCCCCGTACCCCTAATCTGTTTACTCTCCCCTCTCCCTTTGTCAGACTTACTTTATCTGCTTCACTATATTGTTTCTGGACTGTGCTCTCCCCCCTACCCACCCCTCCTTTCTCGACCGTCATCTGGTTTAGGACTGGCTTATATTGTCTTTGAAAGTGCAGAGACCCAGGGCCGGGAGATGTCACTTGTTGGTGTCTCTTCTTCCCGGACCCCTTTTTTTCTGAGTTTACCTTTTGCGCTATTGTCTGTGGGCCCTTAGAAGATATTTATATGTTCTTCCCCGCCCCCCTCCCCCCAAAAAGCTTGTTTCATTCGTTGGCTCTGTCTTTTTCCCTGCCCCGTCCCTCAGGTCATCTTTTGATTAGCCAGTGCCTTTCCTTTTTCTACTGGAGTCATAAGTTGTCCTCCCCACCCTGGTGGCAACTAGTTGCCTCTATTACATCATCCTTTTCCCTAATGGGGTTCGTTTCATGGATTTGGTTTGCGAACAACGGCTAAGTCCCTTTTCAGGGGAAACCGCACTTACAGCCATATCCTCCCGCCTCCTCATCTTCAACATTGCCATCAAATGATACAAAAATCCGTCATCAATGTCAGCATTTTTTCAACTTCTGGTCTAGTTTGCTTTTGTCTGTTTGCCTTCCCTTTTCCCAATCTTTCATTAACTGTTGCCATTCTGACATGGTAATATGAATGGCCCCTGTAATCATTCACACCTCCCTACAGACCATCTGTTGATAGAATTCCGTCTCCCAAGCCATTTACCCCCTCCCTTCCCTCTCTGTCTCTTTGGCTGTGAGGGCGTGTCACATCCCAGATACTGGTGGATCTCTCTCTCTTTATTGTTTGTCTTCATAGATCTTAGCCTCATCCTCCCTTTCCTCATAACTAGGCTGTACACTGAAGTACTTGGTGCTTTCATGCGGGACTCAGGCTCAGTGTCAGCGCCTTGACTGCCGCTTTACCTCCGCACCCTCTCCCCCCCCCCCCCCCCCCAACCCCCTTTCTGTCATACAAATCAATCATGGCTGGTAGGCTAATACTAATTAGCTTTCTTTTTAGACAAGTGACATTGCCAGTGTATCTCCCTCTCTTTCTCCTCTCCCTTCGTCCCCATTCATCACAGCCCCAGGTAAGCTAGCATTGCTAGATCCATGCTAGGATCCACTAGATACAGTGTTGGCTGGCTGACTCAATTCTGAGTGAAGTATGGCCTAGGCCTAAGCCTAGCCCAGACAGTACATTGTCTATGCCACCGCTGTCGTCGTGTGACCCGGTAATAGTTTCTTTATGTTGTCCTGTACCACGTAACGTTTGGCCCTGAACCCCCCCCCGCCCCCCCCCCCCCCCCTGTTCTGTGCATAAATCTTGAGTCAAGTCTCTGAGACGACTTGGTAGATCATAATTGGTTGGGCTGGCGGGCATCTGGTGGTCGTGCAGTCCTCTGCCCTCCCCCCCTCCTTTGCATGTTAGCCCTTGAACTGGGGATAGCGTCCCTCCGCACATATAGTTGTCCCTTAGGAAGTATCCTTCTTGAACCTTCGCTTTAGAGCTTGTAATGGTTTGTACTGGTTGCGTGTACGTTCCTGTCCAAACTTACGCCTGTCTTTTTAAACCGCCGCTGCGCCCCTTGTCTTGTCCCCCAAGAGTTTCATCACGACACCAACTACGTAATTTAACCAAGATTGGGTCTTGGTCCAGGTGTGTGGGGGGGTAGGACTTTGCCCAGGCTGAACGTCTTCCACGAGGGAATCCTCGCCTAGAGGGTCGACCTTCCGCCGTGTGTTCAACTAGCAGGTTTTTTACTTTCTCTTTAGCATTGTTCCCTATCATCGCTACTCCCACTATCCCGCTCCATAACCCCAAAAAGTTGATGTTAAGCTTACTCGCTGTTCCTCCTGTCTCTCCATCTCCCGCTCTATCCCGTCTAATCTCCTAGACATGTCCCCCTACCCTTCACGTAATTGGCCTACACCCAGTATTCTTTTGTGTGTTTGCTTTGGTCCTCTAGTAGCTCTTCATGTAGGGGCATGATCCTGATCCTCATTTTGGATGTCCGAATATCAATGCCTTTTGAGTGTGTGCAATGATGATGGATGTCTGTTTTTATGCTATTTTGGCTCAATCTGTATGTCTGTCTTTCTAGTCTAACGAAATGAT
>CM031597.1:63801762-63804262 GCA_018398815.1 Conus ventricosus | reverse complement strand
GGTACGTACAATGTTTACACAATACAAAGTGAGCAGCAACAAGCTGAACGCTTATAGTGTGCTCTGCAAAATGACAATACACAAATAATTTACCTGGCGGCTACAGTAACACAAATATTACATTATTTATATGAAAACAATTGACAGTTTAAAGTTTATAAATCGCATGAAGAATACAAAAAGAGAACACCCCCGCCCCCCACCCGTTCCCGGAAAGAGAAAAAATAATTAAAAAAAGAAAGAAAGAAAGAAAGAAACGGAGATCAATGAAGAGAGACGATGAGAAACACACCACAGGCACATCAATTTGCCATCATCACAACCGAAACAATGGCAACACCCCCAGCACAATCCTCTCTTGTCACACCTGAAACCCCAAAAGGCAACACATCTAAAACCGCTTGCTTCGAGAGATAAACCCATGAACAGCCTCAAAAATCAATACATTGATATCCATCCGCAGATTACGGTCACCATTTAACAGAGTTCGAACATTTCTGTAGTGTGATGGGAGATCGGAAATAGTATTTGCGCGGGTTTCATTAAAACGAGGACACAACAGAAAATAGTGCTGAGCTGTTTCCTCCCCATTGCCACACTCACACAGTGGGTCGTTAAGTAGATGGCGGTTGAACATATCATATCTCAGATCACTGATTCCAAGACGAAGACGGCAATGAATGATTTGGTTCTTTCTCTCGCCAAGGTAAAAGTACGGTGGTATGACAGGATCATCAGCCGATAAATGATGCTTGATTACGCTTAAAGATGAACTGGTTTTAATATGATCTGGGAGACTATTCCATAAAGATGTAGTTGAAGGAATGAAGGATTTCCGATATATCTCAGTGTTGCATTTTGGAATTGTACGCTCTAACGGTCTTCTCCTGTGATAAGGATTCCTGTCCGAAACAAGACCAGGCAGAAGATCAAGTAAATAATCCGGACACAAGCCATTTATCATTTTATAATAATATATAATTTTATGTCTTTTCCTCCTTTCCTTGAGTGAGCAAAATCCAGATTCTTCATATAATTTTTGATGACTTGTTCCACGAACAGCTCCAATAATTGTTCTTATAGCTTCTAAGTGTAAGTTTTCAAGAGAATTGGATTGCATTTCGGAGCAGTTGTCCCACACAACATCTGCATAGTCAAAGTTAGGTAATACGAAAGATTTATACATGATTTCTAAGGCTCTCCTACTAAATCTATATTTAAAACTTTTCATACAGGAAAGCAGCATAGTTACTTTGTTTCGTATACCATTAATATGTTCATCCCACTTGCAATTATTTTGAAGTATAAGTCCTAGATGTTTATGTTTGTCTTTGCCTTGAAGATACGTTTGTCCAAATATAAGGGGTAAAACTAGATGATTGCCCCGTAAAAAGTTAAGTAATTCTGTTTTCTCTTCACTGAATTTTATTTTCCAGCGCTGCGCCAAAGATGTATCTTTTGTAGATCAGAATTGATTATTTCTGTGCGAATAGTAGGATCATTAAGTGAGAAGGACATGCTGGTATCATCCGCAAAAAGTTTAACTTTAGATCTTATACCATCTGTAATGTCGTTAATGTAAATAAGAAATAAGAGAGGTCCAAGAACTGAGCCTTGGGGAACTCCTGCAGGGATTCTGACATAGTCTGATTGGTCACCCTTGATTACAACTGCCTGCATGCGATTAGAGAGATAATCGGTGAACCATGCCAACAACGTCCCTCGTATGCCATTGCCTTCAAGTTTACGGATGAGACCTCTATGCCAGACACGGTCAAAAGCTTTAGAAATATCGAAGTACACAGCTTGCGTTGTGATTCCACTATCAAATGAGGAACATAAATCGTTATAGATGCATAATAACTGATTGACTGTGGAATCACCGGGGATAAATCCGGATTGGGAAGGTGAAATGATATCATTTGACAATAAAAAATCGAAAACTTGCTTGTGGATACATCTTTCCAAAACCTTTCCAACGCAGCTGAGCAAAGAGACTGGGCGATAGTTGTTACAAAGTTCCTTCGATTCTTTTTTATGTAGTGGACTTACATGGGCTGTTTTCCAGACGTTTGGAAACTTTGCTTCAATCATACTTCTGTTAAAAATGGTAGTCAAGGGATCCAATATAACTGGAAGAGATGCAATCAACAACTGTTGTGAACCAAATCAGGCCCTACTGCTTTATTTTTGTTCAGATTCAAGATGACATCCTTAACATTAGTAGCTGTCAAAGAAACGTCTGTAATCTCTGGAACTATGAATGGTACATCTGGTACTTCATCATCATCATTTTCCAAAGTGGACTGAGCAATGAAATATTTATTAAAAGCGTTCGCTTTGTCCGTATTGCTATAGTTTACAATGCCATTACAAACAATTGGAGGTATTTCGTTCGAGTCAATACCTTTCTTTTTAAAAAAGATTTTACCAGATGCCACCATTCTTTTTTACCAAAATTTGTGGAGTGAGAAACCTTATTGTCTAATTCAGCAACATA
>CM031597.1:63756762-63781762 GCA_018398815.1 Conus ventricosus | reverse complement strand
AATAACATCCAAAACAAGGAATTTTTTTTGGACCACCAGAAACGCACCAATTCCCTCTTTATTCATTGGGGGAATTTGGAAAATTTTTGGGGTGGATTATTTTTTTTATTTTTTAAACCCTTCAAGGGTTTTAAAAATGAGAGGAACGGCAGGGTTTAATGGCGGAAAGGGCTTTTTGGTGGGGGGAAGAAAAAAACGGCGGTCGCCTTCAGGCCCCTGCGGAAAAAGGGGCCTGGGGGTGTTTTTTTTGCTCCCCCCCCTCACCCCCCCCCCCCCCCTCCCTTTTTGCCCCCCCCCCCCTGTCCACCTTTGGGCCTTTTTTTACCTTATCTCCGGGTTTTTTTCGGGACCCCTTTTTTTTGTTTTTTTTTAAAAATTTTTTAATGTTAAAAGAGACCCCCCTTTTAGGGCCCTTTTAAAGGGGGAAACGGGGGGATTTGTTTTTTTGGAAAGGGGAACAAAAAAACGGCCCTGGGCAATTAAAACCTTTTTCCTTAGTCTTTGTTCGGGGGTTTTTTAAGGTGTTTCCCAGCTTTTTTAATTTGGTCGGGAAAAAAGCAAACATCCTTAGTGTATTAAACACGGCCCATTGAAAGGGGCCCCCTTCGAAAAATAAAAAAGAGGAAAAAACCCCAGGTCAATTTCTGGGCCGTGAAAATTGTTTGGCCCCTTTTAATTTGATTGGTCGGTTTGGGGGGATTTTTTTTTCTTACACGGCGGGGGCCCTTGATTTTTGGATTTTGTTTTGGGGGGGATTTTGGGGATTTTTCCCGGTGTTTTTTGTCTTGCCCCTTTTAAAGGGCCCATTTTAAATTCCTTTGTTTTTTTTTCAGGTTTTTGACTGTTCTTTGCTTTGACTTTTTTTGGTTTTGTCTGTTTTGGTTTTTTGTTTTATTTTCAAGCGTGTGTTTGGGGTTAGTCTAGGCTGTCTTTTGTTGATTCACAAAAAGGGGGTTTGTCTTTTATGTTGCTAGGCTGTCTTTTTTTTTTTGGTTTATTTTTTCCCATTTTTGGAAAAAAGGGTTTAGTCGTATTTTTGCTTGGCTGTTTTTTTTGATTTCCCCTAAAGGGGGGAAATAGTCGTTGTTGCTGGGCTGTCTTTTTTTGTTTTTTTTACTGAAAAAGGGTAGTGTCGGTTGCTGGGCCCTTTCTTTTTTTGGTTTTTTACTGAAAAGGGTTAGTCGTCTGTTGCTAGGTTGGTTTTTGGGTTGTATTTCACTGAAAAAGGGAAAAGGTTCGTTGTTTTTGGGGGGGTTTTTCTTTTGTCGATTTCACTGTTTTAAAAGGGTTTGTCTTTTGGGTTGCTGGGTTTTCTTTTGTTCCATTTACAAAAAGGGGAGGTTTTTTCAGGTTCTTTTTTTTTTAATGGGGGTTTTTTGTCTTTTTTCTTGGTTTTGGAAAATTTTCCCTATTACTTGGTTTGTTTTTTTTTTTTTTTTGGGAAAAAAATGGGCCCTTGGCCAGTCTTTTTCCCCCTTTTTGGCAAAGGGGCTACCTATTTTTTGGGTTGGTCTTACAAGGGTCAGTTTTGGCCCTTTTGTGATTTTTCATTTAAGTATTTGGTCTAGGGTTTTGGGGTGTTTTTTTTATGCGGCTACCCCAAGACTTGATTTTGCCCTTGTTTTTTTAATGTGGAAAACCGGTCTTTTGGGTTTTGGGTCTAATTTTGAAACCCAAATTTCTTTTATTTTTTTTCCCCTTTTGTGGGTTTTCCACTTTTTTCGGGGGTTTTTTTTTTTTTGGGTTTTATATGGGTAGCCAGTTTTTTTGTCTTTTTAAAGGGAGGCCCGTTTTTTGGGTTTTAAATTCTTTTTTTGTGTAAACCTTTTCCCTTTTTTTGGTTTATTATGGTTAATTTTTCCCTTTTTTTTTTTTTTTTTTTTCTCAAAAACCCTAAACCAATTTTGGTGTTCTGCCCTTTTGTGCCTAATCTGTTCTTTATTTTGCTCCTATGGGGCTCATCGTCGGGTTTTTTACCCCCCTCATCCTGTATCTTTTTTGTTTTCCCGATGGTGATTTTTTCACTTTCCCTTTGCCTTCTTTTGTTAATTGACTTTTCCATACTTAAGTTCATGCTGCTTATTCCCTTTTCTTTTTTTCTTTTTGGGGCTTACTCCCCCTTAGTTTCTTTGTGGTTTTTCTCCTTTAGTTTGCTTTATGTGGCAAAGCCCCTTTCCCCCTTTCCGGGGGTTTTTTCTCCTGTTATTTTTCCCGTTTTTTGTCCTTGGCCCGGTTGCCCTTCGGACGGGTCATTCCTGCCCCCTCCCCTCCCCCACCCTATGCCCTGTGCGCTCTTATGTGGGTATGCACTGGAAAAACAGATAGATAGATAGATAGATAGTTTAGATAGATTATAGATAGATAGATAGATAGATAGATAGATAGATAGTTTGGATTAGATAGTAGATAGATGGGGGTTGTAGGGAAACTGCGGCAGATGGAAAAGGAAGTTTTAAAAGAGAGAGAAGACAAAAACAGACAGACAAGACAGACAGGCAGGAAGGCGGGGCAGGCAGGCAGCAGACAGGCAGGCGGGCAGAACGGGGAAACGGGACGGAGACGAAGACGGGGCGGAGCGGGGACAGACGGGACATTTAGCTAGTCAGACTAACACCCCACACCCACACCCCCAAAAAACCCCCAAACCCCCCCCACCCCCCCTCCCCACCACCCCCAAAGGGAGAGAGAGAGGAAAAGGGGGGGGTTGGGGGGGGGGGGGGGGGGCTTTTTGGGTTTTGGGGGGGGGGGGTGTGTGTGTTTGTGTGTGGCCCCTTTTGTGGTTTTTTGTGTTTTGGTGTGGGGGTGGGGTGTTTTGTGTGTGTGTGTGTGTTTTTAACCGATTTCCCCGGGCCCAAAAACCGAAAAAAAATTTCACATTTCATTTGTCGGTAACCCATGTTACATTTACGACATAGCGTGCGTTAAGGGAGCGAAGTCCTTCTGACCATCCCCTTTTTGCCCCCACGATTCTTCCCCTTTTTGAAGTGAAAAGAAGAGGGAAAAAAAACACGGGATCCCCAAAAGGGAAAAAAAAAAAAAAAAAAAAAGCAAAAAAAAAGGGGGGAGAGAAAGAAAGAAAAAAAGGAAAGAAAAACCCTTATAAATAAAAATTAAAAAAAAAGGAAACAAAGCCCAAAGATGTTTCTTTTTGGAGCTTGGCCTTTAGAAGAAGGATACATTTTTGCAAGGAAATGGCAAAAAAACTTTTTGCAGTGGGATCAGAAAAAAAACGGGGTTTTTGGGAAACCCTTTTTTTTAGTTGGGGGGACTGGGATCTTTTTTAAAAGACGAACTACAAAAAAGGGGGGGTTTTTCCTTTTTCAAAAATTTCCCCGTGATGACGGCCCCAGGGGGTTTTTTTAAACCGCCCATGCAAACCCAGTGGGGATTCGCCCGATTTCGATCTTCTTTGCTTCTTTTTAAAAAAAAAAAAAAATTTTACATTTTTATTTTAAGCTTTTTTTGGGGTTTTTTTAACAAAAAAAAAGCAAAAGGTGGGAAAAAAATTTTAACAGCATCGTCATAATTGGGAAGGTTATGAAAATTAAAGCAAAAAAAAAAGAAACATTTAAAAAAAAACAAAAAACAAAAACAAACAAAAAACAAACACACCCATTAAAAAAGGGGAAAGGGTTTTTCTTTAAAAAGCACCCTTTTATTTTAAAAAAAAAAAAGCAGGGGTCCTTTGAATATTTTAAAAATCCTCAAGCACAGAACCAAAAAAAAATAAATAAAAAAAGTTATATTTACTTAAATTTTAAGTTGGTGAGGGCCCTTTATGGAAACTTTTTTTCCCTTTTCCCTTTTCTTCCCCCTCAGGGGCTTTTGGGGGATGCCTTTTGGGATTTGTTTTCCTCTTCTTTTTCCCTAGTGAGCATACCACAATTTTTTTTGAAATCTCCGAAAATATATGGAGGGGCCGATCACAACCAGCTCAGTTTTTACCGATTGAGTGTTACTCTGGAGGGAAAAGTTGACTCTAGACCCGGGGAAAATAAGTGGCCCTGCTCTCTAAAAGGCAAAAAAATTTAAGGGGTGGCCCCCTGCTCCCCTGGACAGGCAAAATTTAAGTGGCTTTTTGGGGTTTTTTTTCTGGGCAGGCAAGATAAGGGGGTTTGGGTTTTATTGATCTCAAAAAAGGCCAAATAAAAAGGTGGTTTTTGCTCTAAAAGACAGACAAAATAAAGGGCCATTGTTGCTTAAAGAAAGGAATTTGTAAGGGCTTTTTGCTCTCAAAAAGGCAAAAAATTTTTGGCCCTTGGTCCAAGAAAGGCAAATTTTTAAAAAGGACCCCTTGCTCTAAAAGAAAGGCAAAAAAAATTTGGCCCCCTCTTCTTGAAAGGCAAATTAAGGGGCTCTGCTCTCATGCAGGAAAATTTTAAGTGGCTCTGCTTTCATGACGGGGCAAATTTAAAGTGGCTCTGCTTAATGCCCAGGAAAATTTAAAGGGGGCCTCTGCTTTTTATGCCCCGGCAAATTAATTTTGGCTCTCCTTCCCCTTAAACAGGCAAATTAGTGGTTTCTGCTCTCATGAAGGCTTTTTTAAGTGGTCTGCTCTCATAAAAGGGCCCTTTAAGTGGTTGTCTCATGACAGGCAAAAAAGGGGGATCGGCTCTCATAAAGGGAAAAAATTTAAGTGGCTCTGTTTCAGACAGGAAATTAAAAAAAGGGCTTTTGCTCTCTTTAAAGGGAAAAATTAAATGGCCTCTCCTCTAAAGGAGGAAAATTTAAGGGCTGGGCTCTGTTTGAAAGGGCTTTTTTGGTTTATGTCTCCATTGGGAAACCAAAAATTAATCCCTTTCTCCCCTTTTTCCAAATTTTGTCGCTTTTTTCAAGGGGATTTAATTGGCCCTCGGGCTTCAGGACAAAAAAAGGGTTAGGGGCCTAAAATTTAAAAAGGAAATTTGGGGCCCCTCGGTTTTATAAACTTTTAAAGGTTTGGGGTTGGGGGGAAGGGGGAAATTTTATGGATTTCTGCTTTTGGGAAAAACCCCCCCCCCCCGTGGTATGCTTAATGAAGGAAATTTTAAATGGTAATTTGGGAGGCATTTTGGAAGGAAAATTTAGGGTTGGGTTTGGTAGGTATGGATGGGTTTTATCCAGGGTAGGGGAAAACCCAGGGTAATGGTTGGGAAAATTGGTATGGCATGTTTATGGAAAAATTTGGGTTTTGGAGGGTTTTGGATCAGGAACTTTGGTATTCCCCTTGGGAAAACTTGTTGGTTTTTAGGGCTTAAATTTGGGGCATTTAATTTTTTTTATTTATTTTATTTTTGCCTTTTGGTTTTTGGGTTAGGGTATGGTTTTTGGTTTAAAATTTTAAATGGGAAAATTCATTGGTATGATCCTTTTGGTCTGGTTTTGGTTTTTTGGCCCTGGGGAGGGAAGGGAGGGATGGTTTTGGATGGGAAAGATGGAAAATTTTGGTTTTGAATGACAGGGTAGGTTATGGTTTGGTTTGGTTTGGCATGGTTAGGTATGGTAGGGTTTTTGGTATTTTTGATTTTTTTTGGGTTTGGGGTATGGTTAGGGTTTATGGTAGGGTTTTAAAATGGTATGGTAGGGGTTTTTTATGGAAGGTTGGTTGGGGTTTTATTTAGGGAGGGCCCCTTTTGGTTATGGTGGGGTAGGGTTATGGTGTGGTTTTGGTATGGTTTTTTTGGAAAATGGTTTTTGGTATTTGGTTTGGTTAAGGGTTAGGTTTTTGGCATGGTTTTTTTGATATGGTTTGTTTATGGGGGTGGTTTGGTTTTGGTTTGGATAATAGGGTTTTGGGAGATATTTGGTTTTGGTTAGATATGGTAGGTTTTATATTTTGGGTTAAAGGGTTTTGTAGGGTTAATGGTTTTTTTTGGGGTTTGGGGTTTGGGGTTTTGGTTTTTGGGTTTTTGGTTTGGTTAATGGTTTGGTAGGGGTTTAGTATGGTATGGGGTATGTTATTGGTATGGTTTTGGTTTAGGGTTTTGGTATGGTATGGTTTTGCGGTTGGTTTGGAGGGTAGGTTATGGTTTTATTTTTATTTTTGGTATGGTTTTATGGTAGGGTTTTTGGTATGGTCTGGTTGGTTTTGGGAAAATTGGTTTGGTAGGGATGGTATTTTTTAAGGGTTTATGGTAGGGGTTGGTTATGGTATGGTTTTGGGTTTTTTGGTTGGTTGGTTTTTTGGTTTTGGTTTAGGTTGGGCTTTTTTTTAAATTGGGTTGGTATGGTTTTGGAAAATTGGTTTTTTTGGGTTATGATGAGGATCTGAAAAAAGGGGTAATAATAAAAAGGGTTTTATGAATTTTTTTAAAGGGACTAAAAAAATTGCCCCAAAATAGGGTAAAGGCCACCCCCAAGGGGTAGTTTGGGTTAGTTTTTTAGGGGTGTCCCCTGCCCTTTGGGAAAAGCGGTGGGTAATCCTCGTTTCTCCAACCTAACCTCCCTAAAAGGGTTTCCCCAAACTTTCTGCGGGAGGGGACATCCCCCCAGATAAAATTTGAGCCTTTTTTGGGTTTACCATCACAAAGACTACACAGAATTTATTTAAAAATGTCGAGCCCGATGTATTATAAATTTTTATAGAAAAAAAGGAGTAAAAAAAAAAAAACAAAACAAAAAATCAACCAACAAAAAACCAAAACAAATGACAAAGTGGCGAAGCTGAGGTTTTTTGTTCCGTTTCCATCCTTTAAATTTTGGGACAAAAATTTATTTAAAAATTTAATGGTGTTTTTAGGGGCGCTTTAATTTTACATAACCCCCTAAGCGTTTCCCCAAATATAAAAAAGGAAAAAGGTCTTTTGGGTTTAGGCGCCTCCCTGATTTTAAATCTTGGTGAGGGGGGGTTTTTGGGGGTTCGAACTCGCCGGGGCGTTTCGGTACGGGGGGTTTTTTCCCTGGGAAAGTTAAAAATTGGTTTGACTCCTTTTCCCCATACGGGCCCTTTTGGGAATGGACTTTTAAACCGAGGTTGGTTTTGGGGGTTGGGTTAAACCCCAACCCCTAAATTTGCCACACGAAAATTTTCCCATCCCAACTTTGGGGGGAGTTGGACGTTTGGCTTCCTTTGGTTTATGGATGCCCGTTCCAAACAGCACCCACCTGGGGTTTGGAAAATAAAAAAGAAGGGAAAGAAGTAAGGAAAATAAAGCTTGTGAACGTTAAGGAAGGGATTTTAAATGGGGGACGGGGGAAAAGACTGAATAACCGCCCCCTGGCAGCTCTTCAGCCCGGTATTTCCCAGGTAGGCAACCCGTTGGGGAAAAAGGTGTTGATTGTAAAGCTTTTTAGAGTTGGTCCCCTGACGAAAAAAGGGGCGCATATAAGTTTTCATTATTTTTTATTTTTTTTAAAAGGGTTTTAAATAAAAACTTTAAATGAAAAAAAATAAGAAGTTTGAACTTGCAATAAGAAACCATCCCATCTGCTAAAAAGGGTTTGCATATTGCCACACCCCACAAAAAAAACCCCCACACAACCCCCCCCCACAACAAAAATGATCCCCCACACACCCACAAAAACCAACAAACACCATCCCCCCGCCCCAAAACACACACACACCACACACACCCCAAATTTTTCCCCCCCACTCCCCCCCCCCTTTTCCCCCACCCAAAACCCCTCCCCCCCCCCCCCCCCCCCCCCCCCCCCCCCCCCCCCCCCCCCCCCCCCCCCCCCCCCCCCCCCCCCCCACAAAACACCACACAAAATTTTTTGGGGAAAAATCCAATTTGTGGGAAGGGGAAGGGGAGGGAAAAAATTGCTTTGACATTTTAAAATGGGTTTTTTTTAGAGTTGCTTTTTAAAGGGACAGACAGGTTTGAACTAGGGAAATTTTTGGGGTTTATTCCAAAAAACCCCACCCTGAAAAGGAAAAGAACGATGCCATAGGTTTTATTTCGAAATCGGGGGGATTTGAGCGAGGGGTTGTGGGTTAGAAGAACGCAACTGCTAGAAGGCCCCCCATGGAGATAAAGGGAGATCAGAAAGGTGGGAAAGGCGCAAAGATTCAGGATTTAAAGTGAGTAAGGAAGTTTGTAGCCCTTTTCTTTTTTTCAAACGGAGCAGTGAAGAAAAAGGGAAGTAAGGGGGGGGCTTTGGAGAAGCCCTGGGTGGTTGAAGAATCAAAGGGAACCCGCTTTGTTTTTTTTTTTTTTGGGAGAGGGAAAAGAAGTTTTGGGGGGACAGCCAGTAGAAGAGAATTACGCTAATAAAGTAAAGTTTTAAAAATGGGGCAGAACAAGGGTTTTAGGGGAATCAACAGAGAGAAGAATTTCGAAACCAAAAACCAAAAGCGGCAAAGGGTAAATTTAAAAAACAGACAGGGCCCCCAAGGAACTGGGGGGGAAATTTTTGCGGGAAAGGGAAAAGGGGCTGTAAAAAGGGGGTTAAAAAAAGACAAATGTTTGAATTTAAGACCCCAAACGACGGGAACGTAAATTCTTTTTTCCCTTGCCTTTCACCAACTTTAGTGGTGTTTTTTAAAATTGGAAAAACAAAAAACGATCAGAGATCTCCCTCAGGCAAGGGGGAAAATTTTTTTTTAAAAAAAGAATTTCCCCCAGGGCCCGAAGGAAACGACTGTGGGGCCCCTTTAACCCGTGCGGTCAAAATTATAAACATGGACCCCAAAAATATGATGTAATGTTTATTTTATGGGATTGCCCATATTGTTTTATTCTCTCTCTCTCTCTCTTCTCTCTCTTTTTCTCCCCTTTTCTCTTCTCTCTCCTCTCTCTCCTCTCTCTCTCCCCCTTCACAACACACACCCCAAAAACTCACCCCAACACCCCAAACACAAACCCCCACACACACACACACACACACACAACCACACCACACCACCCACCAAACACACCCCACACACACACACCCCAAAACAAAAACCCCACACCCCCCACACACACACACACAAGCCCCGACTTATAAAAACATATACACGCACACTCATGCTAAATGATTTGATTTTTGTTTCTGTTTAAAATCCCGGGCCTGCAATTTACCACCGTAAAGGGGAAATTGATGGGGGGGAAAAGGAAAGGGACGGGGGGTTTGGTGGGCAGGGAGGGGGAAAGGGGCCCGGGGAAAAAAAGGTACAGGGGAAAAGGGGGGGGGGGGGGGAAGGAGGGTGAGGAGAGAAGGAAAGTTTAGCCCTACTTAATATTTTCCCATTTTTAGGGAAAAGGGACATTTTCCTTTCCGCGTCCCCAAAAGGGTCACTTCCTTTGTTTCGTTATAAAAGGGAAATCTTGGCCCCAATATATGGGGGGGCGGAAAGGGGGGGTAAAAAATTTTATTGGGGACGAAGGAGTGAAGGGGAAGGATAAAAATGGTGGAAGGGGGGGGGTGGGGGGGTAGGTAGGAGAAGGAGGGGGGGAAGGGGCCCCGGTGGATGAGGCTCTCCAGCCAAAAGTGATTTTTTCACGCGGGTTCGAAAAAACTCGGCATGGCCAGTTTTTCACTTTCTGTCAGGGGGCCGCTGTTCTCAGACCTTTAGTTTCCCTCAGAGGAAAACGATGTTTTGAAAAATTTGGGGGGCTTGGATGGGAGGGGGGTGGGAGTGGGGGCTTTTTTGTGTGTTGTGGTGGTGGGTGGTGCGTGGTGGGTGGTGGGGTGGTGCGTGCGTGCGTGCCGTGGTGGGGTGTGTGGTGGTTGGTGGGTTGGGGATGTGTGTGGGGCGGCGGGGGCGGGTGTGTAAACTTTTTTCCTCTCTCTCTCCTCCTTTTCCCTTCTCTCTCTCTCCCCTCCCCCCTTCTCTCTTTTGAAAATTTGGGCTGTCTGTTTCAGCTGTTTTCGGGCGTGTGTGGGGTTACTCAGCAAAAGACTGGGCCCCCAGTCTAAGTGTCGGTTTTTTGTCACGAAAAACCTTTAAAAGGGTTTGGAGAAAAAAAAAGGGGAAAACTTTGGCATAATGTGGAAAATTTTGGGGGCAGATCAGATAGTTTTTAGGGTGTAATATTTAAATCAAAATCATGTTTTATGCTTGAGGTATTTTTTAAAATGACCTTTTAAACCAACCATAAAGGGACCCAAATTTTATCCGTTTTCATATTCTGGGGGAAAGCCTGTATTTTTTGAAAAAAGGTTCGGTTTGATCCCCCATTGCAGACAGTTTACTTTGGATTTTTCTTTACGCAAGTCTGGGTCGGGTAAATCACGAAAAACAGCCTCCTGGGGGTTGTTCGATTCTTTTCCCTTTACTTAGTAAAAGTTATCTAGAAAATGGGTGTGTTTTGTGTGTGGGGGGGGTGGGGTTGTGTGTGTGTGTTTTGTGTTTTGTGTGTGTGTGTGTTTGTTTTGGCCATCCACACAAAAACCCCACACCACAACAAAAAGGAGAGGGGGAGAGAGAGAGAGAGAGTGGAGAGGAGAAGAAGAGAGGGGAGAGAGAAGGAGTGAGAGAGAGGGAGGAGGGGTTTTTATTTTTTTAAAACCCTTTCTACAAAGACGGTTTGTTTTTTTCTTCTTTAATTTTGTGTATTTTGGGCAGATTTTTCGTTACCCTTTAGCGGGGAAATATGTGCGCGTTGTTTAAGGGTTTTTCCCTTTGGGCAGTGAGGTTTTTCTGTCATTTTTATGAAAATACACGGCGAAAGCACCACCTTGTCCTGTCCCCAAGGATTCAGTCGTGTAACTAGCTGTTGTGATTCTATTATTTCCAGTAACCTGATAGAAATCGTTTTGAACCCTTTGCGTACAGAAGGTTGGGTTGGGAACCCCATCGAAGTCGAAACGAATCTGCGCCAATTTTTGGGGTTTTTTAGTAATGTGCCCCTCATTTTTTTTACAAGCCCCTGCCCTTTTTTGCATGGGGGGGGAATATTGGCTTTTTCCCCCCTTGGTGAAGGGTGGGACTGGGCGGGGGGGGGTTTGGGGGGTAGAGGAAAGGGGGAGGAGGAAGGGTTTTTGTGTGGGGGGTGTGTGTGTGTGTGTGTGTGTGGTGGTTTTGGGGCGTGCGTGCGTGCGGGGGTGCGTGCGTGCGGGGCGTGCGTGGGGGCTGCGTTGGTGGTTTTGGGGTTTTGGGGTGGTGTGTGTGTGTGTGGGGGGGGGGGGGGGAAAGGGGGGGGGGGGGGGCAAGGGGTGGGGGGGGTCGTCTGTACCCAAAATTAGCACCAAGGGTTTTTTTGGGAAAAATTTTTTTTTTGGGAAAAAATCTTGGGTCTACCGCAAAAAATAGTTTGCATTAAAAAAAGATGTTATCTGCTCTCTTATAATTTACATTCGCTTAAACGTCCCATTTATCCACAGTCGATGTGGTTGAGAAAATAAAAAAACATCCTGGGACAGTGGGTGGATGGGAGTTTTCTATTTTATACAATTTTCGTTTCCCCAGAACGACAAACATTCGAGGCAGCGAATTGACCCGTTTTTGTATTGGGTGCCCGCGGGGTTCCCCAATCAAAAAAACGTGGAAAGCAAATCCTATGATTAAAAACCCAAAAAGCCCCCTAGGATCAAGATCCCACTTGCTTTTTTTTTTGTTTACTGTTTTTCCCCTTTTTCCGTCTTTTTCAGCTTTCTTGGGCTTTTCTTTTTTTCCTTTTTTTCCCTTTTCCTTTTTTTTTTCTCTCCTTTTTTCCCCCTGATAAAAATTGCCCCAAAGTCACCCCAAAAAAGTAAAAGATAAAAGAGACGGATGGCCCCTTCAGTTTTTTTTTTCCCCGTTTGGGGTTTCTCCTTTGTCACAAAAGACAGTTTCAAATTTTTTTGTCCCAATTGCTTTTTCTTCCGGGGGACAAACAAGTATTCGGTTTTTTCCCTTTTTCGTTCCCGTCTCTGGCTGTCCGTCTGTCTTTTAAGTCTTTTCTGTCTGTTTTCCCCCACCCTCCCCCCCCCCCCCACCCCCCCCTCCCTTCCTCCCCTCTCTCTCTCTCTCTCTTTCTCTCTCTCTCCCCTCTCTCTCTCTCTCTCCTCTCTCAAAAGTTTGTATTTTGTACTAATTTAGGTTTTTTTTTTCATTCAATTGCCATTTATGATACTTAAAAAGGCCCCACCATTTTTGGATTATTCCCCTCCCATGCACCTCCTTTCTCGCCCCCCTTTTCTCTCTCTCTCTCTTCTCTCTCTCTCTCTCTCTTTTCTCTTCTCCTCTCTCTCTCTTCTCTCTCTCCCATGAACATGTGCTCACCCTTTTCAGCTAAAAATTTCCCAAAAACATTTTGCAAATAATCGTGAACTCTAAGTGTCATTTACTAATTTCCCTTTAAAAAAAAAAAAAAAATTTCGATTTCTAGAAAAAGTTTTTCAGGGTTTTAAAGAAAGAATGAAATCTTTTGAAAAACAAATTTTTTGTATAAAAGTTATGAACGGAAATTAAGGGTTTTAAAATGAGGGAAGGGGGCACATTTTCTGTTATATTTTAAATTTCATTCAAAAAGGTTTTAAAAGGGAGATGTCTGCGTCCCGTTTTCTTTTTTCTCTTTTAGTTTTAAATTTCCTGATTCCCGAAAAACAAACACTAACGGGAAAAAATGGGACAAAAATTTAGGGCACAAAGCAAAAAACTCAAATAGCAGTTTTAATGAGAAAATTGTCTGTCGAATTTCAGTGTACCTCCAAAGGGTCTCTAATGGTCCCCCCTTTTATTCACTGTATTATCAACACTTTGCCCTTTTTTCGTTAAATGAAAATGCGAAATGTTTGCGGAAAGAAACTCTATTTATTCGTAAATTTAATACCCCTTAAAATAGCAAATGAACTTCACCGGGGGATGGTCAAAGCATTGAAAGGGGCCCAATAAATTAAAATGTCCCTTAAAAATCCAATTAATTTCAAATGCACATTTGTTGTGCATTCAAAAAAAGGCATAAGACGAAATCCAAATTTCAGCCCCTTGTTTATACACTACAATGAAAATGAAGAAATCGACTCCAGAAAATGCTTGGTATAAAATTGAGGTTTCTACGGGGGTTCAACCCCACGGAGACCCTGGAAGAAAAAAAAAACGGATTTCAAAGAAAAATTACTTCAGGGGTGCCAGGTAAAAGAAATTTTCCCTTTATTTCCCCCTTCTTGAAAGCTTTTTTTGGGCTTACAGTTATCAATGATTGATAAAAACATTTGACTTTTTGGGACAGCTGCCTTGAAAACCCAAAACTAAAATTTATTCATTTGGGATGTGAAAAAAGCAATATTTTAGCATTGCCTTTTTAACAAGCCCCTTACCTACTTTAAAAAAAATAAAGATTTTTTACCTTCCGTTAAAGGGGGTGTTAAAGTGTGCAAGGGGTGGGCAAAATGTAAAAAAAACAAAAAATGGTCTTTTAAAAAACAAAAAAAAACATATTTTAAAAATAACCGCAGTCCCACCCCAATTAAATCGGTTTGTTTCCTAAACCAAAAAATAATCTTTATAAATCTTTTGTTTACAATATTCAGGTGGAAATACTAGAATTGATTACCAACAAAATATTTAAAAGGGTTCCCCCCCCGAACCAAAAACAGGTTTAACCTTGATTTACTTCCTGGGTCTTCCATGAAACCCGGGGGTCAAATTTAAAAAATTCCTTTTCTAATGAACGGATTGGCCTTTTCGCGAATTTTAAGGAGTTTTTTCCAAAAAATCTTAAAAAGCCGTTTGGGGGCTAAAAATTTTAACATGGGCACAAATTATTTTTGGGTAATCAGTCGAAGTTCCTCCAGGCCTATTTATTTTTAATGGGTTTGCACTTTACCCCCCGCCTTTGGGTGAGGAATAAAGGGGGTGAACCCCCCCTTTTAGGTGTGGGGCTAAAAGACCCCCCGCGATCTGAAATTTGGGATAAGCAATAGGAAAACCCCCACAAAATGTGTGGAAACTTGGGCAAACCCCCCAGGGCGGGTCGGGGTAGTAAAAAACGTCATTTCCCGGGGGAAAGGTTTTTAAAAAAAAATCTTTAAAAATATTATTTGTAGGTTTAACACTTTAAAAATTTTTTTCCAAAAAGCTTTTGAAATTTCTAATTGTTTGTCATTGGGGTTTCCCTTGGTTTTGCATTTTCGGTGTGGGATTCTTAGTGCACGCATGTTTCGATTGAAAAATGGAATTTAAAGGGTACGCCCCGTTTTGGGGTTTTCTCTTAACAAAAAGTCTTGCAAACTTTTTTTGACAATGGGATTTTGTGCATAACTTGTTTTTCTCTTTTCTCTCTCCTCTCTCTCTCCTCTCCCTCTCTCTTCTCTCCTCTCTCTCTCTCTCCTTTCCCTTTTTTTTTTTTTTTTTCCCTTCTTTTTTCTTTTTCCTTCTCCCTTCTTAATTTTAAATTTTGTTGCATTCCTTCCCCTACGTCCCCTCATAAATTTAAAATTTTTTGCCTTCGTTTTTCCTCTTTTTTTTCCTTTTTTGGTAATTTTGTCTAATGGTGTTGATGTTAAAATAAAAATATGTCAATTGCATCAAATTTTTATTCAATATTCCCTTGAAAAAAAACTTTGACCCCTGACAACGGAATTTTTTAAAAAATTTTTATTTTTAAAATTGTTTCCCAAATTTTGGGATTAAGAATGCGTAGCTTTTTTTTTTTTTGGGAAAAATGTGCTCTCACTTTTTACGTTGTCCAAATTTTTTTTTTAACAAAGGGGCCCATAATTTTTTTTCAAAATGATATTGTTCTTCAAAAAAACGGCTTTTTTTTGCTCTTGACTTGCTTTTCTTAATCGGTTTCGGTTCAGGATTTACATACCCGAAAAAACCCAAGCATTGGGGAAAATTTAATTTAAATTTTCCCAATTTTTTTAGGGAAAGATTGTGTTTGTATTTTCTTGCAAAAAGGGAAGGGCTACACGGATTGAAACAATAATGCTGAAAAGGGAACGGACGGTGGACCCCGCAAGTTTGTGATGATTTTTCAAGGGAAAAACAGTTTTTCATTTTTTTGAAGTTGTTTTTCAAAATTAAATTATCGTTTAGTCCTTTGGGGTCTTGTTTCCCAAAGAATATCAGGGAAAGGGAAAGTTCCATTTTAATGGGACGACTTTTTCCCTGTGTCCATGACATCATATTTGGCAGATTTTCGGCGCCAAAAGGGAAAACCCAATTGATGTCCTCCACACCAACCCCTTTACCATAATCCCTGGACAGGGTATTAAGTACCATTCAGCAGTTCCTCACCTGGGGTCCCCCCGCTTTGCACCCGAAGAATCGAAAACCCGGGAACCCCCCAAAGGGCGGCAAAAACAATATCAGCAATTTTTAGGCTGAAACCCGCTGGAAAAAACAAGTTTTCATTTTTCATGAAAAAAAGGTAAATTTCCCAAAGCGCACTGGGATCTCCCGTTAAAAATGGGAGACTTTGGGTCTCCACAGCGGGTGGAAAGAAGGGGAAGAATCTGAGCCCCGGGGATTTAGCTGTCACGTCAGTGCAAAATTTTTTCGTGTTTCTGATATGGGTTTTCCAATGAAAAAAGCACCGATCCGTCAAAACAAACCCTCAGGGCCATACCCAACGACCCGTTTTACATTTGTTGAGAAAACTTTCTGTGGTGTGGGCCCCGTAAAAAGATCCCAAAAATCACCCTAAAAACATTCTTCAGGGAATTGTTGAAGGAGGGTAAATTTTAGAGGGGAAAAAAAAGAGGGAAAAAAAAACAAAAAAAAAAAAAAACAAACCAAAAAAAAAAACAAAAAAAACAAACAAAAAAAAACAACGGGCAAACTGACAACCCTGGGGAAAGTTGACCGAGAAAAACTTTTGTACGACCCAGGGAAATTGGGGCCCCAAAAAGCTGAAGGAACGGGGGTCGACTGTTCCCCAGTTCAAACCCCTTAATACAGGTCGAGGGGGTCAACCCCCACCCCAATCAGGTCCCGGAGTTTAAAAACCCCCCCCTTTAAAACAGGTCAGAGGTTTAACACCACCTATTCAGGGTCAGAGGCCCAAAAAACCACCCTTTAAAACAGGTCAGAGGGGCTCAAAACCACCCCCCCTTCAGGTCAGAAAAGTTCAACACCCCCCTAATGGGAAAAGGTTTTCCCTTGGGGGTGTTAAAAACCCCCTAATGCAGGTCAGGGGAGTTCAACCCCCCCAACCAAACCCCAACAAAACCCCCACACAAAAACACACCCCCACCCCACGCACGCAACAACACCCCACAAAAAAAAAATTTTTTTATAAATAAAGGAAGGAGAGAAAAGATTTTTTTAAAAAAAATTTATCAACCCCCCGCCCAAAGGAGTTCAAAAATTTTCCCCGCTTTCGACCCCCCTTTTTTTCAAAAGGGAAAAAATGGGAAGCTTTTTTGAATTCTTAAAATTTTTTAGTCATTGAACACCCTCAAGTTTAAAAAGGGTCAATTTTTAAATTTTTTTTGTTTTTTTTTTACCTTTCCTTTTTTCCAAAACCGGGGATTATTTGTTTGGGATTTTTTTTTAAAAATTTTTTAATTTTTCCAAAAAAATTTTTTTGCCAAGGGTTTTTTTTTCCGAGGCCCGGGGTTTTAAAAAAAAAAATTACGGAGAATGGGGTTTTGGGGGTTTTCAATTCTTCAAAGAAAATTTTAATTAAAAAAAAAAACCTTTGCTCCTGAAGAAAAATTGAAATAATAGGGGGAGATAGTTATACCCCCCCATTTGGGGGGGGTGTTCTCCCCCTTGGGGTAAAGGTTGTTTAAATGGGGGGTTTTTTGGAAAAATTTTTTTAAAATTTTTTTAAAAACCTTCCCCCAAGCAATTTTCTTAGGGGGAAAACATCCCCCAATAGGGGGGAAACTCCCCCCAACCCCTTTCCCGGTCCTATAAGGGGTAAATTTAAAAACCTTTGGGGGTTTTTAGTGGAAAAAAAACCCCCGTTGAAAGTGGGTTTTGAAATCCCTGTTTTCCCCCTTTTTTTTAAAAAAAAAGCAATTTTCCCCGGGGGGTTGCAATGTGTTAGGGGGTTTTAAAAAACCAAAAAAAGGTTTTAAATTTTGGAATTTGAAAACTGGTTTGGGGGCCAAAAATCTTTTCTTGGGGTTTTTAAATTTAAAAATTAAAAAGGGAACCTCTTCCAAGTTTTGAGGGCCAAAGTCTTGGAAGAAGAAAAGGGATTAAAAAAAACTAAACATAAAATTATGGAAATTACAGCACCTTTTCCAGCAAACCCTTTTTTTCAGTAAGCAGCTTGGGGTTTCAAAGTCTAAAAATAAATAAACAAAAAGTTTTTTCTTCTGGGCGCTGCTGGGGGCCTTTCGGGGGGGGGGGCCCTCCTTTTTTTTTCCCTTTAACGGGGAAAACGAACCTTAAAACCTTTGTTTTTCGGGGTTTTGGTGGATCAAATTTTTAATTTTTTACACAGGTTTTTTAACTTACTAATTAAATTTTGCGATTCCTTTTTTGGGGGTTTTCTAGGGGGCAAAATTTAGGTTAACAATTTGGGGAAAAAAGGGGCCCCCCAAACCCCTTTTTTTCCCCCGCCCCCCCTCTCCCGTGGGGGGGGGTTTCGGCTGGTGGGAAAGGGGGGGGTCAGTGCCCGTTGTTGGCTTTTGGGGGGGTTTTTGGGGTTGTTTTGGTTTTGTGGCGGTTGGGGTGAAAGGTTGGGGTTTAAAAAACTTTTTAAAAAAACTTTTATGGGGGAACCCCTTTTTTAATGAAAAATTTTATGGGTTAATTCTTCGGCGGATTTTGCGTTTAAAAACATTCTTTTCAGGGGGGAAATGAAAGATTCCGGGGTTTTTTTTTGGGGGGTCGGTTTGGGGGTTTTTTTTGTTTTGCTCCTCGTTTCCCGTCCTTGTTTTAAACGGGCCGACCCCCGTTTTTTTTTGGGTGTTGGAGGGGTTTTTGGGGGTTTTTTGAAAAAGCACCTCCTTTTTTTTTTCCCTTTTTTTAACAAAGCAATTTAAAATTGTTTTTTGGGTGGTGTGTTGTGGATTTTTTAATTTAATTTTAATTTAATTTTTGTCAACTATAAATTTTTAAAAATTCCAGATTTTTTGGGGAAGGAAAAAAATTTTAAAGTAAAAAGGAAAAAAAAATTCCGGCTTTTCCCAAGGAAAAACCAAACAAAATGCACCCCTTTCCCTCCCCCGACTCCCCCCCCCCCCCATTCCCAAAGATGAAAAGGGGGGAGAATGACCGGGGATTGGTGGGGATAATCAAAGCCCATCTGTTTTTAAATTCCGCTTAAATTGGCGGAATGATTGGGGCCCCAAAAAAGTTTTCAGAAAGGGGAAAAAAAAGTTTTGTTTTCCCCACATTTTTAGGTTAATTTTAAATTGATACAACTTTATAACCGGGGGAAATCGGTGCTTTTTTAAAATTTAACCCATGAAACAAAAAAGGGGGGAAAAAGGTTTTTAAAAAACCCGAAGGCGCTTATTATGGTTTAACCCCTTGCTTTTTAACTGTTCGGGGTTTTATCTTGGTTGGGTGGGGTTTTTTTTTTTCTTTTTCTTTTTTCCCGTAAAAAAAAAAACTCGTTTTGGGGGGGCCCCGGCCCCCCCCGGCGCTCGGGGGGGGGTTTTTTGTTTTTTTGTTTTTGGTTTAAAAAAGTTTTTTTTTTGCTCGGAAAATGTTTTTTCCCTTTAAAGGAAAATTTTAAAAAATTTGTATCGGGGGGGGGGGGGGGGGGGGGGGGGGGGGGGGGGGGGGGGGGGGGGGGGGGGGGGGGGGGGGGGGGGGGGGGGGCCCCCCCCCCCCCCCCCCCCCCCCCCCCCCCCCCCCCCCCCCCCCCCCCCCCCTTTTATTCCAAATTTTTTTTTTTCCGTTCATCAAAAAAAATTTCCCCCTAAAAAAACAAAACATTTTCCCATTTTCTTCATTTAAATCCAAAAAAAAACCCAAAAACTTTTAACGAAAACGCCCCCCGAAATTAACCCAAACCCAAGAAACTGGGTTAAAATCGCGGGTTTTCATTTTCCTGGCTCTGAATTACATGTTGTTGTCCTTTCTTACAAACGCAATCTCCTAAAATATTCTGTTGATCGTTTGTGTGTTGTGGTTATTTTTTTTATATCTATATTTATTCATTTATTTCGTGATGACATATATAACAGTTTTCATGAAAGTATACGACAGCAGAGTTGGAGGTAAAGAAAAAGAACAGTTTTAACTTGAAATCAACAAGAGGAAAAAAAAGTTACAGGCTGATTGACAAGGACTTGCCAATTACAGAGGGCTGTCGGACTTCCAGCCATGGGAAACTGACTACCCCGACCCATCCCGAAAATGCCACAGAAGATGACAAAGGGTGACGGAGATGATCCTTGTGGCCTGCGCCACTAATCAACGCCCAAGTCTGTGTCAATTACCAGAACGAAATTAATCTCGGCGGAGGTGTGCAGGTCTCGATAATAAGTATGTCTTTCGGAGAGGGAAGGAAACGTTGTCTATGCGCACAGGTTTCTATAATGAGGTTGGATTTCCCTCAGAGATGCAGAGTGAGGTATCGATCTTTGAAAACCAAGTGCACGCGTCATAATAACGAGCATGTCTTTTTTTAAATTATAATACTCATGACAGGGATCAAAATGGAGGAGAAATACGTGTCACCAATTACACAGAGGTTCTTTGATAGCCAAATAAACGGCTGAGAGGGCACTTGGTCTGATTTTCAGCTTCGGGTTTAGATCTTGTTAAGGGAATGTTTCTGCTTCTCAAATTTTCATTTCATCCAACAAGTAAAAGAAAAAAAAAACATCGATAAATAAAATGAGAAAGTATAGCCTTGGTACACACACACACTAGAAAGACAAGCAATCGGGGGGGAATGTATCTGATTTCACTTATGTATTCTATGCTCCAAACGTACACGCTATATAAGCTAACGGACAAAGATGAATCAGAGCAAAATGTGATAATGATTATCATTAGTATCAAGACCATCATTCATGTCGTCATCATCAGTATCATCATCACCATCATCATTATCATCATCTCAACGAACGCTGATACGAACTAAGAAACGTTAACTCGCGGATTATGTTTTATTTCTCGCGCAGGCGAAAGATTTGACTCGATATTATTCAGAAAATACCTTCCTTTTAGTGTCAGATCGGCTTATAATCCTGTCTGCAGACAGACGAAACATCTCCGCCTGTCATTTTTATCAAGTCTGGGACATGATGTTGAATTTGGAGATCGACAAAACTCCCCCACCCCCCCCCCCCCCCCCACCCCACCCCACACCCCTTCTTCGCCCACTACTGATAGAATTCTGCTTACTTTAAAAAAAAAGTCAAATAAAAGTTTTCAAAAGAATAAAAGAGAGAAAAAAAAATCACACGGAAGACAACCCTGAGCAGAAGAACAGCAGGGGACACTTCCACCACTCATGTCGGCAACTACAGAAATTGTCAGTGGACAGTTATACCAATCCCTGCTTGTGACTGTAAACTGTTGGACACTCACTCCAGTGCTTACTTCCAGTTACAACTGTCCTCAGCAGATATTCACGCCAGCTTCTACTTACTACGGTGACTGTTGTCAGTGGATACTTATTCCAGTTCCTACCTGCAAATATGGGTGTTGTCAAGAGATACACCAACACCTACTTGCGATTAAAGCTGTCGTCAGCAGATCCTGACTCCGATTCCCTCTTGCAGTTATAACAGTTGTTGGCAGATACTGTAAGTGTTGTCAGCATATACATACAACAATCCCTGCACGCAGCTATAGCTATAAGTGCTGTAAGCATATGCAAACACTAATCCCTACTTGCATCTGTGTGTTGTCAGTATATACATACACTAATCCCACTTGCAACTATATGTGTTGTCAGCATATACATACACCAATCTCTACTTGCAACTATAAGTGTTGTTAGCATATATATCTATAGTTTGTGTTCTTGCAGGTTTTTGTTTTGGGTGTATTCACTAACAACGATTTCCATTTATGCCTGCAGTTGTTTACTATTTCTGTTTTGGTGTTTAAAGTTGCTATGTGTGGTTTGCATAGTATTAACCATTTTTCAGTTAAACATAGGTTGCACGTTTTTGAAACATTGCTGTATGGTGATGCTCTTTTTATGATTTTCCAGGATATATTGTAGCTTGTTTTTGCGTCTTTAAGTTTCCAGATATATTTGCTCAGTTCTGTTTGGTTTTTATATTTTTCTTTATTAAATGACTGTTTGTGGTTTGCATATCTGGTTTTGAAGTGGTTTTCAGTGATCCCTATGTATGTTTCTTTTTCATTTTCTGATGTCACAGTGGCTTGGTATACAATGTTGTTGTGAAGGCATTTATTGCTCAGGGGGCACTGCTCTTTTTTGATGCAATTGCAAGATTTCCTTTCTTCACCCTTCTTTGCTGTGTTGGTTTTCATTTTATTAGATGCGTCAATTAAATTTTTGAGGTTGGGCATGCATGAATACGATAGTTTGACGGTGTTTTTGTTGAATATTTTATATAGTTTGTGTTCTTTTGGGAACGAGGTTGTTAAAATTTTAAAGAATTCTTTTCCTATGTTTGTTTTGAGTTTTCCGTCGTATGGTGGGTTGTACCATGTGATTTTTCTTTTCCTGTTTTTCTTATTTCTATTTGTGTTATTGTCTGGATTGTATTGTAGTTTGTAGTTGTACCCACTTTTTTGCAGTGCTTCTTGATATTCTACTGCTGCATTGTTGAATACTCTTTCATTGCATGACAGGTTTGATAGTCTCTGATTTATGCCATTGGGTATGGCTTTTAATACAGATGGTGGGTGGTTGCTTTTGATGTTTACATAGATAGGTGTGTCATTGGGCTTCTTGTATGGTTTATATATGTAGTTGATGAGATCAAGTGTTATGTCTAGGTAGTTTACTACCTTTTTGTTTGCTTCAATATATACACACACTGATCCCTACTTGCATCTGCAAGTCTTGTCAGCATATACATACACCAATCGCTAATTGCATCTAGTTTAGCCGAATAGAGACAGGAATAAAGATGTACTGGATAAAATGTGATTAGGCAAAATGTGACTGAGCGAAATGTGATTGGATGAAAGGTGACTGGGTGAAATGTAACTGGAATGAAAGGTGACTGAGCGAAATGATAATAATGAAAATAATGAATACTTATATACCGCCTATTCTCGGCTAATGACCCAGCTCTAAGCGCTTTTCAATCCACACTCGTTTACACAACGGGCTGCCTACCTGGGTAGTGCCGACTGAAGAGCTGCCAGCTGGCGCTTCATTCAGTCGTTTCCCGTGTCATCTAGTCAATATCTTCCAATATCGCTCACTCAATATCCTTGCTTCCTTCATTCTTTCCATTTCATACGCAGGGTGCATGCTACGTGAAACGTGTCATCCATACCAACGGCCAAACTGGCCTTCTCTTCCGAAAGTTGGTGATGGGATTTTACGTGTGTGCAAGATGTTATGCGTGCGTTCACACACGGAACCTCGGTTTATAGTCTCATTCGAAGGACTGTATGGGAAATGGAGTCAGAACCAATGTTAACTCCGAGGGAAAAATCCCCCTGTACCGAAACGGCCCAGCGGAGATTCGAACCGCGGACCCCAGGATCACGAGTCCGGCGCTCTACCAACTGAGCTATTTCAGCCCCCGGATTGGATGAAAGGTGACTGGGTGAAATGAAATTGGATGAAAGGTGACTGGGCCAAATGTGATTGGATGAAAGGTGACGGGGTGAAATGTGATTGGATGAAAGGTGACTGGGTGAAATGTGATTGGATGAAAGGTGACTGGGCCAAATGTGATTGGATGAAAGGTGACTGAGTGAAATGTGATTGGATGAAAGGTGACTGGGTGAAATTAAATTCTATGAAATGTGACGGGGTGAAATGTGATTGGATGAAAGGTGACGGGGTGAAATGTGATTGGATGAAAGGTGACTGGGTGAAATGGGATTGGGTGAAAGGTGACGGGGTGAAATGTGATTGGATGAAAGGTGACGGGGTGAAATGTGATTGGATGAAAGGTGACGGGGTGAAATGTTTTTGGATGAAAGGTGACTGGGTGAAATGGGATTGGATGAAAGGTGACGGGGTGAAATGTGATTGGATGAAAGGTGACTGGGCGAAATGTGATTGGATGAAAGGTGACTGGGTGAAATGGGATTGGATGAAAAGTGACTGGGCTAAATGTGATTGGATGAAAGGTGACTGGGCGACATGTGATTGGATGAAAGGTGACTGAGCGACATGTGATTGGATGAAAGGTGACTGGGCGAAATGTGATTGGATGAAAGGTGACTGGGCGAAATGTGATTAGATGAAAGGTGACTGGGTGAAATGGGATTGGATGAAAGGTGACTGGGCGAAATGTGATTGGATGAAAGGTGACTGGGTGAAATGGGATTGGATGAAAGGTGACTGAGCGACATGTGATTGGATGAAAGGTGACTGGGCGACATGTGATTGGATGAAAGGTGACTGGGTGAAATGTGATTGGATGAAAGGTGACTGAGCGACATGTGATTGGATGAAAGGTGACTGGGCGACACGTGACTGGATGAAAGGTGACTGGGTGAAATGTGACTGGATGAAAGATGACGGGGTGAAATGGGATTGGATGAAAGGTGACGGGTGTAAATGGGATTGGATGAAAGGTGACGGGGTGAAACGCGATGCGCCGCTTTGGATTTCATATGGGCGTTGGGAAAAGGGAATCCTGTTTTGGTTATTGGTCAAAATTTAAAATTCTCTGTCTCTGTCTCTGTCTCTCTCTCTCTCTCTCTCTCTCTCCTCTCTCTCTCTCTCTCTCTCTCTCTCTCTCTCTCTCTCCGATGTTGCTGTCAGAATACACAATTATAAAGTGTGTCTGGGTTGTTTTTTTTACGTGTGTGTGTGTGTGTGTGTGTGTGTGTGTGTGTGTGTGTGTGTGTGTGTGTGTGGTGTGTGTGCGTGTGTGCGTATGCATGTGTATGTATGCGCGGGGCGTGAAAGAAGAGAGAGAGAGAGAGAGAGAGAGAGGGGAGAGAGAGAGAGAGAGAGAGAGAGAGAGAGAGAGAGAGAGAGAGAGAGAGAGAGAGAAGAGACAATGACAATGACAAGAATTTATTGGCAATAGCTCTTTCGGCTCTAATGCCAAGGAAGCGCAATCATAAATCAAAATGCAAAATTACATCTGGCGATAACCGAAGATAAATGCAAAATCAAACAGCTTTGTAAAAACATTCATTAGCACTGGGTTGTAATCTTCGACCAACCGACCTATGAATCAACAATTAGTGACAGCTATTATCTTTTCCTTTCAGCACAACAATAACACACAATAGATACCTAGCAGAGTTACATTTTCATGATAAATAATCTGATAACTAACAATCTAATTTTTTCTTCCTAATATTATTTGCTTTCGCAATGAACGCAGCAAATGATCTAATAATGTCTTCATTTTCTGATGTCAGTATTTTTCTTATGTTATATCTTTGCGCGTAGTATTTAGTAAACAGACCACTTGTGTTTCGCAATTCATCATATTCACAACAATCGAATAAGAAATGCATCTCATCTTCGAAACCATTCGAACATAACGGGCATACCGAACTCATGGTCGAATCTGAAGTAAACCACCTTTTGTATGAATATAAACCTAAGGTTCTTGTTCTAAATCTGACAAGTGAGTCCCTATGCCATTTATTAGTTATTACACCAAGATATTTTTCAGGATATAATGAATCTTTAAAGGAATAGTACCGGCTGTATTTATCATTTTCAACCACAGTGGAGTGCCAATTTTGCTTAAAACAATCAATCAGTCGCTGCTTAAATTCAAACAAAAACATTTTCTCACTACCTACCCCTTGTGCAATCCAAACAATGCCAAATCCATTTTCTGTTAAAACCTTTTTAACGTCCGACACCCAATTGTACATTCCTATTTCCATTTGTCTGAAAAGCATTTCATATGCCTGTCTGCATATACGATTTACTGGAAGTCGAGTTAGTTTTAGCCAGTATCTCACACATTTAATATAATTTCTAATAAATAAAGGATATCGGCCTGACTCGCCGTAACACATTTTATTTGATGACTGTAAAGGTATGTTAGAAATCTTTTTAATGCAAATGTGTGATTATTCTCCATTTGTTTATTTTCATTAAGTCCCCAAACTTCAGCACCGTATGATAACATGGGTTCTATTTGTGAATCAAACATTTTCCAGAAT
>CM031597.1:63751762-63754262 GCA_018398815.1 Conus ventricosus | reverse complement strand
CCTTGGAATCCGCAAATCAGCCTCACCGATGACCACGCTGACCACGCCAGAGGTTCGTCCATCAGCGATGCATTAGCAGCCTCCACAGCCTTACATTGTCCGGTGGGTCGTCGAGTTCTCTGTCTCTATCACCCTGGGCAACTCGTCTTTGTTCCTGCTCATTGGCACATAAACGCACTCATCGTCTTCTTTCGGGGAAAGATATTTCTGCAGACTGGGCGATCTAGGACCTTCCCAGCAAATCAAATCAAAGATCTCGGGTGAGTGTGCGGCTACAGGTGTTTGGTAGCAAGCTCAGACCTTTGGGTCCAAAAGGCAGAGAAAAAACAAAACAAAACAAAGAAAAAAAGAAAAAGTAGAAAATAAAATACAAAGGTTGACATGCCTTTTATATTTCAGTCCGGTTCGTTACTGTCTGATTTAAGATTGGAGACCTGTCAAACACTACACTGTTACTACCAGAACGAAAACACGTTAAGGTAGACAGCGACAATGGCCATTTACATACAGGCGCCTGAGGTATTCCAATTCTCAATATTTGACCAGTATTCTCACCACAAAGCTAGCCCGCAGCCCGTTTCTAGTTATGCCCTACTATATATTATCAACGACCATGCGATCCATTTCTGCTTCGCAGGGTAGAAGTGGAAAGTATGCTTCTAAAATATCAACCATGAGACATCCCGAGGAGAATAATGACCACTCTCACTGGAACACAAAAGGTTCGCATGTTTTATGACATCCCTATGGTAACACAACCGACGCGTGAGCTCACCAATACGACTGAAATATCCGGGGCCTAACAAGAGAAAAATGAACTGGAGTTTGAGAGGCAGGTCCAGATGAACGTCACAAGATCTGGAATAGCGGGGGTGACTCCAGACGCCAGCATGGAGTAGATTTCACCATTAACGAGGAGAAGGTGAACCGTTGTCATTAGCTGCGTGCAATTATCCAGCAGTCGTTGTAATGCGTATCTCTTCATGAACAGATATCCTCTGGGCATGAAGAGATACGTATTACAACGACTGCACCATCATCGAAACACTCACCAGCACCAATAAGGAACAAATACAAGCCAAGAGATTCTCCATCGTAATGACGATCACAAAGAAAAGATGTGTTTAAATTAATGGGGGGAGGTGGATGGGAAATGCGTTGAGGATGAACATGAGAGCATTAAAATAAAATAAAATAAAACGAAAAGCAAACTGTTCACTGACAACAGGTAGAAACTACATGCAAACCACTCTGTGGCACCGCATCCTAAGCGCGTTGTCGTAGACCATAGAAACGTGAGAAGTACATCTAAACCACTTTATAACACCGCATTATAAATTAGATGTAACAGACCACCGAAACATGAGACCCACATCTAAGCCTCTTTATAGCACCGCTTTATATGTAAACTGTAACAGACCACGGACACAATGAGACCCACATCTATACCACTTCGTAGCACCGCATTATAAGTGAGCCGTGGTAGACCATGGCAACACGAGAACCACATCTAAGACAATGTGTCACCGCATTACATGAAGGGCGTTACAGACTCCGGAAACAAGGGTAACAACTGTGCCAATGTGTAACAATGCACCACAAAAAGGTGTCACATGCCTTGGAAACATGACCACCACATGTAAGGCAATGTGTAACACCGCATGACAAGAAAGGTGTCACAGACCATTGAAACATGAGAACCACATGTAAGCGGCGCCAATGTATAACACCGCATGACATGAAAGGTCACAGACCATGGAAACATGACCACCACATGTAAGCCAATGTGTAACACTACATGACAAGAAAGGTGTCACAGACCACGGAAACATGACCACCACATGTAAGCCAATGTGTAACACCGCATGACATGAAAGGTCACAGACCATGGAAACATGAGAACCACATGTAAGCCAATGTGTAACACCGCATGACAAGAAAGGTGTCACAGACCATGGAAACATGAGAACTACATGTAAGCCAATATGTAACACTACATTACAAAAAGGGTGTCACAGACCATGGAAACATGAGAATCGAAACGATCAAATTGCCAGGACTGTAGGCCACTCCGGGTGATAAAAGTGCCCGGTCAAATGAAACCAAAATAGCTATACGTCTATTTCCAGACATATTTACATCCACCGATTTCCACCTGAACATCTCCTGACCCCCTCCCTGTTCTCTGTCTGTCTGTCAGTCTTCCTGGGTGTCTATCAATCTGCTTGTCTGTCTATCTCTCTCTGTCTCTCTGTCTCTGTCTCTGTCTCTGTCTCTTCTGTCTCTGTCTGTCTGCCTGTCTGTCTGCCTGTCTCTCTCTCTCTCTCTCTCTCTCTCTCTCTCTCTCTCTCTCTCTCTCTCTCTCTCTCTCCCTCTCTCTCTGTCTCTGTCCAGAGATGATGAAACTGTATCTTCGGCGCCTCCGGGCAATGATCAAAACAAGAGTGTGCACTGGTCTGCTTGTCTCACAAATCAAAAATAGCAAACAGACAGGAAAAGA
>CM031597.1:63734262-63746762 GCA_018398815.1 Conus ventricosus | reverse complement strand
CTTTTTTGTTTGTTTTTTCTGGTTCCGTAAGAATGTTTAACTGTTGCCAGTTTCATCCACAAGTGCTGTATTGTCTCCCCTGTTGGTATTATTATATCTTCTTTTTCCTCTTTTGTGTTTTCTGTTCCATCGATGTCTTCCCTTGAAGACTTTTTCTGGAATAAAAGACTTAAAATCTTGAACGTTTAAACGTCCTTGTAGTGCACACATTTCCATTGACGAATTATTGTGCGTATTATAACTTGCACGCACAGTCAAAGCGTAAGTGCTCTAGAAACAAGACCAAAAAGAAAAGTTAAAACTTTAGTATTTATTTAATAACTGATATTCGTGTTTAAAGAAAAAAGGCAGGAAAGTGGAACACACACACACACACACACACACACACACACACACCAGTCTTACCTTACGTGTTGGGTAGAGTCGTAGAATTCTTCACCTGCTTTCTTTGCTTCCTTGTGCTCGGATGACGAGTGCAGCTAAACAGCTGAGAAAGAGAGAGAACCGGCGAGCTTCACAGTAAACCTGGAGTTTGGCCTTTGTGTGAACAAACTTGAGGGGGGGGGGAGGGAACAAAGGTGTGAGCTGCTGTTCTGTCGAGGGTGTCACCGCTGCGTACGACCGTTGTCGTTGTCGGTGGTGGGGATGGTCAGTCGGAAATTCAGTCGGCTTGGGCGTGTCGTGGGTGCCGCTTTTATGCCTGTGAGATACCAGCGTCATCAAGGGGGTTGATGGGTAGGTGGGTGGGTGGGTTAGGTTGGTGGGGACGCCTTGCGGGGAGGATGAAGGAGGGGGTGAGGGGAGGCGAGAGAGGTGGGGATGCGTTGGGGGGGGGGGGGGGGGTGCGGGAGGAGGAGGAAGGACAGAACGGTTGGTGAGGTGGACGAGCTGCGGTGGAACGATGTGAGTTTCAGGTGAGAAGGTGGTGGTACGTACAGAGAAGAGAGAGAGAGAGAGAGAGAGAGAGAGAGAGAGAGAGAGAGAGAGAGAGAGAGAGAGACAGGGACAAACAGACAGACAGACAATCAGAGAGAAAGACAGGGACTGAGTCGTAAAGAGATATAGGAAAAAGGAGTAGAGAGACAGAGAGCGACAGACAGACAGACAGACAGAGAGGGGGACTTGGAGACAAGCAGACAGACTGATAAAACTGGCGGGAAAAATTACACACACACACACACACACACACACACACACACACACACACACACACACACACACACACACACACACACACACACGCCTACGCACGCACACACACGCGAATGCACGCACACACACGCTCGCGCAGAGAGAGAGAGAGAGAGAGAGAGAGAGAGAGAGAGAGAGAGAGAGAGAGAGAGAGAGAGAGAGAGAGAGAGATTGACAGGCAGACAGACAGACCGACAGACAGACCGACAGACCGACAGACCGACAGATCTAGATTTGGAAAGGAAAAATAAGAGAAAGACAGAGAGCAAGAGGAGGAAGGAATACGACACAAAGACAGATGACGTCGAGGAGGAAAAGGCTGAGGAGGGAGGAAAGAGAGTGTGGAGGGAGGGAGGGGAGGGAGGGGCGGCGGGATTGGAAGAAGAGGATGGGGAGACGGGGGCTGGGGGTGGAGGTGGTGGTGGTGGGGGGGGGGGGGGAGGGGAAGTAGAGGAGTCCAAGAACTACTTGTAAACAGCAGTCCTGCAGGTTGGCTTCGCTGATGACGCGAGCTAGGTAGGTGGAGCCTACCCGAACACAGCGGAGACCCCGTGGAGACGTGGGCATAATTACCACCACCACCACCTCCGCCACCCCCATCACCGTCGCCACCACACCACCACCACCGTTACCGCCACCACCACCACCACCACCACCGCCGCCGATGCCACCGCCGCCACCACCACCACCACCACCACCACCGCCATCCCTGCCTCCTGCCCACCTTTTACTCTGTCCGTCTCCTCTTTGTTACCACCTTCCCCCGGTCAGCCAACGCACAACAGTTGGGTGGAAGGTGGGGGGGGGGGGGGGGGGTGGGGGGTAGTACATGGTAGTGCCGCGAGACTTCCAGGTCTGTCTCAGTCTGCCGGACACACGTCCCTCCTCTCTCTCTCCTCCTCTTTCTCTGTCCACAGGGGTCAATGGGCAGACAGACGTGGGCTTAATGGATAGACAGACGAGGGTTCAATACGCTGACAGACGTGGACTTAATGGATAGACAATACGTGGACTTAATGGATAGACAGACGTGGGCTTATTGGATAGACAGACGTGGGCTTATTGGATAGACAGACGTGGGCTTCATGGATAGACAGACGTGGGCTTCATGGATAGACAGACGTGGACTTCATGATAGACAGACTGGGCTTAATGGATAGACAGACGTGGACTTAATGGATAGACAGACGTGGGCTTCATGGATAGACAGACGTGGGCTTAATAGATAGACAGATGTGGGCTTAATGGATAGACAGACGAGGGTTCAATGAGTTGACAGACGTGGACTAAATGGATAGACAGACGTGGGCTTAATGGAGAGACAGACGTGGGCTTAATGGATAGACAGACGTGGACTTAATGGATAGACAGACGTGGACTCAATGGACAGACAGACGTGGACTTAATGGATAGACAGACGTGGGCTTAATGAGTTGACAGACGTGGGCTTAATGGATAGACAGACGTGGACTCAATGGACAGACAGACGTAGGACTTAATGGATAGACAGACGTGGACTCAATGGATAGACAGACGTGAGGACCTCAATGAGCGGACAGACGTGGGCTTAATGAGTTGACAGACGTGGGCTTAATGGATAGACAGACGTGGACTCAATGGACAGACAGACGTGGGCTTAATGGATAGACAGACGTTGGCTCATTGAGCTGACAGACGTGGACTCAATGGACAGACAGAGGTGGACTCAATGGACAGACAGACGTGGCTCGATGGACAGACAGACGTGGACTCAATGGACAGACAGACGTGGACTCAATGGATAGACAGACGAGGGCTCAATGAGCTGACAGACGTGGACTCAATGGATAGACGGACGTGGACTCAATGGATAGACAGACGTGGACTCAAAGGACAGACAGACGTGGACTCAATGGACAGACTGACGTGGACTCAATGGATAGACAGACGTGGACTCAATGGATAGACAGACATGGACTTAAAGGACAGACAGACGTGAACTCAATGGACAGACTGACGTGGTCTCAATGGATAGACAGACGTGGACTCAATGGGTAGACAGACGTGGACTCAAAGGACAGATAGACGTGGACTCAATGGACAGACAGACGTGGACTCAATGGGTAGACATACGTGGACTCAATGGGTAGACAGACGTGGACCTAAAGGACAGATAGACGTGGACTCAATGAGCAGACAGGCGTGGACTCAATGGGTAGACAGACGTGGACTCAAAGGACAGAGAGACGTGGATTCAATGGACAGACTGACATGGACTCAGTGGTCAGACAGACGTGGACTCAGTGGACAGATAGAAGTGGACTCAATGAGCAGACAGACGTGGACTCAATGGACAGATAGACATGGACTCAATGGGCAGACAGACGTGGACTCCATGGACAGATAGACATGGACTCAATGGACAGACTGCCATGGACTCAGTGGACAGACAGACGTGGACTCAATGGACAGATAGACGTGGACTCAGTGGACAGACAGGCGTGGACTCCATGGACAGATAGACATGGACTCAATGGACAGACTGACATGGACTCAGTGGACAGACAGACGTGGACTCAATGGGCAGATAGACATGGACTCTGTGGGTAGACAGACGTGGACTCAGTGTGTAGACAGACGTGGACTCAGTGGGCAGACAGACGTGGACTCAGTGGGTAGACAGACGTGGACTCAAAGGACAGATAGACGTGGACTCAATGGACAGGCTGACATGGACTCAGTGGACAGACAGACGTGGATTCAATGGACAGACAGACATGGACTCAGTGGACAGACAGACGTGGACTCAATGGGCAGACAGACGTGGACTTAGACGTGGGTTCAATGGACAGACAAACGTGGGCTCAATGGACGGACAGGTGTGGACTCAATGGACAGACAGACGTGGACTTAGACGTGGACTCAATGGACAGACAGACGAGGACTCAGATGTGGGCTCAATGGACAGACAGATGTGGACTCAGACGTGGGCTCAATGGACAGACAGGCATGGGCTCAATGGACAGACAGACATAGGCTCAATGGACAGACAGACGTGGACACAGAGGATAGACAGAGCTTGGCTGAGCGGATAAACGGACCAGGGCTCGGTTCTACGACCGGAATATGAAACTTGATTTGCGGCCGAGAGATGTCGAGGCATGGACTGAAATGTGAGAGCGGGTATAGGTTTCTCTCTCTCTCTCTCCTCTCTCTCTCTCTCTCTCTCTCTCTCTCTCTCTCTCTTCTCATCTCTCTCTCTCTCTCTCTCTCTCTCTCTTTCTGAGAGAGAGAGGGAGAGAGAGAGAGAGAGAGAGAGTGAGTGTGTGTGTGTGTGTGTGTGTGTGTGTGTGTGTGTGTGTGTGTGTGTGTGTGTGTGTGTGTGTGTGTGTGTCGTGTGTGTGTGTGTGTGTGTGTGTGTGTGTGTGTGTGTGTGTGTGTGTGAATCTTCTGAGCTTACGACAGAATCGAAAGTTTATCTGTGTAACGCTGATGTTACTATTTAAAATGGCAATCTGTCATCTTGGATGTGGAATATTTCTGAGATGACAGATTGCCATTTTAAACAGTAACATCAGCGTTACACAGATATACTTTCGATTACAACTGGGTGCAGTGGTTTTCCGCAGGAGAAACCTCTTCACCCCCCCCCCCCCCTTTTTTTTTTTCCAAATGCCGAGTTTACTCTTATATAAGAACTAGCGTTTTTACAGACATGACACATATACTCTCATAACTTCTTCTCAAATTCGCCAACGAAAGAAACTGCTTATCATGAAATTCGTCTTTCATACACTCAGAAAAAAAGTTCTTGTATAACTAAAATCATTGTTACTGAACACTTCTCTTCTACTTCTTCTTCTTCTAAAATCATTATTACTGAATTCTTCTTTTCTTCTTCTTCTTCTTCTGGTGGTGGTGGCGGCTGATGGTGATGATGATGATGATGATGATGATGATGACGATGATCAGTAGTAGTAGTAGTAGTAGTAGTAGTAGTAGAAGCATCATTATTGTTTTTTGGCTTTGGGGGAATGCTGGACGCTTTCGAGACTGCCAGAAGAGAGATGGGGAATTTAATTAACAGAAACGTATTCAACAATGTGTGCATCTAGGACACACAATGTATACACCATGTTTATAACATTACCGTGTATCTATCTCATTTTTACGGAACCTTTCGCTTGTGTGTGTGTGTGTGTGTGTGTGTGAGGGGGGGGGCGGTGGGGGTGAGTGGGTAGGAGGGCGAGGGAGATTAGGAGGATGGGGGGTTAGAAGGTGAGGTGTCGAGAGTGCTGCTCATGCTAAAATCTAGTTGTTTTTTTCCCAGCGTGCTCTCTCTCTCTCTCTCTCTCTCTCTCTCTCTCTCTCTCTGTGTATGGCTACATACGCAGAGCCGGGACTCATCCCTCCCTCCCCCTTTTTTCCCTCTCAGCCTATGTTTTACTCCCGCACATACTACACATACTTTTTTTTAATTTTCGTGCACCTCTCGCATTGTCTTAGCCCGTCGATGCAGTTGAATAATGTGATGTTGGAAGTTGTGGGGGTAGAGAGTATTTATAATTAAAATAAGAAATCAAAAAATGGTGGATGGCTGTTTCATTTGTGAAAGCCTGTTATTTTAGAGAATGCGGGGAGGGGGGGGGGGTTGAATTGTCACAAGGTTTAAAATTCAACGTTCCAGATATGAAACTGCTGTTCTTATTTTGTTGCTGGTGTTAAAATAAACAAATGATTCTTTAGACTTAAGATTTTCTACCTCTTCATCCTTATACTCCCTTTGACACTTCGTTTTCCGGTTTTTATTTATCTATTTATTTATTTATTTTTATCATGATTAATCTAGTTGTCCATTTATTTGTTTTTGTTATTTGCTTGTTTGTTTTCTTCTAAAGGCCAAGAGTTATTATTCGTTAAAGTGAATCTGATTCTGTTTAGCAAAAAGTAAGCTATTTGCTAACTCTTTGTATTCCCCATAGACACGGTTATGTACTTATATGCATGCAATGGAAATTATTGTTTAATCTTACGAGTTTAACACATTGTTCATGGCTTGTTATGATGTGTAGATTTTGTCTATATTTTTCTACCTTTGTGTTTGCCATCATGTATTTTTTGTGTTTCAGATTTTGGGATGTATTTTTTTCAACTCTTTTTTCTTCTTTCTAATGAACATTGTTATATAAGCTGTGCTTTAGGGAAGAGCTGGGATTTCATTCTTGTTTCCAAACATTTTGGCCTCGTTTGTTTTAAATTACGTGCTCTTGATTTAATTTTCAATTGTCATCGTGCGCTACGTTCTCTTGAGAAAACTTTTCAATTGCCATAGATTGCGTAACAAATCCGCCCTTATCCTGTGAAGGACTCGACGATATGCATCCACATAGGGTTGTTTTTCACTGCCTAAAACATTAGAAAAAAATTCAATGTAATATCTGCAGAACACACACTTTACAAATAAATGAGAGAAGAGCGTAAGTGCAGAACGGGATTATAAACACTTAAATGCTTTTGTTCGTTCAAGTTCCAGTGGTGTAGCTGTGTTGTTTTCAAATACTTTCCAATCTAAAATTACAGAGGAAGAACAAGACAAAATTTGTCATTTTATGTTTATAGGATTTTTTTTCATTTGAAAAAGAATTTCCTAGGTGTATATATATATATGTCATGTGCTGGAGAGGCTGGACGACATAGTTGCCTCATCCAGAATGCAGTTCAAGCCAAAGAAATCACGGAGTCTCTCACTGAGGAAAGGAAAAGTGGCCGAATCTGTGGTCTTCAGTGTTGCCAACCAGGCCATTCCAACAGTCACAGAAGAACCAGTCAAGAGCCTTGGAAGATGGTATGATGATACGCTGAAAGACACACAAAGAGCAAAAGAAACCAAGCAGATGGCGGAAGAAGGCTTGGAGACCATTGACCAGTGTGGGCTCCCTGGCAAATACAAGGTCTGGTGTCTGCAGTTCATGCTGATACCAAAGCTCCTATGGCCTCTGATGATATACGACATCTGCACCAGCACAGTGGAGGCAATGGAAGCCAAAATCAACAAGTTCACAAGGACATGGCTTGGTGTCCCACCCTGTCTGACTGACATCGCGCTGTACTGTCGCCAAGCAAAGCTGAAACTACCACTGAAATCCATCCTGGAGGAATACAAAGCAGGGAAGATCAGACTTCAAAGCATGCTGGAAGACTCAGGAGACAAGGTGGTAGAAGCAATCAAGCCCCAGCTGAAGACCGGCAGAAAATGGAAAGTTCAAGAGGCGATGGATTCTGCAAAAGAAAGTCTCAAGATCAGAGAAATAACAGGACACACACAGACCAACAGACAAGGACTGGGGGTGACCAAAACTGAATGGTGGTCAAAGGCCAAAGGAAAAGCCAAAAGAGACATGATGATTCAGGAGATGAGAAAAGAAGAAGACCAAAAAAGACTCCAAAAAGCAGTTCAGCAGAGCCAGCAAGGGCAATGGACAACGTGGGAGAATGCACTCCAAAGAAGTCTCACTTGGAATGACATTTGGCACATGGCCCCTCTCAGGATCAGCTTCATTCTCAGATCTGCATATGACCTTCTGCCCTCAAATGCAAACCTGGTGAAGTGGGGGAAAACAGACGATCCTGCATGCCCCCTCTGCCATGAAAAACAAACAGTTGAGCATGTTCTAAGCTCATGTAAAGTAGCCCTGGCTCAAGGAAGGTACACATGGAGGCACAACCAAGTGCTCAAAGAGATTGTACAAGTACTCTGGGCCAGTACCAACACCACAAAAGGGAGAATCAGGACTCCAAAAGCACCCGCAACATTCTTCACGGCAGGAGGCAGCAAATCATGGCCAAGAACAATAGTGCCACTCGAAACATGCAGGCAGAGTCTGCTGGACGGGGCAGATGACTGGGAGTGCACTGCAGACCTCCCAGAATGGAAGAGTCACCCAGAAATCATCAGCAGGAGTGGCATGCGACCAGACATAGTAGTCCACTCTAAGTCAACCAAGCAGCTGATCATGATCGAGCTCACGGTGCCATATGAAAACAAATGGAGGCAGCTCAAATCTACAAGACTGAAAAGTATGCTGATCTGGCAAACAGCCTGAGGAGAGAAAGGGTATCAGGTCAAAGTCCTCACTGCAGAAATTGGAGCTAGGGGATTTGTAGGAACGTCTGCATACAGCCTCATGAAACAGCTCTCAGTTGCAGGGAAGGAAAAAACCAGAGCCCTGAAAGCAATGGCAGAAGCGGCAGAGAGGTGTTCAAGCTGGATCTGGTCAAGGAGGAACAAAAGTGAACTTCATAAGGCTTAATTTCCCTACAAATATCAGGTGTCCCTGTGGCTCAGTGGTTAAAGCGCGAGTCATTAAGTGGAAAATGAGCATCTCCAGAGGGTCATGGGTTCGAATCCCAGCCATGGCTCGTCCCAAGATGGGAAACAAAAAAAAAGGGGCAGCAGAGGGACATCCGGAGTCATGAACCGGGTGTGGCCCAACCCCCCTAGAGTGTCAGGAGATAAGGGCCGAAACACTTGCTTGAAGGGGGCTTCTCTTCTGAGGACTCTCTGCTGCCACGCTCTCCACGAGTTTCTTTCTACTACATATATATATTATATATATATATAATAAATGTTAGCGAACCGCCCAGAGAACGTGGACAATCGAGTCACAAGACAAAACACAAAGCGTTTCGACCTCTTAGGTCTTTGTCGGGTGATAAATGAACGAATAAAACAACGAAAATTCACTTTACAAATAAAGCTGGGTTTTCATTCTTGTTTCCAAACATTTTGGCCTCGTTTGTTTTAAATTACGTGCTCTTGATTTAATTGTGAATTTTCGTTGTTTTATTCGTTTATTTATCACCCGACGAAGACCTAAGAGGTCGAAACGCGTTGTGTTTTGTCTTGTGACTCGTTTGTCCACGTTCTCTGGGCGGTTCGCTAACATTTATTTAAGATTTGTTTAGATTTCCGCCTGCAGTCGTCTCGCTTTGCAACTATATATTATATATATATATATATATATATATATATATATAATGCTGAACAATTAAGTAATGGGGGAAAACAAGTGCAGGTTAACAATTCTTCCGTCGTTATAGTAATGACTTGGCAAAGATTTGAACTTTAAAAAAAAATATTAAAAAAAAATTTAAAAAAAATTGTAGATGAAGAAAATGGGGGGAATATATTATAAATATGAGAAACCCTTCACTAGCTGCCTGAGGGAACCATCGTAATCCCTCTCAAAGGCACATTTATTTGCATTGCCTGCTCCTAGGCCTTTCGTCCGCTGGATCGGACTCATCAGGGAGACACGGCTGATTGTGTCTGTGCTCTTGGTGTCAAATAGAGACACACCATAGTCCATAATTCTGTGGTGTTCTCATCACCAAGGGTTCAAAAAAATCCAACAGTACCCTCAAAGCAGCCAACGAAGGGTAGTAAAATGGAACAAAACAAAAGCGTGGAGAGGAAAAACGTTGCTGAAAATTAAAGCATTATTCAAACAGTATAAAATGTAGGGGACAATCTTTGAGCCTATGCTTGAGGATCCATTCAAGGATGCAAGGGAGATCAAAAGATACGGAACAGTCTGAGTGGTCAGCTCTGCTGTTCAATAACCCAAGCATTGTGAGTGGCTAAGAATTGCATAGAACAACCTTTACTTGGAGCTCCTAAGAGATGCAATCTCCCACTGATTGACCAAACAATATAATGCTGAACAATTAAGTAGTGGGGGAAAACAAGTGCAGGTTAACAATTCTTCCGTCGTTATAGTAATGACTTGGCAAAGATTTGAACTTTTAAAAAAAATATTTAAAAAAATCAAAAAAAAATTTGAAGATGAAGAAAATGGGGGGAATATATTATAAATATGAGAAACCCTTCACTAGCTGCCTGAGGGAACCATCGTAATCCCTCTCAAAGGCACATTTATTTGCATTGCCTGCTCCTAGGCCTTTCGTCCGCTGAATCGGACTCATCAGGGAGACACGGCTGATTGTGTCTGTGCTCTTGGTGTCAAATAGAGACACACCATAGTCCATAATTCTGTGGTGTTTTCATCACCAAGGGTTCAAAAAAGAATCCAACAGTACCCTCAAAGCAGCCAACAAAGGGTAGTAAATGGAACAAAACAAAAGCGTGGAGAGGAAAAAAGTTGCTGAAAAATTAAAAGCATTATTCAAACAGTATAAAATGTAGGGGACAATCTTTGAGCCTATGCTTGAGGATCCATTCAAGGATGCAAGGGAGATCAAAAGATACCGAACAGTCTGAGTGGTCAGCTCTGCTGTTCAATAACCCAAGCATTGTATATATTGTATATATTCAATTATAAACAAAGCTTGCTCTTATGTCTTAGATTGAAGAAATAGGGGGAGATAAGCATTCATATCTGCAGTGGTAGATACTTCTGCCTAACAGTATAAGCTTGAGTGGGTGAATGGGGAAAAAAAATAAATGCTTCTCAAAATGAGCCTTCAGTAAGCTTACAGTCTCCATGGGGGAGACTGTAAGCTTGCTGAAGGCTCATTTTGAGAAGCATTTATTTTATTTGGGGGGGAATGGTGCTCGGTACTTATCCTTGGAATTTATTAGTTTATTGTAATTTAGTCCCGTGCAGATTCATTCCAAGAACTGGCCCTCAGCACTTGTGTCTTAAGAGGTTATCTTTTAATATTTTCTACTTTTCACAAGTAAATGTAGCTTGTTTTGCTCTTTCATGATTTTCTTTTGCTTCTTAGGTGGCACCTTTGGTTGGTTTTTTTTGAAAACTCAACAAACATACTACGGTATTGCACACCAGCCTTTTTCTGGGATAGCATTCTTCTTAAAACCGAAAAGGCAGAGGAGTCAAATTACCACTTTCCGCGGTCACTAAGGAGAAACAACCAGGTTTCGAAATATCGGTATCTGACCAGGAGTTATATGTTAGTGAGTTTTCCTCCCTATTGGAGACTGTCTTCCCCCATGGAGACTGTAAGCTTGCTGAAGGCTCATTTTGAGAAGCATTTATTTTATTTTTTCCCCCATTCACTCACTCAAGCACATGCTGTTAGTTAGGCAGATGTATCTACCACTGCAGATATGAATGCTTATCTCCCCCTAGTTCTTCAATCTAAGACATAAGAGCAAGCTTTGTTTATAATTCAATATTTCTTGCAGTCATTGCAACACCAAGCTGCTCTGTAAGTTGCTGGAATGGTGCTCGGTACTTATCCTTGGAATTTATTAGTTTATTATATATATATATATAATATATATTATATATATATATATATATATATATATATTATATAAAGAAACCGTACAGAATTACAATATTGATCATATAGTTGCAGTGGGTGATTAGAACATCACAATGGACCCCGAAGTTGATTGGTACAATCATGTACAAGATAATAACCCGAAAACAAGATAAGAACTTATAAAGCTGACAGAAGAAATTGGATTAGCAAATATATGGACAGAAGAGATCCTGATTGTAAGAGATATGCCTGGCGAGAACAACCCCCCCCCCCACCCCCCAACCCCCCCACCCCCATCCCCCCGTAAACAATGTCGGTTAGACGTACTTTTAATTATCTTATTTTCTTATTCTTAGTAATGAATTAATTTGATATTGAACAGGTTATCAGCCTGACCATTCGATGGTTACATTAAGTTTGAAATTTGGTACAGGGGAAAAGATAAAAGGATTCACAGAGAGAGAGAGAGAGAGAGGGGGGGGGGGGGACAGAGACAACGACAGAAGGGGAGAGAGTCAAACAGGCAGAGAGAGAGAGAGAGAGTAACTTCAGCCGGGAATTTCCTGCTTTCAATCACACTCTTTATTTTTGTCTCTTTGTCTTTCTGTCAACCCCTCTTTCTGTCTTCCGGTCTAATTGCCTGTATGTTTTTTTTTAAATAATCTTTCCCCCTTTTTTCTGTATTTTCCACTCAGAACATTATGGGATGCATGCTTTCCCCTTTATGCAGTGCTTGTGTGCTCCATACTGTAATATGTGTTTTAACATTTTGTTGTGTCCATCTTTCATCATACAATGCATGGATTTGGTATGAAAAGCAAACCTCTGTTGTAAGGGTACCGTATGATAGCATGCTCTTTATTCAGTAGATAATGGCCATGGGGATAGAACCACTTGTTCCACCAGGTTGGACTAGATTTTCGACTGTTGAGGAGTATCATCAGCAGTCATGAGAATGGCAGTGGAGATTTGTCAGGAATCTGTTGTTACGTGCTTTCACAGTAGGATTATTATGTTCATTCTTCTTTCCTGTTGAAGGGATCGATTGTCGTCTGTTGAGATCGTAGAATGTCTGTGCA
>CM031597.1:63724262-63726762 GCA_018398815.1 Conus ventricosus | reverse complement strand
GGGACTACGGCGGAACGGGCCGGGCTAGTGGACGAGGGGTCGGAATAAGTGACGTGGGTGCAATGTCGCTGAGGTGGCACAGAAGATGGGACAGCAAAAACAAAAAAAAACAAAAACAAACAAAAAAAGAGGGGGGGGGGGGGGGGGGAAGAGTATGTACTCCATTCTGTTGTGTACTTAACTATACAGATCTAAATGAAGCGGATACTGTCTAGTACAATATCTTTTTTCAATGGTTAACAAATTCGAAAAAAACAACAAGAATTAATCACAGAATACTCCCTTACTGGTAACGCAGGACCTGATAATTAAAATTGCACTTAGGGACGCGCTGAAAGCGTTGAAAGAAAAAAGAAAAAGAGGAAGATCTAGTTGCAGAGTGAGGTGACTGCAGGCGGATGTTAGTAATAGAGCACCGCCGAAAAAACGTAGACAAACGAATCACATGACAAAACACGACGCGTTTCGAGTTCTTAGAATGGTATGACGAAAATCACATCGCACTTGATTTGCACAAGACATATATGTATGGCCGTAATAACGAGATAAACCCATCAACAACAGCATCTCCCTTTACACCTTAAAACAGACAAGTTGAGCAAATAAGTATAGATCGTGTTCTGGGCGAAGTCACTGATGACACTTCCAAATGGTAATCGATTATCAATCATGTTGGCGAATTATTAGATCTCAATTTCTTTTTGTTGAATAAACTTAGGCATTATGTTGCCACTGACAACCAGAAGACTTTCTTCAATATCCATTGTCTTTCTCCAATTGATAATGCCCCTGCAGTCCTAACTGGTGGTGGAGATAATCACATCGAAAGAATTAATCCAAGCATAGACGGAGCTAAGGTGATTCTACTTCTTTTTGTGCCTTGTTTTAGTGATCTGTTGATAACATGTATGTTATTAAGAATGTGTGTGTGTGTGTGTGTGTGGCGTGTGTGTGTGCGTGCGTGCGTGCGTGCGTGCGTGCGTGCGTGCGTGCGTGCGTGCGTGTGCAAGTGTGTATGTGCGTGTATCTATGTGTGTGAGTGTGTGCGCTTGTACTGCTACACCACCCCCACCACCACCACCACCACCACCACTACTACTACTACTACTACACTACTACTACTACTACTAATTACTACTACTACTATTGTTGTTGTTGTGCTGTTGTTGTATTTATGAAACTTATCATTATAATAATCACTATTGCTTCGTTCCCTTCGCCATTGATATCCGGTTGTGGTCTTACTGTGTGTTTTAGTAGGATGTTGCAGAGTAGCAAGGACGGAATGGGACGCTAGGCGTTGCCTAAAAGATATGAATCCTTGAGTGATAAAGTGTTTGAGTTATAAGCGTTGACTCTGTCTGTCTGCGTGCCTGCCTGTCTGCCTGCCTGCCTGCCTGTCTGTCTGTCGCTCTCTGTCTCTGTCTGTCTGTCTGTCTGTCTGTCTCTCTCTCTCTCTCTCTCTCTCTCTCTCTCTCCCTCTCCTCTCTCTCTCTCCCTCCTCCTCCCCCCCTCTCTCTCTCTCACTCTCTCTCTCCTCTCTCTCTCTCTCTCTCTCTCCTTCATGCTCATATGTCCAATTTTCAATTATCCGAGTTCTAATTGGGACCCACGCCGTTTTCTCATTGTCACCGTTCCGCCCCCCCCCCCCCCCCCCCCCCCCTTCTACTGATCCTCTTCCTACCTTTCCCTTGGCTCAGGCGTTCACTTTTCAATTACTTTACCCTCCCTTCCCCACCCCTCTTCCCGCATTCACCTCTCGCCTTCTCTCTTCCCGCTAACAATATGGAGAAAGAAAGTCGGGGGTCCACGCGAGAGATGAGAATAATTAATGAACGAAACCTCAGTTCAACAGTGCAGAAAATGGAAAGTGATTTTTTCCGGCGTGCTACGCTTTTTTTCTTTTTTTTTTTTTTTTTTCGTGATCCCTTGCTTATAAAAAAAAAATAGTAATCCCACACTGAATTCTATACACAAGCTATATCCAAAACGAAGGGAACCCCGAATACCGAACTTCCAAATAATGTTAATTGTTCAGCATTCCATCAATCTTATTTGAAGATTCTTTAAAAGTTCGTATTGCTTGGGGAAGAAACAAAAAAAAAAAAAAAAAAACGCTTTAAAAATTCTGTTTGGAACTTCCTCCAAACACTCGTATCTGTGTTCAATATCTTCTCGCTTCTGTTTTTTGTTCTCGATAGCATTCAGCACCAAAAAAAAAAAAAAAAGTCAAACATGCGTCATGCACACACACACACAACAAAAAACAAAAACAAAAAAAAAGTGTGGCTGAAACGAAACATCTTCTGTTCCGAGCTTCCGCCATTTGATGTTTTGACTTTGGCACGGAATTATGCGCCTGTCTTTCGCTCTTCGTAACGTAAATGCAGGAGAACAAGTCGAGCTCTGTGTTATGGTTATAGCACCGTCTGAGTCCTGGTACTAACTGCAGAATTCGCAACATGTGTGTGTGTGTGTGTGTGTGAGTGTTTTGTGTGTG
>CM031597.1:63711762-63719262 GCA_018398815.1 Conus ventricosus | reverse complement strand
GTGTTTGTTTTTTTTGTTCGCCACGTTTCAGAACCATATAGAAGGCAGTTTTTACATTAAATTTGAAATTCTGACTTTTTGGGGAGGAAAAGGCAGAGGAGTTCCAATGGCCCCGACGTAATAAAGATGTCCCTGGCTTTATTGACGGTTTGATATCCTCCTGTACCCCATCTTTGCTGCCCACTGCGGGGTAGACAAATTTAAACTTCGGTGTCTTGCTTTGCAGTCGTAGGGTCTCGTTGTTGGTTTTTGACTCCAGGGTTTTTTTTTCGGGTTTGACTGGGGGTGAAGAAACCCCGGGCCTCACAGGGGGATTGAAGAGGCAACCCAACTGGTGGAGTGTGGGGGGGCCCTTTCGTGTAAAAACAGTGCTGAGAGTTATAGTTTCCCAAAAGACCAGACCTTTCGCACACGCTTCACTCCCCCTGGGGTTCCAAGCGCTGGGGTTGGGGAAAATCGGGCCAAATTTTGGCACGGGTAAAGGGGCGGAGTTTCCACGCCCCAAGCTTTTCTAGCTTGGAACCCGGGCCAAGTCAGTGCAAAGCACACAACTGACGGAGTGACTGGTGACAAGGTAGGCAAGAACGGCTAGGGCGCTGCCCTGTCACCGACGAATTTTGAGCGACGGACAGCTTGTCACAGCAAATGAAGTCGGAGGAAAGTCCGTGTTTTGTCTGGGGGGTGTAAAATAAACAACAACTGCAAAACGTTCAACCAGCTCGGGGGAGAATACAGCATGCTAAGCTAAAAAAATTGCTCTCTCCACCCAAAAGAGTGTCATCGGGGGCCCAATCCACAGAGACCTTTTGGTGCAAAAAGCATCCTTTGTTTGGGGGGCCCATTCAACAACGGGGACTCCCTAAACACTAGAAATGGGGGGGAGAACATTTTGCCCCCATTGCCATCAAAAAGCAGAACCCCTTCCACCCATTTTGCTATAAATGCAAGTGCGCAGCAAGTGGACACCGCGGTGTGGGGCGTTTCACTGGTTTTGCTGGCGATTCTGCCAGGAAATCAAAATTCCCATTTTTCCAATCAGGAGGGGAAAAGCCATTCAGTCCATTGAGATGTTTTTTGCATACTTGGAAACTTTTTTCTGTTTCTGTTGGAGTGCTTTGCCCACCCCCAACAGAAAAAAAGTGAAAAAGCAGAAAAAGACAGTTTTAGTTGAATGGGAAAAACGGCGTTCACTTGTGAATTCAAGATCAAATGCTTATATTTTTTAATATGAATTAAGTGAAAATGCATGTCAGAATTATTTCATTATGTATAGGAACCGTTGTTACCTAGAATACGCCGGGTTGGGTAAAGACCGTTGGAAAAGAAAATACCTGACCATGGTTTTAAGGTAAAGATCCCCCAAAAGGAAAATGATCCAGAAAAGAATCACACACCAAAATCTTGGTTTAGAAGTGTTAAAAATGTATATATTGCCCAAAAACCCCAAAAGTTGGGATTTTCCGGGGGGGTGGCGGCCCAATTTGAATCGGCCTTTGCAAAATGTACCAGGGGGGTGCCCCCTCACCCCGTGATTTTTTTATGCAGGGGCCCCTTGCTCAAAAAGGAAAATTTTTTCCCAAACCCAAAAGTACAGGGGTTATAGCCAGGGACTGGAACAAGCTTTTTGAAAAAAAGTATTTTATAAACCTATGAAAATTTACTAGTACCCTCATTATCCCCTCTTCCCGAATTTATGGTTGTGCATCGTTAAAAAAAAAATACTGTAATTTGGTATTGCCCAAAACCCAGACCCGTTTACATCGATGACAAGGCGCTAAAACCTTTAAAAATCGAAGAAAAAAAAGTGTGTGTGTATGGGGGGGGGGGGGGGGGGGGGAAAGGGTATCCCTACAGAGAGAGAGAGGGGGGGGGGGGGAGGGGGAAAAGGGCCAACGAAAAAGTCAGATCAAAACCACATAAACCCCCTTGTAAAGACCCCCAAGGCGCTGAAATCAGCGTAATTGACATACTTACTTTAGGTCTGTACAGACTTTTCCAAAGGGGAAAAATTTTTAATCACTCACCGACAAAGGTTAAAAAAGAACATGCTGTCGGAACAATGGATTCGTATACCATTTGCAAGCATTTTGCGCAAACCCATGAACTTTTTTTCAAGAATTTTTGCCGGGTGTGACTGTCATCAAGGGAAAAAAGTGATTTTTGTTTGACCCAGATTGAAATGCAAAAAAGACACGGTCTTTAGTTTTCAAAAAATCTAAATGTGTTGTAGGTTGAATTTAAAATTTTTTTCCCTTGGGGGCATTTCAGTTGCAAAAATTAAATGTGTATGTAGGTCGAAGTTAATCATTTGTTTCCATCCAGGGGGCCCCCTGTTCTGTTGGGGGGCTAAAAAAATATTATTGTGACCGGCACAGGAGTGCTCCCCGGGTTGCCTCTTGACCATTGAATTGACTGCTCCCTTGGATTTTCCGGTCGCGGCTGCGGCGGGGCCGACCGGCTGTGGCTGTGGCGGGGCGGGAAAAGCGGCTGGGTGCATGCCACTGAGGTGGCACAGAATTGGGAAGAAAAGAAAAAAAAAACTGTATTATTGGGTGTTTGCGCGTCACAACAAAAGCTGTGTTATAATAAATACTAGGGGCAGGGTACCCAAGCGTAACAGGCAAGAACTAAGTGGGAACGACCACAATAGCTTAGTGAATTAGTCCCCTTTCAAGATCGTCCCCAACAAGACGGCCCCTTTTACCATGTGTATTGTTTTCCGGGTTGGTTTTTACTACGATAAAAGTCAGTTGTTCATTGCCCCGTAAAAACAGGAAAGCTGAAAAAGATGGGGAGCATGGGTAAGGCGGGTGAGAGGGGGGGGAGAGAGAGAGAGAGAGAGAGAGGAGAAGAGAGAGAGAGAGAGAGAGAGAGGAGAAAGAGAAGAGAGAGAAGAGAAGGAAAGAAGAAGAGAGAGGAGAGGAGAAAAGAAAGAGAGGGCAGACGACGACAGCAGACAGAGAAAGAGAAACAGGGGACAGGGCGGGAAAACAGGACCAAGAGGAAAAAGAGAGAGAGAGAGAGAGAGGGAGGAGGAGAAGGGAAAGGGGGAGAGAGAGCACAGAGAGAGATACAGCAGAAAGGGGACAGACGCCGCGACAAAATACAGACAGACGGAAAAGAGAAAACGGAAGACAGGAAAAAAATGGGGGGGTAGGGGTGGATGATGGGCCCAAACAGAAATAATACACCAAGTAGGGCGACAAAAAAAATTTTTTTTTTTGGGGGGTGTGTGTGGGTTGTGTGTGTGTGTCGGGGTGTGTGTGTGTGTTGGGTGTGTGTGTTGGGGTGTGTTTTTTGGGGGTGGATGGCATATTTTTGCCCCCCTTCCTTTTTAGCTTACATTTTCAATCAAAAAATTGCGCTTGTAGGAAATTAAAGCGAGAATTTCAAAAAAAACCCTGTGAATTAATAAAACCCCTGCACACCATTGATTTAACAATAAGCCCCAAATTTTTTTGAAGGGGAACCCTTTGTGAAAGGGAAAAAAAAACCCATGCAAATTTTTTCCTGAGTTTTTTTTTTGTTCAAACCCAATTTCCCCTGTTTTCCCCCAGGCAGAGAAAAAAACCACTTTTGCAGTTTTTTTTTTTTTTCTGTTTTTTCAAAACTTTTTAATAGGGGAACATTTAAAAATTTTTCTTTTTTTGACGAAACTAAATAGTAAAAAGAAACCCCAATTAGAAGGGGAAAAAAGAAAACCAAAAACCCCCTACATTAAAAAAAAAAAAAAAAAGGGAAAGGGCCCAAAGGTGTGGGGTCTTAAATTAATCCCTTTTTGGGCCATTCAATTTTTTGGTAGGGAGAGAAGAAAGAGGGAACCCCCTTTTAAAATTTCAGGTGTTTTTTCAACCAAAACAGTTACCGGAAAAAAACGGAACACTTGGGGAAAAAGGAGAAAAAAGACCGAAAGGGCAAAATGGGGTTTCAGAGAATGCCCGGGGGAAATAAACAAAAAATTAAGCACAAAAAATAATTTTTTTTTTGGGAAAAAGACAGGGTATCTTTGGGGGGCTCAAAGGGAAAAAAAGAATTTAAGGAAAATAACCGGGGAAGGGGAATTTTGGAAAACCCCTTGTTAAATCCTGTTCCATTTTCCTTAAAAAAAAGGGGGCAAAATTAATTTTCCTTTGGGAACCCCAGGCAAAAGCTTGGTGTTTAAGAAAGCATCCCCTTTTTGGTCTTCCCGTTCAAAAATTAATTAAATAAAAATCAAAAATCTTTTTGGCCTTGAAAATACTTTTTCACCTTGGCTTTTTTTCCCCCTTTTTAAAATTATGCTTGAAAAGGGGGAGCCCCGCCCCGGGGCCCCACCCTATTTTTTCAAAAAAAAAAGCAAAAGGTAAAACCCCTTAAAAGATTTCAAGGGAATGGGCAATTTTAAAAAAATGTGGGGGGGGTTGTGTTTTTTGTTTTTAAAAATTTTTTTCCCCTTTTTTTGGGGGGGGGGGGGGGGGGGGGGGGGGGGGGGGGGGGGGGGGGGGGGGGGGGGGGGGGGGGGGGGGGGGGGGGGGGGGGGGGGGGGGGGGGGGGGGGGGGGTTAAATTTTTCCCCAAAAATCTAAAAAATTGAAGTGTATGGTACATACAGCAAGAATTTTCAGAATAGGGAAAAAAATTTTCCCCCTGCCCAAAATATATAAAGAAACCCAAACCTAGAATGGACCGATTCAGGACTAAGCGATCACTGTGCACACAATCTTGCAGGTGAACCTTTACTCCTCTTCAGTACACCGCCCATGGCTATGTGGTATCTTCATAGAATCATCCTAATGCTGAGTACTACCAGCTTGGGAAAGGCCCCACCATGGTTTCATGAAATACAATGAGCAGTAACCTGACAAACTGGTTTGTTTTGAACAGAGGAACTCGCCATGTTAGAAATAAACAAATATACTGCATGCCACAAAATAGATATGCATTTTTTTTAATTTTGGAGAAAATGATTCACTGGATATCAGATTTGCCCGTTGTGTGTACCGTACAAGTGCACGCAAAAAAATACTTGTTAATTCTGAGAGGAGAGTACACCTGAGTGTAGGAGGGTAGGGGTAGTATATGTGAAAGCAAAAACCTCGTTGTGATTTGACATGAACAATGACAGTAAGGTCTCAACAAAGTTTCCTTTGAAATGAAAGGGACAAAATGTTAATTTGTACTGCTATTGGTGTGTAACCCTCAAGGACAAAAAGAACTATGTGCTGATTATAACACGAAAGCAATCCCCGTTTTATCCCGGTCTCCATGTGTACATAAGTATGAATGTGAAATAAAAACCCTGCAAGAGAATCTTTGCCTATGGCTCCTTGACACTAGATACGAATTTGAATGTCACGGAAATGTGTGGCTATGTTCCTTGAGAGCGATGATGTTTAACTATATTGCTTTGTTACTTTTATTGTTTTGAGGATTTTGTCAGTTCCTCTTTGAAAAGGTGCTTTTCACACTATTTGTCAAAACAGAAGCAATAGGCTTATACACCATTCACCTGTTTCAATGGAATGTGTAGCAATGTGTAACAATGTGTGTGTGTGTGTGTGTGTGTGTGTGTGTGTGTGTGTTACTTACATAATTTTTGTCCCCTTCCTTGAGGTTATATTTCAATCTAAATATTGCAGCTTGTATGGTACATACAGCAAGAATTATCAGAATAGATTCCCTGCTAATATATACATGAACACCATGTAACCTTACAGTAGCATCATGCATGACAGAGGCAGTAACTGCCAATTCTAATGAATTATTTGTTAAGGGCAACCATGTTGCAGAGAAGAAAACGACATCTCATGAGTGCAAGAGGTTTTTTCTGAGTTTCTGTTACGTATTGTCATCATATCATCTTCAACTTCTCTGACTGTTTTTCAAATGATTGGCTTAAGAGCAAATCAAAATATATCACATTTTGCAGTCACATCATATAGCCCAATCCACACCTTCAGTGGCATTTGTTTAATATCAGAAACCCGTTGAAGATAGGGAGGCCAAATGGTATGGAAATGTATCAATTTCTGAACACTTTATAGATGCAAACCTACAAGTAGAAGATATATTTCAGAGAAAAGACACAGCTTTAGTGAGTAGAGAAAAAACAACAACAACAACAAACACTTAGGAAAAGAGAAAAGACAGAGAATGGTGTCAAGAGTGTCCGGGTATCCAAACATTTGCGATCAACTGTGTGGTGCACATTGCAGTCACTTGGCGCTTGGAAGATGAAGTAACCCCATGGCTAAGCCTCCTTTAACATGTGCAGGTGCACTTTTATCTCTTATAACGCATAGGCTACGTGGTCATATTCAGCAGAATCATCCTAATACTGAATAATACCCAGCTTGGGGAAAGGCCCCACCATGCTTCATGAAATAGGAACGAGCAGTAACCTGACGAACTGGTTTGCTTTGAACAGAGGAACTGGCCATGTTATGAAATAAATAAAATACTACCACAAAATAGAAATGTACTTTTTAATTTTGGTTAAAAAAAAATTGATTCACTGGGATGTCAGAGTTGCCTGCTAGTATAGCGTACAAGTGCGCGCAAATGAATAGTTGTTAACACTGAGAATGGAGTACACCTGTGTGTAGGAGGGTAGGGTAGTATGTGTGAAAGCAAAAGCCACTGTATGGAACTTCATTGTGGATTCTTACGAAAATGCTAGTAAGCTCTCAACAAAGTTTCGTTTGAAATGAAAAGGGCAAAATGTAATTTTGTACAGGTGTAAGTGGTAGCCCTCAAGGACAAAAAAGATTATGTGCTGATTATCAATCGAAAATGATTCCCTTTTTATCCCCGTCTGCATGGTATATAGCTATGAATGTCAAATGGAAATCCTGGAAGCGAATCTTTGCCTACCGCTCCTTGACTGTAAGACAAATTTGAATGTCATAGAAATACGTGGCTATGTTCCTTGTGAGGGATGATGTGTAACTATGTTGTTTTGTTAATTTCATTGTTTTGAGAATATTGTCGTCGATGATGATGATGATGATATGATGATGATGATGATGATGATGATGATGATGATGATGTAATTAAAAGAAAGATTCAAAAACATAATCCGTGTATAATTAAGCACACAGATTAATAAATCATCAATTCCACATGATGTATCGGTCATAAGTGGAACAACAGACAAAATGATGTGTGAATACCAGTGCCAAGTTTGTTTGGAGTACAAAATATGGTTCCTGAAACCATACACGCAACGGGAATACACTCTAATTGGCAGTGACAGACAATGTGCCAACAGCACAAAGTCAAATTTCCGCTAAATGCTCCAGACACAAGCCAAAATAACCCGTCTCCCCTGGCAAGAGAGATGCAGAGGTCGATCGGAGAGAGAGAGAGAGAGAGAGAGAGAGAGAGAGAGAGAGAGAGAGAGAGTGTGTGTGTGTGTGTGTGTGTGTGTGTGTGTGTGTGTGTGTGTGTGTGTGTGCGTGCGTGCGTGTGCGCGCGCGCGCGCGCGCGCGTGTGAGTGAGTGGGTGGGTGGGCATCTGACAG
>CM031597.1:63704262-63706762 GCA_018398815.1 Conus ventricosus | reverse complement strand
CAAAAAATGTAAAGAGGAGTTTCTTTCTTTCTTTTTTCTTTCTTTCTTTCTCTACTTTCTTTCCTTCTTCCTCCCTTTCTTTCTTCCTTCCTTCCTTTCTTTCTTTCTTTCTTCCTTCTTTCCTTTGGTTTTTCCTTCTTTCCTTCCTTTTTTTCTTTCCTTTTTTTCAGTCTTATGTCTTATGCATTTTTCTTACCAGCTGTCAACTCTATCTTAGATAAGGAGTGAATTAGGACAGAAAGTGTGTGTGTGTGTGTGTGTGTGTGTGTGTGTGTGTGTGTGTGTGTGTGTGTGTGTGTGTGTGTGTGTGGATTCTCATCAGCCGTCAACTCCATCTTGAAGTCCTATAAACCATCAGAAGTATAAATTTAAAAAGAAAACCAGTTGACTGTTACATTTTACAAGGTACATCACGTAAGATAGATACACAGCTCTGAGAGCGCTCTGTCTCATTTGAGTTTGTTGTTGTTGTTGTTGCTGCTGCTGCTGCTGCTGCTGCGTGCTGCTGCTGCTGCTGCTGCTGCTGCTACTGCTGCTGCTGCTGCTGCTTGACAGAGGAGATAAGTCCGACAGAGAAAGTGATGGCAGTTTCCTCCTGGGAAAAAACTGACCAGGCTCGTGCACTGTGGTCGCCACTTGCTCAGCAGACACTCTAACCTGTGCAAGGAGCAACTCCTCATAACTCCCACATGTGTTGTTAGGGAACCACCGAAGAAATGGACGAGACGTCTGTTGGCTAGAAGAAAAAAACAATCTGCTTGTCACATCATCGCCCCCCCCCCCCCCCCCCCCCCCCACACACACACACCCTTCTCTTCCCGTCATTAGAGGTGTGTGGCCTTCACCCACAATGTCATCACCACGAAGCTGTGGCGAATAAGATAGCAAGATGACCCACACAGCTATTGCTGTTTTTTTCTGTTTTTTTACAGTCATATTGGAATTTACGCTCTCTCTCTCTCTCTCTCTCTCTCTCTCTCTCTCTCTCTCTCTCTCTCTCTCTCTCTCTCTCTCTCTCTCTCTCCAACACAATTAAACAGTTCACAGCTCTCTGCTTTTTCTTTTGACCTGATAGTAAATTTGAATTGGAACAAGACAGTCGTGTTCAGAAAACGGGACCCGTTATGCAACAAGAGAATGACGGACATACGGTAGTCTAGAAATGCCTGTTTTTGTATATCCTACATTGTTCATACATCTTCCTTTACTTTTTATACATCTTCCTTCACTTTTTATCATCATTATTATTATTATTGTGTGTACTTATATAGCGCCTATCCTCGGTTTGAGACCCTTGAGCATGTTGTGTTTTGTAAATCCCAAAATACTGGTATGTGCACTTAACTCAATTTCAAAGTTGTAAATAATTATCGTTATATAATTATGGTTGGGAACTTACGTGCCGCATCATGCAGCTCTTGATACGGGAAACTGCCATCTGTCCACATTGAAGACATTTCGATGGGCTGATTTCAGGCGTCATGGGCTGATTTCAGGCGCCAAAGGACCTTGTATTCGACGAAATTGATCAGCATCCGATTTACATAAATTTGGTGAAACGTTTCATCCATTACTGGCTGCAAGCAGCATAAATCGGTGACACACAACCAGAGAAAAAAAAGTTTATCAGATGTTTTCTAATATGGATGAAAGAGACAAAAGAAAATGGGCGTCCAATTTCAGTCGCGGTCGCAAACTGTGCCAGTTTGATTTTGGATCTGTGTACCCCAACCAGGTATTGCAGGATGTCAGTTGTTGCATTAGTTCAAAGACAGAGTCATTCTGTGTAGATGGCAGGATTAAGATCTCCACATTTATAACAATGAGTCATTCGTTGTAATTACGACTTTTTGCACCGTGTGTGACGTAAAAATGTATTGAAAGATAATATTAATGTGTTTTGGAAATAGCTGTTCATCACTACGAGGCACGCTCTGTCCGATTTAAATTTTCCTTTCGGCAAAACAAAACTAAACAAAACAAAACGGTTTCTCAGACAGTGTACATTTTGTATTATGCAATCCTGTTAAAGAAAGCTCTATACCACTCAAGCATTGCAAATAACCTCGCCAACTGATTCTTAAAGGGCCACTTCCACCATTTTCTTGTGTCTCGCTCAGCACATTTCTCCTCACTGCATTTTTGTCTGATAAAAGACTGTTGATACTTCCGATGAAATGTTTCACTTTTCACAGCCCACACACACACACACACACACACACACACAAAACCACGGGTCTTACTGTCATCCAGTCTGCGCATTGATCTGTTTGTGCTTGACTTTAAAAACTGTCTGAACTATGCTGATTTGTCAAGCATTCCCCTGGCCGTGTCATAGACCTGACAGAGCAAATGATAACCGGCCTACAAGGACTGGGGGAAACAGAGAGCAAAAGAAAGGAAGGTCGAGCTCCGATCTCATGAAGCTGGTATCTCGTTGCTTTTGAGAAATCTTCTCCAATGCTCTTGTCAAAGTCCGCTTCAATCAGCTTTCCAGTTT
>CM031597.1:63685059-63702747 GCA_018398815.1 Conus ventricosus | reverse complement strand
GTACTGCTGCCAATTGACTTCTATGGTTCCCAGAGTTGTCTACCCTGACCTAAACGAAGCGGGACACCATTTCCTGAGCACCCTTACTGACGACAAATATTGCCTGGTCGTGGACCCGACAGCGTGAGTATACATCCTCTTCTTGAGGTCGCTGTCGCGAGACATAATGACTTTGATTGTTTTTTGTGCGAATGTAATAACACACACCACACACACACACACACACACACACACACACACACACACACATACACACAACACCATATGCGCGCATACGCATAAACCGTGTCAACAAGAACATCGAAACTCCTCCCACCGTAACTATTGTGAGTTCATTACTTTAAAAAAAAAAGATACACGAGTTTTATTTTCTTGAAGAAGCGTCTTGTTGAAGAAGCGTCTTGTCCTATAGGTTTGTGTGTGTTGGATGCAGGCCGAGCCCTAAGGGTTAGTTTAAAGCCCTCTGTGAGATGCCGTAGGGGTGTGGTGACAAGGTAAGGTAAGGAAAGGTGATGTTGCTTACAGCCCAGCCGACCACAAAGGGCCATATCAGGGCAGTCACCTCGCTGAAGTCAACTCACAAGTCATTATCGAAAAAAAAGGAAAGAAAAAAAAAAGAAACAAAACAACAACAAAAAAAACAACCCTCATTCACACAACCCTTGAAACACACCGTCGAAAAACACATCCGATTTTTTGTTTGTTTTTTGTTTTGTTTTTTTGTTAAAAATCTGTCCTCTTTCCTCCGTAAAGTGCGGACAAGGAGGGGTGTAAGGGGGTCGCCGTCCACTGTGGCCGGCTCGTCGCCTAGCAACTTAATTTCATTAGAAAAAGAAAGAATTTTTACAGGGGCGGATCACACAGTGGCAAAGAGGCGGGGTGGTGTGAGGTGGGCAATGACAGGGTTTCCGGACCCCTATCCTCTCGCAGGCCTTATTCTGAAAGTATGAGAACAGAAGTCGCCTTAAAGGGGCATTCTGAAAAAAAGTTTAAAAAACAAGCAAACAAACAAACAAACTTGAATTAAAGTGATGAAAATACAAACAAACAAATCAATCAATGAAATGAATAAATAGATAAATAAATGAATATACACATAAACCGATAAATACACACAGAACTAACCAAAACTAAACAAATAACAAATAGATGAATGAATGAATGAATGAATGAATGAATGATTAAAGAAGACCACGTCACAGCCTGACGGCAAAACACGTCACCATCAGTGATTTCGCTAGATTTCGTCAACAATATGCTGATTAGTGATTTAATAGATCCTTACCCTCACTTTTTATTTTCCTCCCAGTGATCCCCACCTCTGTAATACCCCCCCCCCCCCCCTCCCCCCTCCCCCGCTCTCAAAACTTCCATTCACAAGCATCAGTTCAGTTCAGACCCACACCCCCCTCCCGCCCTCTCCTGTCCCTCCTCTCTCTCCCTCTTCTCTCACTTGCTTCTCACGCTTCCTGCATTCTTCGTTGGGTTTTTTTTGTGAGTTTGTTTGTTTGTTTGTTTTTCTAATTCGCTTCTGTGAACATAAACCAAAAATTGCCTCTCCCTAACCCCTCTACCCACCCTTCACCCCTCTCTCTCCTCTCCTCTCCGCCCCTTCACCTCTCTCTCTCTCTCTCTCCTCTTTCTCTCTCTCTCTCTCTCCTCTCTCTCTCTCTCTCTCTCTCTCTCTCTCTCTCTCTCTCTCCTCCACATTCTACCGCTCCCATCATTTTCCTGAACGAAGTGATCGCCCCTGAGTTCATACATCCGAAGACAGGGTGTGGCTATCTACATGGTAAGGTAATCAGAGAATAGCGACCAAAGCGGTCTTTTCACTGCGTGAAAATGCCCCCGATAAGCAGGCTTTTGCTTGTGAGGGTGTTCATTCTGGATGACCAACACCCCGCTCCCCAACACCCCCCCCCCCTTTTTTTTTTTCCCTCCCTCCTTTCTTCCCTTCCAAACGTGTTCCGATAAGACATGGCAACAGACCAACAAAAGTAACATCTTCTGGTGTGAATGGAATAGGAATATAACAAATTGCTGATGTTGTTCCAAGTGATGCGGCATTTTCTCCCACTGCACGCACAGACTTACCCAGAATCATGTCAGCCCTCATGCCTATGGCGAAACACTTCTTCAGCCGGCATGCAGAGCAGAAACGACGAGTCCGAACGTTGATGGGCAAGATCTCTGAAAGGCACACTCCTGCAACTGAAAACCGACAAGAATTCATGCATGACACTGTATTCATGAAACTGAAAACCGTCAAGAATTCATGCATGATACTATGTCTTCGTAAAACACAAAACCAACAAGATTTCATGCATGATACCAACTCTGCATGAAACTGGAAACCGACAAGATCTAATGCACGTGAGAGAATGTAAATATGTGAGTTCAAGCTCACCCATGTTATTTTGCACGAAAACCCCCCTTTTCACATCTAAATCACGTCCATCTCATGTCAGTTTTAGCCAAAATAACACCTGTTTTACAAAAAAATTAACACGCAAAACCGCCAAAAATTGACGTAATCAGTACATTGAAACGGGGGCTTACGTGCTAGATAAGATTAGGGTGATCGTGACCCCGCATATTTACATTCTCTCCAAGGACATAAAAATCTAATGGTTTACAGCACGCTCTTCCACTTCCAACACCATAATAAATCAGAACAAACAACTGGCTTTCCATCTTGGTTAGTTATTTTTACATCTAATGAATTTATAGGTCATTAATTAGTTCTTTAAATTCACTGTTTTTTCCAACTGAGATTAATCGATAATCGCAAAATCCTGCCCTAGTTGATGGCAAAACCTTTAGAACTTAGACGGGTAGCCATCAAACAAATTAGTATCTGTTCTTAACTGTTGTAAATGGACATACAACATTGGGTTCACAAGAAAATCAGAAGGTTTACTACCTTCAAATTGATAAACATCTTCTCTTGTACTAAATCTATAAGTTCTATCGCTACCGTAAGAAGCCTAAGATTCTTGCAAGCCCCTTAGGAAAAGTATACTCTCTTCTTTCTTCTAGTGGGAAATGTATAGTAATTCTGAGGTTTGCTTCGTTAATTTTCAACAATATACTATATTCGCTAAGTACTTCTTTTAAAGAACAAAAGTTGTAGTAACCATCAGGTATTTGCACATTAGTTATTTGATTGCCCGCCCCGTTACTAATATTGATCCAGTTATTTTGGGCTTCTTCAGATACGTTAGCCCACATAACTTTAAAGCCAATTTCTTTAAGGGCAATCCTACAACTCCCGCGCCAATTAACAATTGGATGCGTTAAGAACACACGCTCGTTTTGCTTGGTTATATAGATGTACATCTTTTTTATAACTATTTAAAAAAATTAATTTAAATATAACGAAAGTGTTATTAACGTCCGCGGGACTTAGACCTCCCTACTTTTCTAATGCGCTCTTCTACTTCCAGCTCTATCAATAAATTAGAACAACAACTGGCTTTCCATCTTGGTTAGTTATTTTTACATCCAATGAATTTATATTTACGCTATTTAATTCTTTAAATTGACTGTCTCCGTCAAACGTATATAACTGATAATTGCAAACCCCCGCCCCAGTTGGTAGCAAAACCTTTAGAACTGTTGACGGATTGCCAGCAAACAAATTAGCACATGTTCTTAACTCTTGTAAATGAACATACAACACTGGGTTCACGAGAAAATCAGAAGGTTTATTGCCTTTAAATTGATAAACATCTTCTCTTGTACTAAATCTATAATCTTTGTCACTGCTGTGAAAGCCTAAAATTCGAGCAAGCCCTTTAGGGAAAGTATACTCTCTTCTTTCTTCTAGTGGGAAATTTATAGTAATTCTGAGGTTTGCCTCGTTAATTGTTAACAATATGCCAAATTCGCTAAGTTCTTCTTTTAAAGAACAAAAGTTGTAGTAGCTATCAGGTATTGTTATATGAGTTACTTGATTTGCCTTGTTCGCCATTAACATTAATCCAGTTATTCTGAGCCTTTTCAGATATGTTAGCCCACATAACTTTAAACCCAATTTCTCTAAGGGCAACCCTATAATTGCCGCGCCTATTGTCAATTGGGTACGTTAAGGGCACACGTTGTTTTGTTGGTTTATATAGATGCACATCCTTTTTATAACTATTTAAATAATTAATTTAAAAAATGGAGCCTTTTAAATATAATGAAAGTGCTACTTACAATGTAGGAGAGTTTTATAACCCCAAATCTTTGGACTTCAGCAATTTAACCATTGCAGTAGATGAATCATATGGCTTCCAAGTCAGACTTGTAAACCCACTAACTAAATATTTAAATCCGCCAATAAAGAGTGACAGAGTGCCATCAGCATGGTCATCCCACCCTATGGCCTTTTCCAGAATCAGTTAAATTTTGCCATTTACTGCGCAACCACTGGCTGTGGCGTTTCATATGCAAACCATTTAAACCACCCCAATCTTTTAGTAAGGTCAGTATATAACTTTCATGTTTATTACCAGTACAGACGCATACTAACCGAACTGCAAGTGCCCCTCCCCAACGACAACGCGTTTAATCCATTCAACAGTCCAATGAACAATAATGCATATGAAAGAATCTGCAACGAATTTAACATTAACCCTTTAACTGACTTTAGACAAAAGTTAGACCACAGCCATGGGTTGGGCACATTGTATTTGTGGGGTGAACATAGAGAATATAATTATGATTACTGGCCTGGCCACACCTCTTTCCAACCAAACGCACAAGTTCGATTGGGATCCATAGAACAAAAACACCTAATGCTTGGACAACATTTAATCTTAGATGAAAGTAAAGGCTTAACAATGCCAGGAGTACAAAGACTTAATGACTCCATAAGGACATACGTTTGGGGTCTATTAGGAGCACAAGCGCAGACCAAGTCTAGCATAGTAGATCAGTCTACAGGCTTTGATGCTAGAAAACAATTTTTAGCCAATTCAGAAGATGCTATTAACTCTCGCTGTTGATTTGCCCGCCAGCATACAAAGGTATCAAGACGTTCTTGCACATGCTAGGTCAAAGGTTGACTTTGTTGTAGGCCATGGATTATACATGCTACCCTCTGACCTTAGACTACAGATTGGCATGATACAGAATTATAACAATGAAATCCTCATAGCTGGAGATGATCAAAACTTAGGGCACAATCAAGGTTTAAACACAAGGCCCGCCCCATCCATTTTAAAAAAAAAGTACCTAGCCTTGAAGAAAGTGATCTAGTTATAAGCGCCCCAGAAAGCGATCCGCCACCAGTTATAAAGCCATCCACAACCAGAAAGCAGCCAGAAAGCACGCCACCTGTTGATCTACCTTACACTGACAGCCACACTAGCGAAAAGACGGCCCTTGTTGTGTTTTTTAACTTTTACTGGATTAGCCATACTTTATTTCACTAAAAATTAATCCAGCAGCTAACGCTCCTAATGTCCACAGATGGTCAGCCATATAACCAGCCACCTTACCTATAGTAGACAAAACCCAACTAACAACACTGCCAATTATTCCAGGCAGAGCATCAAGCGCTTTGGCAGCTAACTTCTTTAATAAGTTTGCTAGATGAATGTAATTGTTTTCTAATCCAACTTTTACCAGGCTGAGGTGTTGGAGGCGTTACTGGCCCTGTTGGTGCGCTGCCAGTTAAAGCATAAACGAGTGTAGAGATAGCAAACCCAACAGCCGTTAATATACTACTATTGTAATCCCCTGTTCCCTGAACAGAGTCCTTATTTCTTTCTGCTAGCGTAGTGTTTTCATAAAGTGTTCTGTTTATAGTTTCTCTTATTCTGCTTGTTTGTGATGCTAGCTGCGCTCTGTTAGTAGACAGCACTTCTAACCTAGCCGCCCTTTCTATCATTAAATCCTGTATTTTCTGCTGTATTATAACCTTTTCTTCTTGCCCTAAATTGTTATCATCTGCATCAGCCAGCTTATTTTTTTCTTCTTCTATCTCTCTATCCAGCTCACCAAGTTTTGCTAAATTGTTTGTTAGTTCACCCCTTATTGTTCGCAGAGCGGCATTAAGCCCCAGGATTTCACGCATAGGCAATGGCGAATCTTCAATTGTTTTTAACTGCGTCTCCTCATTAAAACTCGTCTCAATTTCTGCTATTAGTTCATCTGCTGTTCGATTTAACTCTTGAAGAGGTATGTTTTGTATTTCAGATTGTGTTGGCAACTCTTGCCCCAAGTTTTGTAAAAGACTCACAGCCTCAGACCTTAAATCGTCAATAAAGTTTAATTGCCTTCGGTCAACAACAGGGAGATCTCTAAGAATTGTGGCCCTGCTTAAAAACTGGGTTGGGTCTGGCTTTGCAGTAAGCCGTACACTCTTTCCTTTACTGGTTCTTACATACAAATGATTATTTTTATCTGTTGAAAAATCAGAAACCCTAAGTGCTCCTGGCTGTTCTCGCCCCATATGGCTATATAATGATTCAATTCTATCTAGCAATCGTATTTGGCTTAACCCTACTCCTTGGCCTGCTGCTGCTCCTTCAATTTCTTCTTGCAATGAAGGGCCTAGTTCATCTTCATCTTCTTCTTCAATAGGTTCAATCGCGTCAAAATCTTCATCCATATTTTTTATTTATATTCTTTTTTGTTTTATAAAAAATGAACTCATACGGTTGTGACCTGACCCATACAGAAAAGAAAAGGAACCCCACGGTGTAAAAGGTATAAGGCAGACTGTAATTAGTGTAAATACTCCATCAACAGTTCAGCCTGGACAAGGTTTAACAGTCAAGTTCCCTGATCTTGGCGCTGACGATGTTATAATGCCAGGCACTGCTAAACTATCATTCAAAATAGATATTACATCGACAGATCCTAATGCTACGGTTGTTGCTAATTTAGGTAGAGCTATCGTTAATCACATAGCAATCAAACTGGAGGGAAAAGGGTTTTTTTTACTAGGCGAGGCAGATATTTTTGCCCTATATTCTGATCTATGGCTACCTAAAAAAGAAAGGAAAGAGAAAGTTTATCAGGAATACAAAGCCCAAACGGTCTCAAGCACAGACTTAAAGCGGAGGATGCAAAGAACGATGTTAAAGATGAGGCAGTAGCAGAAGCATTTGGCAACAGATTCTGCATCCCTCTAGATTTTGAACTGTTAAAGACACATATGCCATATTACCAAGGCGCACTAAAAGAAAAACTTACTTATGAACTGGCATTTAATCCTAGCGGTTCTGTGTCTGTCTGAAGACCCTTTAGCTACATACGCGGTTAGCGACATCTCTCTTGAGTTTGATGTTGTTACTAACCCTGAACTGGCTAGAACAATCTTAACCCAGTATAAAAGTAAAACGGTTATTTATTATGAAAACGTTGCACGCCATTACAGAAAACAGAAACAAACGAGACACTCTCTGGAACATACATCTAAATCAGGCTCTGAAGTCTTTAAAAGGAATTTTGTTCTTATTTACTGAAGAAACAACTCCTTTTCAGAGAGAATCAGAAGCGTTTTATAATCCAAAAATTGAGAAGGTTGACTGTGTAATAAATGGCAGGTCTGATCGGCTGTATTCAGGGCGTGGACTTTTACCTCACCAACACTTTGATGAAATAAGAAAGTTGTTCGCTGGAGGTAGGCAAAGAGATCCTGCAGTTGATCGTGTATGTAAAAAACTTCGCCTTTATGATGTAAGGCTTGAAGACTACTTAATAAACAAATATGGGCTGTGGCTGGATTTTAGATCTACATTTGACAACAGATTGTTTGGAAGTGGAGAAAGGATAGGGCAAGGACGGTATACAAATAAATATTCACAAGAAAGCAGACGGAGACGGCCCAATAAAAATACACATTTTTATGGTTTGTGATGCTCAGTTAAACATTGAAGAAAACAGACTAAAAGATGTGGCTTATTAAAATGCAGAAGAAATATTCTAATAAAAACAGATGGATAGATTAAAGTTTCTGCCAAAAGATCCGCACTGTTCTCTTATTTGCGGGATTACGGGGTGTGGGAAAACTGTCTTCGTACTTGATTTGTTACAAACAATATATAGGTTTCATTACGAGCACATTGTTATATTCTGCACAACTATTAAGCACAACAAGTCTTACAAAGAAAGGAAGTTTATTTGGACAGACGATAATATATTTCTAGTTGATCCTAGCGACAAACTGAGCGACTGTTTAGAACATTACTATAGACTATTTGAGGAACTGAAACACTGTTTATTATTGATGACTGTTCAGCTGAACGAGACATTGTTAAAAAAAGAAAAGCTTTGTCAAAGCTAGCCTTTAGTGGCGCCACGCCTTAGTTTCTGTGTGGCTCTTAACTCAAAAATACAATGCTGTCTTAAAAGACTTTAGATCGCAGTTAAAATCAGTCTATTATTTTACACTAAGGACAAAGATAGTTTTGAAGAATGTTTAAGTGAAAATTATATAATAAGGGACAAAGATGAGCTAAAAAAAATAAAGGAACAGTTAGAAAACATCTAAGCACGCTAAGCTATGCTTACAGACTGACCCCCCAGTTCAATACGTTTGTTTATTGTAGATTGTTTATTACTGGTTGCTTACAACAATTTGTTTATTATAATTTGTTTATTATAAAAAAGAATGTCTCGAGGGCCAGAATCAAAAGCGCAGCTAGCTCCTAAATGCACTGCAGTAGAGCTAAAAGACCTAGGAGACACAACCGAGTTTGATCTAATAGGAGTGCCAGGAAATGTTTATGGATTTGAGTACACAGATGATGGGGCTTACAAACGAACAGAAATTGAAGACAAAAACGACAGCAATATCCTACCCTAGAAGAGATAAGAAACTTAAGGGCAAACGATTTTGGCAAACGTGAATACAAACTTCATAAAAGAGAGAATGCTTGGGCGTTGCTTCCTGAAATTGACTGGAATTTAAAGTTTGAACTACGAAGCCCCAATGTTATACTATGATAAGAACAACAATTTTAGAAAAGCCTTAAATGCTGGTCCTATTCTTGTTAGCCTTGTCCCAGGAACACAACAGAAAAAGCAGATTGAAATAACTAAGCGAGGTTCTGAATATGTGCTACAGAGAAAGAAGTCCTTAGCTGAAGTGGGGGTGACAGCGTCGGCTTAGAATTTACCCCCACGCTAGAATCACTACCTAGGCAAATGACGATGATTTTTCGCTTATTTATTACTCCGAGGGAGGGCGAAACTAGTTTGCCAGAACATGCCTTTATTAGAGGCATACAAATAAAGGCTGAAAAACTTGGATGGGCCTCTTAAGCTCGTTATTGTTATTACTAAAAACGGAGATGAAATAAACACCCTTACATCATCCGACAAGGTTACTATAATGGTTGACAAAGACAAACTAACAGTACTCGACTTTATTTTCATTAAGTATGTTGATTTTATTGCGTTTTACTCTGTTGATGAAGTGCTGCCAGAGGGATTACTAAGAAGATATGTATAAGATTAATTAATAAAATAATCTTGATTAAAAAATGGAGGTTCAACAGTTTAGGTTAGAGCAAATAACTGAACTTCAAAAGGAAATAGAAAGCGACTTGGATAAGTAAGGATTACTAGAAAGAATATATGCTAAAGCTTTAAATACTCTTTCTTATGTAATTACTGGCTCATCGGCCGTAGCTAGCGTAAGTGCGGATCTAGTGTTACTCTTTTAGCCACCGGGGCCGGGGCGCCGGCCTCGTTAGCATTAGGAGGTCTTGGGTTAGGGTTAGGCGCCGTGTCTATGATTGTAAGTGCTGTTTTAAAAAAATTAACTCCTAAATTACAAAAGCACACTGCCATTGTAGCTCTAGCATCGGCAAAACTTTGTTCATTAAGATTAAGAATAAGCAAATCATTACAGGATGAAAACATTACAGACGAAGAATTTCAGAAGCTTATGGCTGACGGCGATGATTACAGACGACAAAAAATTGAACTTCAAAAGGAGTGGAGAAAGACTTTTACTTCACAACAGATAGACACTGATGCAATTAAACAGGACATTGAAAAACAAACACACGATCAGTTAAACCCAAAATAGACAAAAAAATAAGTTTAACAAAATGATTTACAGACTAGTCGCCCTAAGGCAATTTACACTGGCAGTACTGAATGGCTGGCCCGCGCTTCTCTTATTGATTGCATCCCCCACCGCCGCTACTCGCCCGCATCAATACTAAACTGTGCTACTGTGTAGACCGCCGGCCCAGAGACGCCGTCTGTTTCAGCCAGTCCAGAGTTTGTCGTCTGCTATTCGAGTCCGACCAGACATGCGTAGTGAGATTTCTGTCACTGTATTTCCGGTGAAAAACATTTTCGCGAGTAAGTTGACCTAATTCCGCTTCTGAAAATTTGCTTCGCCGGAAAAGGCGTGACGGAAATTCCCCACTGCACATGCGCTAACCTCATTAACATGATGAAATCGAAACAACATTTGTGAGTGCGCATGTGTTAACCTTAGTGGATGCATTAACATGATGAAATCGAAACAACATTTGTGAGTACGCATGTGCAAATATAAATTAGGATAATGAAATCCTAGACATGGACGAATATCTCCCAAGCCAACCCTCAACTAACCAGTCATCAACAGCCAGCCATCAACAAGCCAGCCCTCAACTAGCCAGCCTTCAACTAACCAACCGTCAACAAGTGGAACTCGTGTATTTCGTTTTCTTAGAAAGCGTTGCGACAGATTCGAGTATTTCAACCACTGCGTTAAAAGTCCGCCTTTCCAGAAAGAAAAACGAACTTCGTAGATTAAAAGAAAAAAGTAGAAAGACAAAAACAAAGAATACGGGATCTTACAAAAGAAGTAAGGACAACAGAGACACAGATAGACCAAGTTAATCAAGAAATATCTTCATTAAAAAATTTAGCAGTGGGTTGTGATTCTCAATCGCAGTCTGAGTGAAGAGCATAGCGCCAGCGTTACAGCGGTCAATATTCTTCGTAGAACCCGTCAGGTAAGTTATTGATTTTTTCCTATTCGCCACTAAACACGCGCGCACTGCAACGCATGTTTAGGAGAGAGGAGGGAGAGAGGAGAGGCGGAGACGGGCAGAGAGAGGCATAGAGAGATGCTGCGGATTATTTAATTATTTTAATTTATAATTTTATTCTTGTTTAAAAAATGAAGCCAGAAGAAGTTAGAAAGCTTACTTATATACTTCACAAGTTGAATTGGAAGGCTCATAGAGAAAGGTTAAGGAGCGGGTTTGAAACATCAATTACTGATCTTTTTAATCACATAAATATACAAACAAGAGTGAAGAAGTCCATCAGTGAAATACAAGATTATTGGCCCCCACAGCCATAAAAATTGTTTGCCATTTTAATTGATTATATGGATTCTAATTTTATGGATGTTGTGGATGTTTCTACCGGCCCTGAAGGAGTAGTAGCTATTAGCTTTAATGAAAATCAGATTAGAAAAGACTATAAATAACAGTTGAATTTACAATTATTTTTTTTATTTATTTTAGATTTAAAAATGGCTGCCGAACTCAGTGTATCTGATTTAAAGAAGTGTAATGAACTATTTAACGAGACAATGAAAGTGTTAAACATTGATTTTAGTGAATTTGGGTTTGAGGATGATATAGACAATATAATAAAAGATCATAGTGAACTATTTAACGAAGCAACCAAAGTGATGAACATTGACTGTAGTGATTCAGAAAAAGCTAAAATGCTGGCGGATGTTATTATAAGGTTAACGTGTCTTGACGTGTTGCAACGCTTGGGCGAATAATAAAAGCGCGTTTTTACTTACTTTTATATATATTTATTTTTTTAATTTACGTAAATATTTTGAGTTGAAAAAAATGAGCCTCACAAACGCGTCTGAGTTTGAAAAACTGCCGGCCAGCGCACTGGTGAAAGGTAGTGACAAACAATTAATCAATATGTTTAGCGAAGTAGACATGAACATAATTAACCCCTCAAACGTTCATGAAAGCGTAGCATATGCTATCTCTAAAATCCAGAGTCTATTCAACGCGAACCACCAGTAAAAGTGTTGTTGGCCGTTCTGATTGATTATATAACGCCTGTTGATACTAACATGCCAGTCTGGGTTTCAACTAAACAGAAAGAAGTTATTAGCTATCACGACTTTAACTCTGACTGGGCTGACTACATGCTTACACAGTTTAACCATGCAAGTGAAGAAGCAAAGTTAAGGGGTTCTGGCTGGTCTGAAGGGACAGTCCTTGAAATCAGATTAAGACAAACAAAGTTCTATCCTATAGTTGGCAATTCTCACCTTCCTCTCCCCAAAGAGTTAGTTTTAAAACGAGCAGTCTTAAACATAAAAATCCTGACAACATGTGTTTTATGTGGTGTGTTTTAGCGCATTTACACCCCGTTATAAAAACGCAGAAGAGTATCTAATTATGAAGCATATAAGCAAGAGCTGAACTTTGATAACATAACCTTTCCAGTGAGTATAAAAAGTATAATCTCAGTTTGAAGAACAAAACAAACCAATCACTGTAAGCGTATACACATGGTCTGTAGAAGTTGATATAGTGCCTCTAAGGGTTTCTCCCAACGCTCCTACTTTAGGCGAACCGCTTGACAAACATATAGACTTGATACTGTTTACAGACGGCCCTAAGAGTCATTATGTATTAATCAGAACAATAAAGTAGACTTATGGTTTTACATCAAAGAATCGTGCTAAGAAAGAGCTTTGTAGAAGATGTTTGGTTAGAATCCCCACTATAGAAGCAGCCGCCAGTCATAGAACTCATTGTAAAAGTTTTGTAGACTGTGAAACCGAACTCCTCACACCTAAACCAGGGTCTAAAGTATAGTTTTAAAAATTTACACAAAATGCAGATGAGCCCGTACGGGTTTATGCTGACTTTGAATCAATCTTGCCACAGTACTACGGCCGACAACAACAAGAACAAAAAACAACCTTATTAACCCACCATCAGATCTGTTCTTATGCGTTTATTGTTGTTAGGTCAGATGGGGTACACACACGCCCAAAGATTTATAGAAGCCCCAACGCAGCTAGTAAATTCTTAGAGCAGATGAAACAACTTCGCAATCAATTATCCAACCAACTAAATCTTTCAGACATTGTTATGACTCTGAAGACCAAGAACGCTATGACTCATCTACACACTGTTGGATATGTAATAAAGAATTATTAGGCGATACAGTAAGAGACCACGATCACATTACTGGAAAGTTCAGAGGGGCAGCGCACAACAATTGTAATCTTCAGCTTAAGGTTGACCCAAGACATGGAAACTGCCTATCTTCTTTCATAACCTAAGAGGCTACGATTCTCATTTCATCATGCAAGCAGTGACTTCTGAATATAAGAGGGTTACCTGCATTGCACAGTCTTCAGAAAAGTACATGACTTTTACTCTTGACTCTTTATCCTTCTATGACTCTGCCCAACATCTGATGGCTAGTTTGGATAAGTTAGCAGGATCTTTACAAGACTTTCCAATCACAAAACAATACTTTGATCCATCTTTAGTGCGTAAAGGAGTTTACCCCTATGAATACATGAACTCGTGGGACAGGTTTGATGAAGACTCGCTTCCTCCTAAAGGCGCTTTCTTTTCTAGTCTTAGAGGCAAAGACATAACTGACTCTGAATATGAATATGCACAGAAGCCTGGACAGAATTACACTGTCAAACAATGGGCGACTATCATGATCAGTATTTATTGGCTGACGTGTGTTTATTGGCAGACGTCTTTCAGAATTACAGAACTACATGCATGAAACATTACAGCTTAGACTCATCACATTACATCTCTGCCCCAGGCCTTTCTTGGGATGCTTTCTTAAAGTCTACAAACATCAAGATTGAACTTAATTTCTGATCTACCCACACTTCAGATGATTGAAGACGGGTTGAGGGGAGGTATTAGCATGGCCTCACATCCTTACTGCAAAGCCAACAACAAGTATTTAGACGACTATGATCCCACTAAACCATCCAACTATTTAATGTACTTAGACGCCAACAATCTGTATGGATGGGCCATGAGTCAACCACTCCCACTGAGAAACTTTACAATGATAAAAGGGCCTCATAATGTTAATACTGTGTTAAGTATGTTGTCACAGCTTCCACCTGATGAACTACACGATCTCCATAACGATTACCCCCTAGCCGCAGAAAGATTAAAGATGAGTCCTATCGAACCTCCTAAACTTGTACCCAATCTTCGCAACAAAACTAAATATGTGGTGTCATTACAGACTGTTACAGTTTTACCTAAGACACGGACTGAAACTAAGAGCTGTTCACAGAATCATTGCTTTTGACCAAGAACCCTTTATGAGACCATACATCAAAAAGAATACTGATCTTAGAACCCAAGCCACTGACGCTTCAGAAAAAGACTTCTTTAAAACTGATGAACAACAGTTGTTTTGGCAAAACTATGGAAAATCCACACAAACGTAAAGATGTAAAATTAGTTACAAAAGAAAACCAAGCAATTAAGTTTGCCTCTAAACCTAACTATCAAGACTTTAGAAGATTTAACGACAGCCTGGTTGGCATTATGATGAAGAAAAAGGATGTTAAGTTGGACAAACCTGTGTTTATCGGCTTCACCGTATTAGAGTTGTCAAAGTTATTGATGTTAGAATTTCTCGTACGACTACTTTAAACCGCGGTACCCAGAAGCAAGAGTTCTTTATACAGACACTGATAGTTTTATTCTAGACGTCCCAACAGAAGACTTCTAAAAGGATTTAGAAACAGAAGTAGCTAAAGGAGCTGATGGGTGGTACGACACATGCGACTATCCAAAAGACAGTCCTTTACATTCAACTGCGAACAAGAAAGTGATTGGAAAGATGAAGGATGAACTCAATGGGACAGTTATAAAAAGAATATGTTGGTTTGCGGTCGAAGATGTATAGCGTTGCTAGCCAGACTTCTGTAATGAAGAAGGCTAAAGGCATAAGTAAAGAAGTTGTCAAAAAAAATATATCTCACGATAACTACAAGCAAGCTCTTTTTGAAAACAAAGTATTTCATCACACAAATGTTAATTTGCGCTCTACTCTTCATCAAGTAAACACAACTGCCGTTAACAAGAAATCCCTAGTCTCTAACAATAACAAGAGAACTTACGTCAATCCTGAGTTTTCATATGCTGTAGGGCATTGGAGAACTTTAAAGATTAACTTGGCTTGTACTTAACTTAAGAACCTAACAAGAACCTAACTTGTACTTAACTTAAGAACCTAACTAGTACTTATTTAAGAACCTAACTAGTACTTATTTAAGAACCTAAACTAGTACTTAAAAAAGAACTTATTTTTTTTGCACTTAACTTGTAATTTACTTGCACTTAACTTAAAAAGTACTTTCTATAACTAACTTAACTTGTACTTATTTAGTTCTTAACTTGTACTTTATCTAGTTCTTAAAAACTATTCCATAGAAAATGGGTCTACTGCAGGAGGTTGTACTTTTTTTGCAGAAGCTGGTTCTTCTTCTTTTACTGGCTTTGTGGGGGTTTGTAACTTTGCTGCTAAGTATGGTGTTAGGCATTTATATGCTAAAACTCCCCCACCAACAACAACAGCAGCCAATACATAATAATACATCTTATCGTTTGTTTGTGATTGTGCTGTTGTTAATTGCGATGGCGGTGCTGGCGGCGATGTTGTATTACTATCTAACAATTTTGTTTTGCTGATTGGTTTGCTTTTTGCAGTCTGTTCCATTCAGCTAGTTTACGCCCAGCCTCAACACGTCCGGGGCTTTTAGACTTAGTAACATTACTCACTGTGGCACATTCACTTGTGGTACATTTCTGCTCTTTCGGAGGGCCCTGCGGACTGTCCTGCGGGGTCTTCTTCTCCTGATCGCTCATTTTTTTTATTGCGATTAAATTTAATATGATCAAAATTAATATGATTAAAAGTAATTAATCCCATGATGAATGGACATAGCATAGTTCCAAATCTGTAATACATGTCACATGCAAGAGTTTCTAGGGACTTGTTTAAAACCGGATTTTGTGATAATCGTATTTTAAATCTTCTTCTGAATCAACCGGCGCCATCTTACTTACTAACTTAGCATATAGGCTAATCATTGTCTGTCCCACTGATCTAACCATTTTTGACCCTAGCTGTGCTTCGTACCTAGCGTAGTACTTCTCAACGTCTGAAGTAGACAGTTGCTGGATCTGTTCAATACTTAGTTCAACACCTAAATACTGTGTAGTTTTTCCACACGCGGCCAGAGAGTATAATCTTTCTTTATGGCAGTTGTCTGCGGAGTAGTCTGCCTGCTCCTCACACTTTAATAGTTCGTCACAATCCATTTTAAAAGCAATAAAAAATAATATAATACTTTTAAAACCATGAGTTTAACGTTAGTTAATTATGCAGTGCCTATAGTTGGCGTTATACTATAGTTTATTCAACCCTTGCAAAATGTTTGTTAGGAATAAAACCGCCTAACATGGGAAAGATAGAAGATTCGCCAAAACTAGTTGCAACTTTATTTTAGCTTTAACAACAAAAGATTATCTGATTAAAAAGCACATAGACAGCCTTTCGTATTATGATTATTTTAATTATTTTTTTTAGTTAATAAAAAGATGAGTGAAAAAAAGATTATCAATACAATTTACCACTCTGCTGTGATTAGCGGGCTTAGTATAGGCTATAGTGTGTTAGCAAAAAACATGTTTAAAATGAAGCCAGCCGACCTAGGAAGGTTAGACATTGAGGACATTGTTAAGGTTATAGTTGTAATTACTGCAGGGATTGCGTCAAAAGACTTTCTTGTTACACAGGGGATTATCCCAGAAAATATTAGTTCATAGAAAGATTAATTCATAAAATATTAATTTATAAAAAGATGGCAGGAGTAGTTATGATGGTAGGAGGAGCTATTGTTAATGCATTGGCCTTCTCTGGCAGCAATTATATGTTTAGTAAATTACGGTCCGATGAAGAGAGAGAACGGCATAACAAGGCAATGGAAGATTTAGCTAAGGCAAGAGACGCTTATGAGAAAAGACGAATTGCCCACTTGGACTTTATTAATAAAAAGTTAAAAGAACAGAGCCATGCAGAGCACACATTTACAGACGTTGATGAGGCAATGAATGAGTATTACTTAGTGACAGGAAAGAAGTTTCTAACATCGCCGCCGCCAGAACTGTCTGACTTTTATGAACCATCTGAGGAACAGAAAATAGCAGAGATAGGCTTTATTATAGGCGCTATGGGAGCAATCTCTCTTCTCGCATATTTCAATCTAAAAACAATTAAAAATACAATTAAAATATGAACAATACGAAGTACAAAATATATTATTCTCCTAAAGGGTATTGGAAAGGAAAGACCGCTATTGAAAAACTAAGTAAAGCTGCTAGAGTGTCTGAATCAGATGCGAAAGACTGGCTTTCAAAACAGGCAATTTGGCAAATATATCTGCCTGCCCACCAAAAGAATAATAAGGCCTAGATTTGTTAACTCAGTTCCTAATGACACCCACCAGATGGACTTGCTGTATCTTCCACATGACAAAGTTAGAAGAAAAAAGTTTAAGTATGCTCTGACAGTTGTTGACATGGCTTCAAGATACAAAGACGCAGAACCTTTAACGGATAAAGGTTCAACTGCTGTGGCTGTGGCTTTACAACAAATATACATGCGAGGCCCATTAAAGTATCCTAG
>CM031597.1:63663863-63666363 GCA_018398815.1 Conus ventricosus | reverse complement strand
GAACAGCGTTAAAGCAATATCTTTGACGGAACAAGTTTAGTTGGAGGTATATTAACCACATGTGCATTTTGCATAAACGTCGCAGGAGCGATGTTTATGACAGAACAAGTACGGGTGTACACTGTGTCTATTAGAATCGCTGTATGTGGTATGGCAGAACAATCTCTTTCCAAGAACAATATGCCTTTGACAGGACGAGTATGGGAGAAACCACCTGGACTCTCTCTGAATGGCATGCGAGTAATCACACCGACAGCACGAAGAAGATGACCCTCTCTCTCTCTCTCTCTCTCTCTCTCTCTCTCTCTCTCTCTCTCTGCGTCCCTGATACCCCAATCTTGTACATCTGGTATCTCAAAATTGTGTCTATTCTACCCTGTAAACTAATTTCAGCCAAGTGAAGTTCCCAGTACAGATAAGATACATGCAAACTGTCACGAGTCAAAAATAGAAACAAGAAAATAAACAAGCGGGATTTTGTTTTAAATCTCAATTATTTTTTTCTATTTTTAAAGAGGTGGATGTCAGAGCAGACTGTAAAAATTATTTTTGCCGGGTTCAAATCCGATGATAAGCATGTTTTTGTCAGGTCCCGAGTGTCTAAAAAGGTGGGTGAAGTTTCTTTTAACAACTGCTTGGCTCAGCAGAAACTAAGAAAGGAAAGGACAAAGCCAAAGCGAAGAGAAACATGTCCATTAGTTTAGCCAGCTGGCGTTGGGAAGCTTATGGACAGGATCAGCCCTAACCTACAGACTGAACTGCTTTCTGGTAAGGGAAGAGATCATCTGACAGCCAGGCTATTTCACACAACACAGAGCCACCGGCGACCAGGCTGTGTCATCATCATCATCATGGCCTATTACCCCTCCTGGGGTACAGGCCGCCAACCAAGGACCTCCAGGCATCTCTGTCCTGGGCTCTTTTCTCCAGCTGGTTCCATGTCATCCCCATGTTCCTGATGTCTGCTTCCAGGTCCCTGCGCCAGGTGTTCCTTGGCCGACCTCTTTTTCGTTTTCCTTGGGGGTTCGGCCTTGTGGCTTCCCGAGATTTCAGGCTTTCACCACATGGCGTCATACATCTTCTTGTCGAAGACCCATCCCTTCCCAGAGCTAAGGTGTCGATTAGATCTTTGGAAGGCGTTTTTGTAGCTGTGGTTTGTTTTATGGGGTGGGGCAGCTGGCCCCACGTCCAACCCTCCTCCTTTATCCGGGCTTGGGACCGGCATGATTCCCAAAAAGGGTCTCCTGGTGGAGTTGACCAGGCTGTGTACGTGTGGTACGTTGCTGAAAAAAAATGCTCTCCAAGACAGGAAACACACGACTGCAGTTAGGACAGACCTGGAATAAACCTTGGATAAAGCTTGGGAAGAGAGTCTAGAACTCAGCATATCCTAGCATGGTATCATAAACCACATGTGAAAATGGATCCGCCAATAAATCGCCAATAGTGCGGTCCGGGTTTGGAACAGAAAATTTCAGAGCATGAGGAAGTCTTATGATGATAGGCTATCATCCGCAAGCGGGTATAGTCTCGCCAAGGGTTTACATCATCTTCATGTATGCCATTACAGATGACATTCCAGCATGGACTCGTGGCGCAGTCTATGCAGATAACCTGGTCACCCGCTGCTCTGAATAATACTTGACTACACCAACAGTGGAAATGCAAAGGGCCCGGAAGTAGATCAAGAGATGAAAGAAATGACTGATCTGCTTCACTGCAAAAGCAAAGAAACAAACCATCCATTACATAGAATCTTCAGTCTCTTGCCACAAAAGAACGAAGTGCACATCTCCAGGCAAATGGACACACCCTACTCCAGAGTGAAACATCCAGTTAGTTGGGAGTTACCTTTGACCCCAAGATGACCTGGAAGTGTATGATTGACAAGTGTGCGTGTTTGTGTATGTACATATTATTTGAACAAGCATGTGTAAGCATATCCATGCATATATTTGTGTCAATCCGAGTATTTGTTTGCGAGTGATGTGTGTGTGTGTGTGTGTGTGTGTGTGTGTGTGTGTGTGTGTGTGTGTGTGTGTGTGTGCGTGTGTGTGTGTGTGTGTGTGGTGTGGTGTGTGGTGTGTAGTAGTAGTACTTCAGTTTTACGTCTGTTTACAAATGTGATGTTAGAGAGAGAGAGAGAGAGAGAGAGAGAGAGAGAGAGAGAGAGAGAGAGAGAGAGATGTCTGTGACGATTGCAAGTGTATGCATAATGTGGTTATCTAAGTGCACATGAATGTCCATCTAAACATCCCTACAACATACCTGCAAATACCTTAAATTAAATGCTTAACTGGACTACAAATTACAGAAAAAAACAACATTGAAGGCAAACTTTAAATCTGAAAAGACATCACACAAAGACATGCCTGATAATGGTGGTAAATGCGCTTGAAGAGGTAAACAGTCAAACAGCAGATGCTTGCTGGTTATTCTTCGTTCTCCACAAATACATTTTGTTTTGTTTGTGCATTTTGTTTATAAGGCATCAAGTTTT
>CM031597.1:63658863-63661363 GCA_018398815.1 Conus ventricosus | reverse complement strand
ATCCAGCGGACGAAAGGCCTAGGAGCAGGCAATACAAATAAATGTGCCTTCAAGAGAGATTATGATGGTTCCCTCAGGCAGCTAGTAAAGGGCTTCTCATAGTTATAATATATTCCCCCATTTTCTTCATCTTCAAATTTTTTTTAATTTTTTTAAATTTTTTTTTATAAAGTTCAAATCTTTGCGAAGTCATTACTATAACGACTGAAGAATTGTTAACCTGCACTTGTTTTCCCCCACTACTTAATTGTTCAGCATTCTATATATATATATATATATATATATATATATATATATATATATATATATATATATATATTATATATATATATTATCTTTAAAGAAGTGCTAGCTAACGCAGATCTGTGCGTCGAAGGGCGAGTTATCCATTTTTCACTCCAGACACAAACAGGACCATTTGTTAGTACTACTTTTGTCAATCTTTCACTTTCGCATCGTGTTGACATTGCCTTTCGTCTGCTGAAGTGTGAATCGCGATACCCATTATTTACATGAAATGTCATGACGTCAGTGTCGTCTGCAACGACATAAGAAACGCCGTCTGCACTCTCATGGAATACAACCCCCCCCCCCCCCCACCCCCCCACCCCCACCCTTTTTTTTTTTCTTCTCTCAATTTCTTTTGAGCTTATAATTTTTACATTCCTTCTTTCATTTCTGCATGAAAGGATTCTCATTTTCACATTTCGCAGATATCTCCGAATTCGTCGAGACGTGGGTGTCCCGTCTCGTTCCTTGCGCGTTGGAGTTGCATTATACAAGATACGGATTATCCCAATTCCCTCATACAAAACCACATCCAGCTCATCCTGTCACAGTTTCTGACGCCAGCAGCCCACATGGAGCTGGCAATAACAGGCCGACTGCTGTAACACCATCAGTCATTCAGTGGCCAGACTGGACCCAGTACTTCTGTGAGTTACATCAGACTTGTGACTGTTCTGATTCTACATGCAGACCACATTTCTGGCAAAACCTAGGATCTGTGCAGCTGACATTTGCTGATGGAGTAAATCCGGTCAACGATTGGACACTTTTCCATAAAACAAGCAAACAAGTCAACCAAAAAATCAAGCAAACAGACAAAAAGAAAAGAAAAAAAGCCTCATGGGTGAGCGAGTATTTTGAATAATACTCAAATGTCAAAATCATGGCAGCGGACCCTGGTAAGGCCTCTCTCGGAAACCAGTTGATTATATAGACTCACTTTGAGTGAAATATGCGAGTCAAACATCAACGGCAGCAAATTATCTTATGTACAAGAAAAAGGCCACTGTATATGCCACTTTCCAGAAATGAGGACAGTAAGATAACGTCAATTCTCACATTGTTTATGGATCAGTTGCTTATGTGTACTATATAGATCAAGGGCTTATATTTGTGTATCATATGCATTATTTTGTCCTTTGTGAGCGTAAATGTACATCAGTGTACTTGTTCACTTGATGTAATATGTATGCACATTTGTGCAAATGCATAGTTAATTTTTTCTTTTTTGTTTGTACATCTTTCATGCTTATAGCTATCTTGTATGAAAAGCTTTATGATGCTTTTATTGGACTAAGAGATTTGTCCTTGTTTTCACATTATTACCAACAACTTATTTGCACTTCATGTTTTTGTTTGTTTTGTCTTGCAAAATACCCCAAACTATTATAACAATTAAAAATGTCGTCTTCTTCTTAGCTTCATTTTGAACTGCTAGAAGAACTGAGAACACATTTCTATTTTTTTCCCACTGTGGAGCACAGTAACTATTTGGTGGTGTGGAGCACAGTAACTATTTGGTGGTGTGGAGCACAGTAGAGAATGTAAATATCTTCGTTCAAGCTCACCAATCTTATTTTGCACGAAAACCCCCCTTTTCACATCCAAATCACGTCCATCACATATCAATTTTGGCCAATTTTAACACCTGTTTCACAAAAAATTAACGCCTCAAAACCTCTAAAAATTGACGCAATCGTTGTTTTAAAACGGGGGCTTACGTGCTAGATAAGATTTGGTGATCGTGAACAAAGATATTTACATTCTCTCCAAGTACATAAAAATTAAGGGTTTACAGTACGTTCTTCTACTTCCAGCACCATTAATAAATCAGAACAAACAACTGGCCTTCCGTCTTGATTTGTTATTTTTACATCTAATGAATTTATAGGTCCATTAATTAGTTCTTTAAATTCACTGTTTTTTCCAACTGAGATTAATCGATAATCGCAAAATCCTGCCTTAGTTGATGGCAAACCTTTAGAACTGTAGACGGGTAGCCATCAAACAAATTAGTATCTGTTCTTAACTGTTGTAAATGGACATACAACATTGGGTTCACAAGAAAATCAGAAGGTTTACTACCTTCAAATTGCCAGACATCTTCTCTTGTACTAAATCTATAAGTTCTATCGCTACGTGGAAGCCTAGATTCTTGCAAGCCCTTAGGAAAGTAACTTCTTCTTTCTTCTATGGAAATAGTAATTCTGAG
>CM031597.1:63630218-63657863 GCA_018398815.1 Conus ventricosus | reverse complement strand
CTCTGACAGTTGTTGACAGCTTCAAGATACAAAGCGCTGAACCATTAACGGATAAAAGTTCAACTGCTGTGGCTGTGGCTTTACAACAAATATACATGCGAGGCCCATTAAAGTATCCTAGGATGGTTCAAGTTGATGATGGAAAAGAGTTTAAAGGTTCTGTAAACCAGCTGTTTTTAAAACATCATGTTACAGTTAGGAGAGGGATCCCAGGCAACCATCGATCACAAGCCCTAGTAGAAAACTTTAATAAGAATCTAGCTGAACGTCTGTTTACCTATCAATATCACAGAGAAATTATGGACAGAACGCGCAACACAGAATGGGTTAGGAGATTGCCAGCAGTCTTACGCGCCATGAACAATGAAGAATTTAAAGCAACAGGGTTAAAACCAGTGAACGCAATCAAATTAAAAAAAATTAGCATTACTGAAGATGAGCGGGGGACTCAAAACCTCTTGCCGTTTGGACTAAAAGTAAGATACTTGTATGCTCCTGGAGAGGCAGAAGGCGATGTTAGAATTAGAGCCACAGATCCTATATGGAGCATAGATGTATATGAAGTTGAGCGAATCATGAAAACAACCCCTCCCGTGTATTATTTAAGAGAGACTCTCTCTTCTAAAAAGCCAGCCCCTAAAAGGTCGTTTGTTCGTGAAGAGCTGCAAGTTGTCTCGCCAAACACAGTGAGTTAACAAAAAATAGTATTTGCTAAACTTATTTTTTTTGCTAAACTTAATTTTTATGTACTTGGAGAGAATGTAAATATCTTTGTTCACGATCACCAAATCTTATCTAGCACGTAAGCCCCCGTTTTAAAACGATTGCGTCAATTTTTAGAGGTTTTGAGGCGTTAATTTTTTGTGAAACAGGTGTTAAAATTGGCCAAAATTGATATGTGATGGACGTGATTTGGATGTGAAAAGGGGGGTTTTCGTGCAAAATAAGATTGGTGAGCTTGAACGAAGATATTTACATTCTCTACAGTAACTATTTGGTGGTGTGGAGCACAGTAACTATTTGGTGGTGTGGAGCACAGTAACTATTTGGTGGTGTGGAGCACAGTAACTATTTGGTGGTGTGGAGCACAGTAACTATTTGGTGGTGTGGAGCACAGTAACTATTTGGTGGTGGTGTTGTTGTCAAGGCCTGAACTTGAGGAACCTGGTGAATATTCCTTCAGTGTGGTGTCCCAAAGACTCCCCACAGAATATAGACAGATGGATAGACAGACGGGCAGATACAGCGATAGATAATGAAAGAGTCCACAGAATATAGATAGATGGATAGACAGACAGACAGACAGATTGATAGATAGTGAAAGAGAAAGAGAATGGCTTACAGGGTACACCAAAAGTGTACCAAAGTGTGCAGTTGTGAAGACCTTTACTGTTGACAGAGTTTAGCTGGTCAAAGAACCAGATCATCTGAGTGACTTAAGCAGAGTTCCGGCTTCCACTACATTCTAGACCATCCAATATCCTATGGGCATGCTTCACCAAAAGTAAGCAGTCCAAGGGTAAAAGCAGCATGTAACCAGGGGGTTATCCAGGAGCAGAATAAGGAAACATTCATGCTTAGTGATCATGTGTTCAAACACAAAGACACACACACACCAAATTCTGTCTTTTAGATGTTTACTTTGCCTGTGGTCAAAATAAAAGCCTTACCTTTACTGGCATAGAAAAAAAAACCAACATATGCACACATATAAAATTAATGAATGCCAGTTCTGCAATGGTCATGTTACCTGTAGAAAAGAAAAGACCATGTCATCCATTGTAACTACTGTTTCCTTGGGATGAGGAGAGAAAATTGGAAAAGCGGCACAGTTCAATGATTATCATATGATTCATCATTATAGGCATGTCACACTGAATTCATTTGATTTCTTTACAGCCATGCTGGTTTTAAGGGCCTTTTAAACAGACTGTGCGCATGTGTGTGTGTGTATGTGTGTGTGTGCATGTGCGTGTGTGTGTGCGTGCGAGTGTGTGTGTTTGTGTGTGTGTGAGTGCGTGTCTGTGAAATTTATTAAATCACTATTTTTTTTTAGAGCAATCTTCAATTACTCGAAAGGAATATGACTATGCCAAAAATTTTTAAAAAACTGAATATGTTTGTGAAATTTTTTTTTTTTCATTCAAAGGGAAAAATGGTGACAATAACATTTTTATTTCCCAATTTCTCTGAATTCTATCCAAACCCTTTTTGATTTTACATGGTGCTTTGACATATGTTCTGCAAAGCGTCAAAACTCATGACCAGGCAACACATTCAACATGATGATGTTCCACAAGGTGATAGGAGTTTACTAAAAGAAGAAAGAGTGTGGTGTTTTCAGTCGCTGCAGCTTCTCTTCATGTGGACAGTTGTCTAAAGTGGACAGATACGTAATTTCACACAGAGACAAAACTTCTCAATGTATTCTCATCTAGATATGTCTAGATGGGTAAGTATTCATTGAGAAAGAAAAAAAAAACTCAACAAACCATTCAAATCGAATCATTATCAGACCAAGCTAGACTTGGGTATACGAATTGAAAAAGAGAGAGAGAGAGAGAGAGAGAGAGGGGGGGGGGGGGGGGGAGGAGAAAAGACAGAAACCTACCAGCAAAATACTTTTCCAGTTCTGCAGTATCACAAAACAAATTGTTTCAAAAACACAGTGAACACTAAACTTGGTACAACTTGACTCTTACCTCATAACCATTAATATGTAAGCAAAACCAAATTTGATTCTTGATTAGTCTGTCAACTTCAAAAACAAGCTAAATGACTTTCCATTCGATTCTGTGTTGATGATCAGGTATCAAATTTATTCTCATCCCTTGACCCTGGGCCTTCTAATAACACAGAAGACTGTCCTGGCCAGTGCAAAACACAATCTAATTGAGCAAGATCTGGATGTTCTCTGTCAAACATTAAACAATATATCAAGTTCAATCCTTTGTTTAATGCATGGAACATACACTCGGCTCAAAAGCTCAGATTTCAGGCCAGGACTATGCTGCTTCAGCCTGTTGAAAACAAGGCTGTTACTTTTTTTTATTTTTCTGCCTCTCTATTCAAAACCCATTATCTTCTTTTTGCCATCCTACTCAGATCTACTTATGTTCATTTCCTTGCACAAAATATTTGCCCCATTATTCTGCTCATAACACATATAATTCCCTGGTCATCCAGCTCAAAAAAATTTCTCATTGCCACTGTACTAACACACACACACACACACACACACACACACCACACACAGGCAAGTTTCTGTGCCTTCCCGCTAGACTATCAAATTCTTGTATCTCTGCTTCAACCTCTGACCCCACTACCTTTCCTGCTCAAACTCTGGTCTCTCTCGTCTCACTGCTCAAAATCATGTTCCTCATGCTTCAGTGCTAAAGACCATGTCCCTCATGCCTCACTGCTCAAGGCCATGTTCTTCTCCTCATTTCCCTGCTCACAACTTACGACAATCTCATTGGTTATTTTTGCTGTTGAGCGTTGTTCTTCCTTTCTTTTGGGTTTGGTTGACCAGCAGTACAATGAATGGAAGGGAGAAAACAGAATGCATTAAGGGTGTTCATCCTCTTCCCATTCCCTTCACTCCTTCTCTCACCCCCCTCACCCATCTCCTTTCCCTCATCTGTACCTCCACCCAGTCTTCCCTCCCCAACTCCTCTTTTTCTTCATGTCTTCTTTTTTTTTCTCCCCTTCTTTCAAGGTCTGAAACAATAATGTGAGTAAAACTAGTAAGATAATGTTGCTTATAGCCCAGCCGACCGCAAAGGGCCACATCAGGGCGAGTCAAACTAGTAAATTTGATCCGAGTTCCTGCAGTCCAGAGAGAAAGCTTGATTTCAGGGCACGTTTTTGTTTCTTTTCAAGGTCTGAAGCAATAATGTGAGTCATACTAGTAAATTTGATCCGAGTTGCTGCAGTCGAGAGAGAAAGCTTGATTTCAGGGCACGTTTTTGTTTCTTTTCAAGGTCTGAAGCAATAATGTGAGTCATACTAGTAAATTTGATCCGAGTTGCTGCAGTCGAGAGAGAAAGCTTGATTTCAGGGCACGTTTTTGTTTCTTTTCAAGGTCTGAAGCAATAATGTGAGTCATACTAGTAAATTTGATCCGAGTTGCTGCAGTCGAGAGAGAAAGCTTGATTTCAGGGCACGTTTTTGTTTCTTTTCAAGGTCTGAAGCAATAATGTGAGTCATACTAGTAAATTTGATCCGAGTTGCTGCAGTCGAGAGAGAAAGCTTGATTTCAGGGCACGTTTTTGTTTCTTTTCAAGGTCTGAAGCAATAATGTGAGTCATACTAGTAAATTTGATCCGAGTTGCTGCAGTCGAGAGAGAAAGCTTGATTTCAGGGCACGTTTTTGTTTCTTTTCAAGGTCTGAAGCAATAATGTGAGTCATACTAGTAAATTTGATCCGAGTTGCTGCAGTCGAGAGAGAAAGCTTGATTTCAGGGCACGTTTTTGTTTCTTTTGTCTGCTATTTTCATATATTGCAGGTGATATCAAATACTTTTGAAATTAAAGACATTTTCCCACTTTTCCTTCTCGTAATGAATGATTTATCTGAATCAGTGAGTGAAAGAAATATTCTTTATTAAAAAAAAAAGACATATAAAGCAAGTGTAAGATTATCCTTGAAAACAAATCAACAGATAACCAGGCTTGCAGTTGTAGAGTAAGCAATATACAGCCAGAAACTATGAAGCCATACACAAGTGTGTGCACATGCATACACACACACATTCATACAAATTAAAATGCAAGGTTTCTTTCAAAGCATTTGTGCAAAATGTCCACCAAATATACGACATGAAAACAAACCATCATACATTAGCGCTATTCAAAGTCCAGTTTAGTCCCCCGCCCCCTTCCCTCCCCCACACCTCCTTTCAATTTCCTCTGAATTTGTATTCAATTTAAATTTATCCGTTCATTTACTAATTCTAAAACTTCATGATCATTTTCTTCATATGCATTCACTTTGAGCTTCCTGTGGCATCTCAAACTATTCGCACTCACATATCTTATAATCAAACAAATATGAAAAACTTCACAAATATGTACTCCCTCATCTGGGGGCTGGGGGCTGGAAGGGAGAGAGAAAGAGAGAGACAGAGGTATTCTCTGTAGACATAGCTGGAACAAAAATATCCTGCTCTGATGGTCCAAGATGTATCCAAAAAACAAACAAACAAAAATGAAAGAAGAAAAGGCAACAACAAAATATCCAGCGGAACAAACCATTGAGCATTCTTTGAGGATAATTCAGTTCTTTTTCCGTCCTTGTCTTTTAACTGAACTTCTGTTCTCCTTCGTACTTGCTTTCGCACCTACCTTAGTTTGGGCTTAAACACATGCTGAAAACGATAAGAGTAATAGCATGTAGCTACTACCTCTGGAGACTTTAAAATGACTGCTACTGGTTTTTGAGCTGACTGCCAGACAGAATCTGTGGACAGATTGTTTTTCTGCACATTTGAATCTGGTAAAATTTTAGGTACGTTTTCTTCAGTTTGTAGAGTTTATGAGACAAATCAATGACAGTATCTGTATAAATGTATTACAGAGGCTATCTCTCTATCAAGACTCCTATTTTCAAACTTACATTCACAATCACAGTGCAGACATTATACTACACCATCTTCAGCTTCAGAGGGAAAGGGGATAGGGGTGGAGATACTGGGGAAAGGAAAGCGGAGTTACAAACATGTGTTAGTGACAACTGGAGAATAAGCCGGCCATAAGTACACAGGAAAGCTGAGATCGACACTTTCCAGCAGACAGTGGTCCTGAATGCATGGAAAGTACTCAAGCAATATATCCCAATCATTTATACAACAGTCAAACAACCAGACATCAAGTTTCAAACAGAAAAACTCTCCCAACTGTGGAAGAAGGATGTTATGAAGTCATTTTGGGGTGGGTGGGTAGGTGGGGGGGGGGGGGGGGGGGGGGGGGGAGTTCAAGCATTTACATTGCTTAGAATGCCCAAGATTGTAAATATGTGTGCTTTGCTCATTTTATGTTTTCAGACTCGACATTTCCTGGCAACACTGCAGCAAAACTGTTCCCTATCTGGGTTGGAATAAAGAAGGAAACTCCAAAAGTGACATTACTAGCTATTGTGGTACATCTCTGATTAAACAGTTTGTGGTTTATACATTCCTGAAACATTAGTGCGCGTGCGCGCGCACACACACACACACACACACATACACACACACACACACACACACACACACACAACACACACAACATTTGTGCACACATATTAACACTCGCATAAATTCACACACACAGACACATACTCACATGCACAGACTCATTCACACAAGCAATGGCCACAGGCATTTTAAAGTTACAACAGAGAAATCATTATCTGGCAGTTTACAATAACAAACAATCTTTTTAAAATCTTTTCCAACATCTGCACCACATGTGTCAGCAATGTTTTGGGGAGGGCAGGAAAGGAACAGGTGGATGTCCATCACTAAATGAGTCAGATGTCATGTCACGATTGCTTTATGCTGGAGTGCAGATCAGATGGTGTCACTGATCCAGTTTGGGATTGGAGAATATGCTGTTTGTGTTGTTACTTCCCTTTACTGTGAAATGTCAGGCATCTGCTATGTGCTGCCATAGGACCCTATTCCATTTCTCTCAAAACAGACAATGTTTGGAAACCTGGAAGGGTGGTAATCTGTGTCAGAGGTTATGTTCATTGAGAGTGACCCCGCCATTTTCAAGGGACAAATGCCGCTGGTAGGCACCCCCAAGCAAGTTATCCCAGTCAGACAGCTTAACAGTTCAATCTGAGAGAGAAAATGGCAAAACATGGGTGTGACGCAAAACGCCTGAAATGCAGACAATATCTTGATCATTATTCTGACACTCACTTCAAATCAATTATTTGACGCCCTAGATCGATCAGCTTGACCCACAAACTGAGAAAAGGTAACTCTACTTGCAATGGAAAGACAGGCATTATCTTCTCTTGATTTTCTTCCAGAACAAGTCTATTACAACCTCCATCAAGGAGGTTACATTTTCACTAGCCCTGTTGGTTTGTCTGTAGGATTATGCAAGAACTGCTAAACCTAGTCTACTCAAACTTCATAGGATGAACTGATCAAATTCTGGTGTTGATTTTCAGTGCTGATCCCAGTAAAAGATCCACGGAGGTTTAGCAAGATCATTACAAAATTTATTATGCAGAAACAACTGAACCAACAAATGGAACTTGTTCATACATGTAATGTGGCTCAAACCCACTGGATTCTGGTGTGGATCATATCAAATGGCAGGTCCAGGATCTCTTCACAGCACTGACAAGATTACTATAAATTTCCCATTGAACTGCGACGTAACCGTTTCATCTTGATAACTTTTTCTCTCTCTCTCTGCACTTCTAATTCTCTCAGTTCCTTCAAGTTGTCTCTCAAGACCACATTTTTCAACACGTCACAGCCCTATTTCTTTTTGCCTTATGATTCTCTGCTGTGTGTGTGTGTGCACATGAGAGAGCAGGAACACAAGGGTGCTTCCCTGTGTGTATGTGCAAGACTGTGTGAGTGCTCAGAGTTTTGTAAGCGTTAGGGCTATTTACAGATTACATGCAACAAACATTGAATATGATTATCATTATCTATTATAACTATTTGTGAAGCAATACATTTTCAAGGACTATTAAAAACTTACTTGTGATACAAGCGTTGATATCTCATAATTTTTACATGTCCTATCAAGAAAAAGAAAAATGACCTGAAGCAATTCCTGCAGTCTGTACCAACTATTACTTCCCCTGGCAAGAATTATTTTGTTTTCACTCATGAACAGACTTGAAGGGCACATCCATGATTTGTTTAATCTTGGCACAGGTCTGAACTCTCCAAAGTACCTTTCCAATCTGTTTAGTCACCAAGTTACTCATCTAGCTGTAAAAAAAACCCCAACGGCAACACTTTTTCCCATGGCGAGACGATGACATGCCCCCAAACACTAAACACATGCTGCATTACCCCAGTTTTGGGCGAGTGACTATCTTATTATGGGAGCAAGAGTGAAAGGCAGCCTTCGTTTCTAGTTTTGGGAGAGTAACCGTCTCATCATGGAATAAACAGTTACCCTTCTAATTGTTGTTTGTTCTTTTCTCTTTACTGTTCATCATCTCATTTGAGATTCCTTTTCATATTAAGCCGTAACCTGCGGTCGTGGTTTCATGGGTTAGCAGATGTAGTGTAGTGTATAAGGAGTAGTGTGCAAGCAGTGGCACCCCCCTGATGAATCTGAAACTCTACTGTGACATTACTGTGAAAGACATACATTCTGCTCACTGTGGTGGCTAAAGCCTTTCTGTTCATCCCACCCAAACACCCTTGAGGTCATGTGAACTCTAGACATTCAGTTTTCTCAGTACAATGTGGACAGGATGTCTGCTTTAACAGGCTCATCTGTGGAGAAAGTGTCTTCCTTCACAGACTACTGCTTTGGCACTGTTGGTCTGGTTTGAAAGACGTTCGCAGTGTTAGAGAGGGAGTTACACAATACTCATTCTATAAGCTGGGCGGTATGTCCCTCATCTGACTATTTTGGTAGGGGCCAGGAGACAAAAAAAGACACAAAAACAAAAACAAAAACCCTTAAGCATTTAACCATCATGAAACTTTCAGTCATTCTTATTGATAAAAGTATTAAGCACATGATGCAAATTCATCCAACTTGTCTTGATAAAAAGTTTGTAAACAAGAAACAAACACAGCACAAAACATGAACTCCACTGGCATCCTCCTCAGTTCAAGCATCAAATGAGCAGCCCATTTCTGATGTGATCACTGCTAGACACACTATTACCCTCAAAATCATGATTTTTGTTACTCACAGCCTAGTCAACATCAAAACTAACTGCCTGAACCAGTTTCAAACACTTTGTGTAAAGTGTAGTCACTTTCTGTTTTGTTCTGATGATCAAAACAGCTGCACCACCATCCTGTTACACAGGCAGCAGTTCATAAAGTCAAGTACGCTCAGAACACGGCCACAAATATGTAAACTACTGCGAGTTCAGCCACGCTATACTTGTCCTCTTAAAATAACCACAAATGCTACTAAACCAGTACCACCAAATTACCATTTGAATCAATCTGGCACCTAATTTTTAGAAACAGCCATTTTAGCAACCTACCTTTATATGTTGTTCTGATGGCACTGTGTACTGATAAACAGGCTTTCATGGTTATCCCATCAGCCATACCGTAAAGTGGTGAAAGGATGTGGGGAAAGGTGGGTGTGGACGTTAAGCCTGCATGTAACTAACTGAAACGGTTTCACAGGAAACTTGAGCATGCTATTGGCAAGATACTGGAAAACTTGATTTGCATATGTCAGTATTGATACAAGCATTGAGAATATCAAATCCAAATGTGCAGCTATTAGTACTAGGTATACGTGTGAGGTTTTTTTGTTTTTGTTTTCTTCTTTTTATTTTCGCCGTCTCATTTTCCACATCCCCTCAAGGTCACTAATCAAAAGCTGCTCAGCTCCACCAGACAAAGCCACAAACAGCTTCATTTGGTAACATCCCAAGCACTGCAGTTCATAGGGATCAATCTGTTTAAGGTCATCTTCAGAAGATGCAGCACTGCGCTTCAGTATTTTTGCATGTTCTGATGTATCATGTAGGATGCCACCAACTGATACTCCCACTCACAACAACAAATAATTGCTTTGTCACAGAGTCTGCTTGAATAAACCTCCCGTCCAGTGAGCCCCACCACGTCCATCAACAAAATAGTCTCCATGAACTTACCAATGCCGACAATTTTGACACGACATCAACACAGGCACTGACACCAAGATCAAATTGAAACTGAGGTCACCATAAGAGCAGGCATAAAGGGACACAGAATCTGAGACTTTCAGGCTGTTGTTTTCTATGATTATCGCTGGGGATGAAAATGATGCGATGGCATTCTATTCTGTGTGAGATTACCTGAAAGGGCTGTACTCTATGCTTCCTTTCATAACTTATCCTGAGTCAATAAGGCTTGAGTGATACAGACACCTGCAGAGTAGGTAAGAAAATCTGAACAGCTCTCTCAGAGATGAATAATGTGGATGAAACTCAACTGTGTGGATCCAGTCCACCCATTTGAGCCCACAACAAACCTAACTCTAGCAAGCCAAGGCCAGGCCAAATAATCTCACAAAGAAATGCCTCCAATGGGATTCAAACCATTGACCACCAAGTCTGCAAAGCTGAACTTAATGACTAAATGAAGTTTAAAAGAACGAAAACGCTAGCATTCAATTCATTTTTTGGTGGACTGTTCTTGCTGGTGCAGGATATGAAAATCTGCCAACACATCATATCTGCTGATCAACAATCTTCGAGCTAACTCGACAACGAGTAACTAACCAACCCCATCACATTTCATGGCAAATTAATCACCCAGTCAATGAAATCTATCCAGTGATCAATCAAAACTGATCATGCATTCATCCAAATTGGAAAAAAAAAAAAAAAAACCAACTCGCATACTTAAGTAAGCACAATTCAGTCCTTCATTCACTTGGGGTTGCCAAGCAGCTGACAGCACAAAGACACACCTGTGAATTTTTACCATGTCCAACACAAGCAACAGCATCACCACCACCATCCCTCCCCCCTCCTGTTGAACCCTCTCATGCACAAAAATAGAAACTGCAATCTTTACAAACAAACAAAAAATTAAAAAGGAGAAAATAAGGCATTATCATCACATAAAAGCTAAAAATAAACCCAGAGCAAAACTGTCCAATTTGACACTCGCATCATTACAGAGAAGAGCAATTAAAAAAATTACTATGAAACGGGAGCAGACTCCCCAAATTGGTCAACAGCAACTTACAATTCCTAGACACCTGTCTTCCCCCCCCCCCCCCCCCCCCCTCTCCTTCCTCCCTTCTCCAAATATGACAGAAAAACAGTGCTCTATCAATTATCAAGTCTTGGGAAGAAAAGACAATAAGGGTTGGTGCAAACAACAGAAGTAAAAAGATCAGCAAAGCAGGAAATGCGAAGGAAAAAAAGAAGAGAAAAAGAAAGACTGACAGGAAAAAATGAATTTCTAGCACAAAACTTCCAAGAAGGTGGTAATACACTACTCTTATCTGAAAGAGCCCTTGGGCAAATCGACACAGGGATAAGTAGTACACAGAAGAAGTATCATTAATGCATGTTATGTACTACATCACTTTTTTGTTTTATAGGCTCCCATACAAAGCCAAATCACGCACACAGTCAATCAAAAATGAATGAGTGGATGTCTTTGATATATAAATTAGTAGTCGACATTAGCACAGAATTTCAAAGAATAAATATTGCATGTGAAATTGAAAAAAAAAAAAAAAATCCCACATGAAATATCTCCTCACTGCTATGAAATACCATGATTTATGTATAGATGATGCGCATATCCACACACAAACACACTCACAGGCAAACGCACACACACTAAATGAAGAACAAGAATCATGTGCAGGTATACCCGAAAGATGAGTATCAGGACATACACACATGCCAACATATAATCAAAGCATGCTCCAACATTCAGGACAAAGATATGATCCTCTGGCACCCTTATTCCTTCTGCCCTGGAAAGAAAAAAGGAGAGAGTATGGGAGTAGTGAGAGAATGTGTGTGTGTGTGTGTGTGTGGGGGGGGGGGGGGGGGGGGGGGGTCAGGGACACATACAAAAAAAAGAATCCCAATTGATGCTAGGACAGCAAAGTGATACACACAAAAACATAGTGACCATAGCAAAGCACAGACAGAGAGCATGTATATGTAGAATGCTACAGAAGTGGCCGTCTGGGATTTCACTTGTCAATCTGAGCCGACCGAGATCGTGGGTTGCTTGGAGTATCACCGTTGGCAACAGACTTCTTTCCAGTCGGAGTTTCCTGCTCCTCCTCCTCACTTGAAGTGGGGTCCTCTTCGTCCTCAGACTCACTACGCTCATCTTTCTGGAGCTACAGGTAGGCAGACAGGGGAACAAGCGGGGGAAAAAGAAAGGAAAAAGTAAAATAAATTAATCATACATGGAAAAGAGAGATCCACAAAAACTAACAGAGGCACAGACAGAAAGAGAGACAATTAGTGTCAAACAGAGAGAGAGAGACACAGGGAACCAGAGACAGACAGCCAGAAACAGATAGGCAGACATACAGACAGAAAGCACACAAACGAAAAATAAATCAATAGTCTAAAACCCATATTGTGCACCATACTCAATGCACAATAGCAATGATACAAAACTGAATGTGTATGGATGGAGAAAGGTATGTGTACAACAGATGGAAATGGGGTTATAATGGTAGTTAAGACAATTATTTTCTATTACTGATGATTGATTTGAAAAGGGTTACATGAGGTTTCGTAATGATGTGCAAGAATACTGAATGCTGCCTCACTGGCAAAGGCTACGATGGAAGTTTTCAGACAAAATTGGATTCAGACAAAATTGGAGAGAACCAGCTTCTGAATTATTAGTGGATAAGGAAACTCTATGCCACAATGAATGCATAACCATGCAAGTAAAATAACAACACTGAAGTTCTACCCTACATGACAAATGGCATTTATCCTTACTCTGCCAGATCTTTACTTGATTTTTTTCCCCTGCTGAAAGCTATTCTGAAGTGCCTGACCCTGATCACCACTATGGAGGACATGGAATATGGAAAAGAATTTATGTTAACCCTTTCATTACCAAAGTAGTCACACGGCTACAGCAGTCAGAATGCCACAGTCGCTGCTTGACACCATGAACATGCTGTGATTTAGTTTTTGTCTGAGTTAGCATTTTTGTTTTAGGTTTCCTGTCATGTCTGATCTATACATGTGATAAATGTGAACTGGATCGTCTTTAAGATGGAGTTAAATGATAGCAACTGTGCAAACAGCTCAAAAGTTAGCGCCTTGTAAACCTAGTGCTGTGCAGCCAGTTTTCAGCTGCTCGCAGCTTGGGGGTAGCTGGCTTTGAAAGGGTTAAGATACAATTGGTTTGGAATATCTGGATATGAAGTGATCAGTTGATGGTCCCTGCTCAAGCGCAATCCCAAGAAAGAAATAATTGCTGACACAGGCTGGCAGGTCAGTAAACAGTTGACCCCAGTTCACACGTCTTCAAAACATCATCTGCTTTATGAGCAATTCTTTCATTTCAAATCAAAATGCTTTTTAACCGTACGAAAGTTTTCTGAATGAGTGACTAACATGTAGAACTTCTGTGATTTCATCATTTTAATGACTGTCCAGATATTCTGTTACGAAAGGCAAAGATGAAAACTTGAGTTTGACTCAAGCTTGTTTGCCACCGGGCTTTGTGTTGTTAGGTGGGCATCTACTTTATTTAGTTTACTCTATCATGAAAACATGGGTGACAAAAAGGTCAGTCTTATTTCATTTTCAATGGGAGTAGTATGAAAGATGTATTAACTCAAAGCTTTTAACTTCAAAAGATTAAAATATCACCAAACACATGTGACATAAAATATGAACATGATTAAATTTCATTCAGAAACATGGAAGATATGTCACCCTGAGTTTGCAACTTGGACAAACCTAAATGGGACCAAACACTGTGAAATGGGCCTGATGTTTTCCTCTTCTTTGGAGTGTGTGTGTGTGTGTGTGTGTGTGTGTGTGTGTGTGTGCGTGTGTGCGTGCGTGCGTGCGTGCGTGCGTGCGTGCGTGCGTGCGTGCGTGCGTGCGTGCGTGCGTGCGTGTGCACGTGATGAATGTGTGCATGCATGCATGCATGTATGTGTGTGTGTGTGTGTGTGTGTGTGTGTGTGTGTGTGTGTGTGTATGTGTACATTGTTTTCAAGGACCTAGAATAAGAATCAATCCATAAGAATCAATCTGTAAAAAGTAGATCATAAACTGTACGGAAAACAAAAAAACTAACCACTCTTCAGAACATCTCCAGCCAAAGCCACCAGAGAAAAATAAACAAAAAAGTCACTTACTGTGCCTGTCTGAAACTTCTGGAAGGCCACACGCAGAATGAGATAGGTCCACATTAGGTGGAGAATCTGCAGCACAAACAGCAGGCCGTTGAAGAACCAGTAGGCGGGGAATGTTGTCACATAGTCGTGGATCTCCACTGCCGAGGCGTTCAGCACCCTGGAATCACACATCAACATCACATGAAAGCACTGGAGAGGTCACCTAGCAGATAACACACTCTCATACAGGGAGCAGTCAGTATCAGGAACACACCTTAGGAGGCACTGCCATGCTGCCAGGTCAGCTCAATGGTTCTGAATAGCGGCTGTTCTGATCCAACAAATGCAAGATACCTCCCCCCACCCCACACCCCTCCCCAAACCTACTGATGACAGTAACTCAAAACTGTTCAGGTGCAAAACAATTACAAGTGATCACCCCCTCTGAAGAGCACTGCTAAGCCCATCCAACAACAGTTCTCATTAATCTGCTGATAAAGATGACTTTGACAAGAACTTTCAATGGGCATGGATGAGGAAAAGACATCAAAATCTGTGGATATTTGACGTCAACCAGGCCAGAGAGACACAGGTACCTGCAGTGTTGTTCAAGAATTTTTCAAGAAACACAGCAGTTCAGTGGATGAAACCCACGAGGTTCCAGTCTTCCCATTTGAGCTTATACACCCTCAACTCTTGGTGGAAGCTGCTTGGGGGTCAAACCTACCCCCTCTTCCCCCAACACCACCCACACTCCCCACTTCCCCAAGTAATAAATAACCCACACAGGTTCACACATGACTTCCCAGCCCACAATGCTGTTCACTGCACCACAGTGACTTTTAAGCTGATGCAAATTTAAGCATGATAAACCATGCATGTAAACTATGTTATGGTTGCAGAGGAACCAAACCCACAGAAAGGCATAGACATTTCCGTGCCCCATATTTGCTATAGGAGAATTTCTTATCTAAAAGAAGAGCATATTCATAAAAACTGGTGTATACTTGAAACTTCCTTTCTTTGTAGTTTCTTCATTGAAAGTTGAGGATGACTTTAATTCCAGCATGATTACAACAGTATCAATATCCAGTATTAATGTAACCCTTAGAGACTGATGATTTTAAAACCAACACATATACTGTGAGAAACTACAACAAAATACAAAGAAACAAAACACAAAAGATAGAGAAAGGTGGGGAGAACAGAGAGACAAAGAGAGAGAAAGGAAGAGAGAAAGAGAGAGAGAGAGAAAGAGAGACTGGATTACACATTAACTGTGAATATTTACCACAACATTTTCTTTTCTGTTTTCTTCTTTTTTTGCTGTACTATCTTCTGTGCAACCTCAGTGGAGCTGCACCCATGCCTCTCATTCCAACCTGCCTCATCCACAGCCTGACTTCACCTACCACAGCTCCGACAATCCACAGGAAGCAGTCAGTGTTAAGTCATCACAACATAACCCACAGAGGAGACACTGCACTGCAGCAGAGTCACTTAGGTGGTGTTCAGTGGTGCTTATTCTGATCCAACACATGCAGGACGCCACCTGCTAAGCCCCCTACTGACGACAATAACTGCTTAATTGCGAAGCCAACGTGAGCTCTCCCTCTGGATGGCGCCACGTCAGTCCAACAACATCTCTATTAATCTGCCGTTACCACTGACCCCAGCAGAATTAAACTACGGCCATAGACGAGGAGAGGCAATCAAAACTGAGATCACCATGACAGCTGGGCATGAAGGGCCACAGAATTCGAGGCATTTTTTTATTTTGAATGCCAACTGATGAGGATGATGATGGGATGAAGAGGATGCTACCACATATTTTCATTCTGGTCTGAGACTGCATGACAGGGCTGTACTCTATGCTTACTTTCTCATATATCCCAGAGTCAACCAGGCCCGAGAGATACAGACATCTGCAGTGTTGGTCAGGAAATTTGAGCAACACTCTCAAAGATGTTTCCATCAAGTGGATGAAACTCGACTGTGTGGTTCCAGCCTTCCCAATAGAGCCCACAGCAGACTCAGCTCTGGGTGGGAGCCAGTAGATGCAGGGAAGTCCCACAGATAAATGGCTCTGATGGGAATTGAACCCACCACCTCCCAGCCAGGAGTCCAAGATGCAAATACCACCACATTTTCATCTAAAGCATTTTTGGAGATTGTCATGTTTGAGGTGAAATACACCCAAACTGTTTGGCTGCATGGCTGCATTATACACAGATGCTACACATAAATAGTTATGTGTATATGCGTGCACACACATACATACACACATACATACATGCGTGCACACACAAACATATATGCACACGCACACTCACTTACTCTCTCACGCAAACACACACACACACACACACACACAGAAGTTATGCTGCCACCCACAACGCTGAAGATCAGCCTCAGCTCACCAGAAGGGGTATACGAAGCAGCGGGACACAATCCAGATGACGGTGAAAAGAGCAAAGACAGCCTCACAGGTGGCCTGATACTTGCTGTATTTAGCCATCTTGGCCACCTGGAACAAACAATCAGAGTGTACTGTAATGACTGTCCTCACTCCTGTACCATTACACAGAAGTAAGTCAAGCGTGCATTTCTAAAGTAGCTTCCTTCGTTGATTGCAGGGAGCACCAAGCATCCATGCTTGGACACAGGGCATATAATGCACAAAGCATTAACTGAATGAGAAGAATAACCATGTCTGAGAATACATATGTGACCCGCCACCACGAAACCAGTCTTAACTCGCGCGGCCTACTTCACGGCTACAGCTGAAAATAGCTGGAGAGGGTCTACCTGGGGCATTTTGACTTTTTTGCAGAAATGTGTTTCTTACACTTTCATGTGGCACTATCCATTTGCTCCAAAACAACCAATACATTAGTTAAAACTGAGATTTAAAAGACTAACCTCGAATCAAAATGAACTTCTTTAACGCAAAATGACCCATTTTCACTCGCCTAAAACTTAACGCAACCCTTATAGAACCCCATCGTGTTATATACCGTTCGAAAGCCGCTCTCCCGGTTTCTCTCTGTGTCATCTAAAAATAAGTATGGCAAAAAGTAAGATGCCGTTGCTAAGCAAAATATGCTGGAGATGATAGCAAAAACTTTAGAAGCCGTTTTCTCAAAATGGCCGTTGGCACAGTAACCCACTTCAAATGACCATAACTTTCTTATTTTTAGCCCTAGAGCGTTCATTTTTTATATCAAATTAATCAGAAAAATCTGTAGATTTTAAATATATGTATATCTCAGAACTTTCAAAAATCGAGTTGACTGGTTTTGTGGTGGAAGGTCACATATGTTTCCCTTGCCCTGCATGCCAGCTATTCAGTTCTTTTTTTTTTTTTTTTTTCTTCAGCCGAAATTCTGTTTCAAACCTCTAATGGATACTGGAAAGACAGTGAAAGGGCTGAAACGGGATACTTCAGGATTTTCGCAGTAACAGAGCTCTAGCCTTGCTGTTCTGTCATCTTTTCTGAGACTGGAAGTGAAACTGGCACATTCATGACAAGTTGGCTGTGAAACTGACAAGACATGCATGAGGCAAGACATGCATGAGGCAAAAAAATGAAAATGAAAATAAATGATCATGTATGTGAACACATTAACAGCAATACACTCTACTCACCTTCTCATAGCCCCCTCCCTCCTGCCTACAAGCATGCACACACACACATGCATAAACCCACCCACAAATTTGTTTGACTATGTCCCTGCCCCCTCTCCTCCCCCACCTCTATTCACCCTTTCCACTCCTCACCTTTCTTTCCTCCCCTTTCACCCATGACCATGATTTGCTGAATTCCATGCCATGATTAGAGAAAGAATGTATCAGTAAGCGGTTTGAAAAAAAAAAAGTTCTTTAAGAAAAAGAGAAGAAGAAATGTGAAGATCAGTACACTTCTTTTCCATTGGTATTTCAAACTGTATATGGTCCACTGAAATATAAATACTGGTGAAATGGGAAGGGCGGGGGGGGGGGGGGGGAAGGAAGGAAAAGAAAAACAAAAACGCCAAACCCTAAAAGATTCTCATCTTTTCCAAATTTTACATCTGCACAACATAAAGATGTTAGGACTTACACATGATATTCATGCACACAAATTTAACAGACCAGAACTTAAGAACAAAATAGTGGAGCAGAAAAAGTTTCAAGGTTGTTAAGACTACAGTCACCCCTGAATCCACTGGGCACAAGTCCAAACATTCTTTTTTGCATATCATCATTCATATAACTACCATAATTAAATACAACAGATCTGAACAGACCAAGTGTAACATATCGACTGTCTTTGCTTGCATGCACACACAGTCACTGACACACTCACTAAATCCTCCTGCAGACATATATCACCACATTCATTTGAGTAAAACACAAGATAACCTCCTCTCAAATACACACTCACTCACTCCCCATTCCTCGTCCCTAGGTGACAAGATCAAGATCCGACAAAGGAACAGCTTACAGTATAGCTGAAATATTATATACAACATCTATGCATAGCATACTGATGAAAAAGACTTGATAGCATATTTCCTATGGAGCTATACATTTATACAATGCTCTTGGAAATCCTTGAAATTTGTTTTTGATATAAATTGTGAAAATGAACACAAAGTCAACATTTCTCATAACCTCATTCTCCTTTTCACTGATGACACAAAAATGAAAACCTATTTCACATTACTATCCTTTGCTTCATTTTGTAATTACAAGTCAGGAAAATATCCCTCCATGTGTATGTTTAAAAACAAACAAAAAAACTCCACATCAGTTAGGCTTTAGAAACTGTTTTTGAATACATTAATACAAAACTAACCACCATGGCTCACTGGCTAACATCATGGATTGTGTGTTGGGAGGTCATGGATTTGATTCCCATCAGTCATTTATTTGTAGGATTCTTTGGGTCCTGCCCAGAGCTGCGTTTGCTACGGACTCAAATGAAGAGACTGGAAATACACAGTCGAGCTTCATCTTCTCAATGGACGAGTCTCTTGACAGTGTTCCCCAAATTTCCTGACTAACAAAGCAGATATTTATAGCTCTCAGACCCAGTTGTTGCTGGGGTACAGTGTCAGAGTAAACGCAGAAAACAGCCTTGTCATGTAGCCTCATTACCGTCAGTCAGCATGAAAAAACAAAAAAATCTGTGGTGCTTCATGCCCTGAATTGATGGTGACCTCAATTTCATTTCCTCTTCATACTTCTGCTGTTGGTGAGTTCATGTCAAGGTCAATGTTGTTGGAGCTGGCAAGGTCACCAGGACTGTCCATGGACAGATGCGGTGATGGATTTCATTGGACACTAAATCAAGCTGGCCTTTGACAGCTGTCGGCTCAGTAGGTGGTGTCCTTCATAAGTGGATCAGAAATAGGCACTACTGAATACCAACAGAGTGATTCAGCAGCAGTGCAGTCTCTTCATAATGACTTGTAATCAATTGATCCCTGTGGGCTGCAAGTGCTGGAGCTGTGACGGGACAAGTCAGGGAGTGGATGTGAAGGTGAAGGACAAGGCAGTATTGCCACTGAAGTGCCATGAGAAATGAAGCAGAAAAAAACCAAAAACAAAGCAAAACAAAAAACCTGTAATATGAGAAAATAAAAATATTTATGTGAAAACCGAGTATGTTTAGTATGGACTAGAATTGCTATAACAAAATATTCTCATGTGTAGATAAACAAGGATATCTGACAATAGTTGGCATGATCATTGCTTTTTTGATTGTTTTGTTTTTATAAAGAATTATTGAACTATTTTTTTTAATCAATAAAAAAAAGCATACTAATACAAAAATGACCAAAACCAGTCTTTTCACAGAGAAAAAGGAGCAACTCACAGCCATCAAGGGGTCGGCCACATCATGCACCAACAGGACCAGCGTGCCCACACGAACAAAGTTGCAGGCCCAGGAGAAGTAGATGAGAGTGATCGTCACCAGATGATGCAGCACCATCTCTTTCTTGTCCTGAACACGCACACACAACATACACAATTCAGCATGGCTGTCACCCGATGGCGCAACACTTGTTTCTGTCTTGTCCTGTGCCCATGTAACAGAACACATACAGTTCAGCATGATTGTCACCTGATAGCGCAACACTTGTTTCTGTCTTGTCCTGTGCCCATATAACAGAACACAAGCAATTCAGCATGGCTGTCACCTGATGGTGCAACACTTGTTTCTGTCTTGTCCTGTGCCCATATAACAGAACACAAGCAATTCAGCATGGCTGTCACCTGATGGCGCAACACTTGTTTCTGTCTTGTCCTGTGCCCATATAACAGAACACAAGCAATTCAGCATGGCTGTCACCTGATGGCGCAAGACTTGTTTCTGTCTTGTCCTGTGCCCATATAACAGAACACAAGCAATTCAGCACGGCTGTCACCTGATGGTGCAACACTTGTTTCTGTCTTGTCCTGTGCCCATATAACAGAACACAAGCAATTCAGCATGGCTGTCACCAGATGGTGCAAAACCATGTTGAACTTGTCCCATACCCACATCAAACAACACATACAATTCAGCATGATTATGCCAGATTGTATAGCACCACCTCTTTTTTGCCCTCATGGAACATGTGCAAACACACACACACACACACACACACACACACAATGCAAGCACACCAATACCCTCCATACGCTGCTCATCAATGAAGTCCTTTGTCTATTTTCTGAAAATGCGGATCAAAAAGCACCAACCTCACACTGTCCTCAGAACCAGCTAAGTAATTCTGAACAACCAGGGTTTATGTCCCATTTCAGTTACAGAAATATAGTGAAGGAAACAATGCAAACATTCATCCATACACAGCAGCATGTGTGTTCAACCTTAGTGAACATTTATCATGAGTGTGTGTGCAAGTACATATGTTTTGCCTGAGTGTGTGTGTGTGTGTGTGTGTGTGTGTGTGTGTGTGTGTGTGTGTGTGTGTGTGTGTGTGTGTAGGGGTGCGTGTGTGTGTGTGTGTGTGTGTGTGTGTGTGTGGTGTGTGTGTGTGTGTGTGTGTGTGTGTGCATGAATGAGTGCATGTGTGTATGGTGTGTGATTGCATGCATGCTTGCATGTGTGTGTGTGTGTGTGTGTGTGTGTGTGTGTGTGTGTGTGTGTGTGTGTGTGTGTGTGTGTGTGTGTGTGTGTTCATGCACTCATAAATAAATGCTTTTGCACATGTACACTCACACACATATATATACATGAACTCACTGGACAAGATTTTACTTACTGACCTCTAGATGATTCCATACAAAATTATATTCTTCCCATTAATATGCTGTTTAAAATAAATAAAATCAATCCTCAGGATTAGAAATATATCATCACTGACCATTAATTATTTTAACCCTGATTCTTAACTTTCTGTTGATCAATCCCCTTCTACTTGGTCTTGGATTCATATCACACAGTATTCCCTTCACTCCTGGTTTCAGGTAAAAGAAAGTATAAAACAGGTTAGTCATTTTGGAGACTTGTTTCCGTACTGCCCCTTGCTGTATATTTAAAAAAAAAATCTACTGTTGTGTACAGAAATGGTGTAAGAAATTGTTTTGAAAACTGTTGACACTACTGGTGACATTACTGGTGACAATCAGGAGCAAAACAGGATAGTTTAGTAGTTAACATACAACATTTCACCTTTTACCAGCCGTGTCCGCCAATAGTGGCGGACAGGATTTCTTCCCCTTGCAGCTGCGTCCGCAAAGGCTGGCAGACAGGAAGACAGTACATTCTGCCGTGTCCGCTACTATTGGCGGACGGGAACCTGAAAAATTCCTACACTTTCCGTGAAATGGTCTAAGGAAATAAGCTCTATAACTAGTCTTGGGGATGTCCTTGCGAGTTGTAGACCCTACTTTTAGTGCTCTATAAAGAACTTGGCTGACCCCAGCAGCTTTGAAAAAAAGGAACTGGCTCTGGATTTCCCGCTAAGCGCGGCTGGAATTTCCTGTGCCAGAAAAAATGTTGGTCAGGTGAAGGGGTGATAGCAATTTCTTGCTCAATAATGCGCTTGAAATCATATTACAAAGTGGATCTGATGATGACGGGAGTGATAGAGAGATAGACAACTATGAAAGAGAAGAGGGGAGTGAATTATTTGAATTATGCTGTTGTGTGATAAGTGTGGACAGCCAGTGTTTGAAAGTCGGTGTGTAAAGTACAAGCGCTCTACATCAATTGTGCCATGATCAGCTATTCTCAGCTTTTTCTTTCATTTTTATGTTGCATTATTGCATTTTGATCAACAGTAGTCTTTGTACCAGGGTACTTTAAAAACTTACACCCATTGAATTGTTCATCTAGTGAAAGAAACACTCCATCAGCCAAATATCAACATAACTGTGAATCAGAACAGTGAGTGTAATGTATTGATCTTTCAGGGGAAACTCATGGAAGTTAATTTTCTTTTCAAATGGATTACATGATGATTCCTGGATGATTTGCGATGTAAGGGTTGAATGTTTTTTCGTCCCTTCATCTTCTGATTTGGTGTTGTAAAAGAACGGAATTGAATGAAAACAAAGAATCTTTTTTACTTGACAGACATGTTTTTCAACGCACTGTCGTTTCTACACAATGATTTGAAATGACTATGTTCGATTAGTTAAGTGTTTGTTTTTTCCTATGTCACCTAACACAACACTGTCAGCTGTTGTCCAGCTACCGTAAAAATAAAAAAAAATCAAAAAGTGGCAAAATATGCATGTCAGCAGGGACTGAGTGCTGTGCGCGAGTGTGCGGTAGCAGGGAATTGTGCCGTGCGCGTTGCCCTCAGCTAGATAGTATTAAGTACTAGTGCAGGTAAAATCCATATCTAAAAGGACAATTGTAATCACTTCAATAAGATAAGATAATGTTGCTTATAGCCCAGCCGACCGCAAAGGGCCACATCAGGGCTGTAATCACTTCAATAAATCATCAAAGTCCGAGTCTGATTTGTAGTAAGAATGGCAGTTTGTTTGCCTGTTCCAGAGTTTTATTTGGGGTAAAGATGACTGCCTTTGAATCATTTGTGGATCAACATTCTCACAGGATCATATAACGGACACAACTGCATTTTTTTTACATCTAAGAGAAATATGTGATCATGTCCCTTTGTTCTTTTTACAATGCATGTACACAAGTAGTGTACTGCATGTATTTTTTTTTTTGGCTGCTGAAAGCAAAATCTAGATAATTCCTTGATGACAATGAGATGTGTACCTTGGCATAGCACACCAAGCCAAGCTCCTTTATTGGCAATGAGCTAGGAAACTGTGCAGTTGAAGTTCCTACATCTGCATGCCAAGGTAATGTCTGTGCTGTTTTACTCCCTGGCTGTGCCAGCTTTAAAAGTGCTAATTTTGCACACTTTAAATTTCTTGTCACTGTTATGTTTCACAAAACAATTTTTGGCGGCAAGACTGATATTCTTTTCTGTCTAAAATGTCGCTTATACCAAGAACAACAATTCTGCGGTGAAGAGGTTAAGAATGTGGTTGCGACCCTTTTCCTACAGTGGGAGAGGTGGGGGTCAGGTGGGTCTGGCATCAATTCCATTGATAAACATTGTCCCGTGCATGACCCAGTCAATGACAGATGATGAATGATGATGAGTTTACACACGCAAAGTTAAAAATGCTTACTACAAGAACAAAAAAAAAACCCATTTTTTTTCTGTTCTCCAGTAAGGACGGCAAGATTTTTGCAAACCAGAAAACGGGTGGCATGCATGGAAGAATTAAAATAATTACTTTTAAGTGCCATTTGTGTTAATACAAGGTCAAGTCATTAATCAACTGGCATCAACAGAGAATTTAATGAGCTCGACTCTACGTACACAATATTGTGATCTCTAATTAGATATGCCTGCAATAACGCCATCTGTTTCAGCAACACATGACACCCCTTCATTGAATATCAGACAACTCCTTTCCGACCACAAATAAAGCTTCAAACCAGCAACGATCATGCAAAGCTTGGCAACACGGTCAAGGAAGCCCTGGATCCGAGTCTCGCAGGAGGCATAAAATTGTGGAAATTTTCAATGCCAGCCAACTCTTTCCCAGATCTGAAGAGTGTGCAATGGGGGAAGACTTGAACAACGTATTTTATTTCCATCTGCTTAACCCTCTTGCATTTGCTTTGCTGGCTGTGAATGCACCCTAGTGTTCATATTTTTTCTGCTGTTGAACTTTAAAATACCGTTTATTTGATAAACGAACTGCAGTTTTCTTGTTCAAGAATACAGAGGAACAAATTTGGGCATGCATATACATCAGTCATTGTACACTGATTAGTATGCAACTTGTCAAGGGATTAACTGTGCATGTCATCATCAAGAATGTGGCAATATGCAAAGATAGACTTTGTTTTCTGAATTACAAAAGCTTCTGTTCTGCCTCTAATGTATCCCATAATTCACCCACATAATATCCATGGCACATGGGCAACATAACTGTAACCTGAACAAGTGTCACAAATGATTATACTGTTACAACCTATACACTTATACTTTCATAAGTTCAGATGCGAGCCTGTTTGTTTCTACAGCAGTTGAAAAACAAAAAAACAACAACAAAAACAATGCCAGTTAAAAAAACACAAAAATTAATCCACTGGTTTAACCATTACCAACAGCTGGTGCTTCAAGTGTTTGGCCATAACCATTCACATCTACAGCTTATTTCACTGACAGTACATCATCCTGAGGTAATAGCAACCCCATCATATTACAATCTCTGACTCTGCACATCATCCTGAGGTAATAGCAACCCCATCATATTACAATCTCTGACTCTGCATCGTCTTTTTCACAGTGCTCAATTTCATGGCTTTTTTTGGCCGGGTTTTTGTTATTTTTTTCTTTGTTTTCCCCCAATATCAGAATTGAACTGCATCCCACTAACTTAGATAGGAACAATGCTGATGGGAATATCAACATTTCTATTCTATGAAACAGATGGACAGAACCAGCACATGAATTAATCTTCTCTCTTTTTCTCTCTCTCACTCACTCACTTTGTCAATCTCTCTCTCTCTTGTGTGCCTTCTATGTTAATGTTAAATGCCATGCCTTGCTTCCTCCTCCTCCCCCCCCCCCCCCCCCCCTCACTCTGTCTCTCATCCTCTTTTTTTTAAACTCCTCCCTCACTCTCTCTCTCCTCAAATCCCACCACCATCCTGCCCCCCACCCCCACCATCTCCCACCCCTTCTGTCTGTGTTCCCTCTTGTAGATCAGTTTTGTTTCATGTGGTATTATTATATTTCAGAATTTCTATTTTTTTTCTTTCTTGTCTTTTCTTTTGGCCCCGGAGGGCTGGATGTAAAAAAAGCAGTTATGCTTACTCCACTACCCTCTCAAAATAAAATTTGTTCGTTCATTCATTCATTCGTTCTCTCTCTCTCTCTCTGCTTAACTGTAACCTACAAATTCACATCCATAGCAGGCGGATGTAACAGCTGTCACATAAAAGAAGTGTCTCAAATCACTGTACTGGCATAAAGCATACAAATATACAACTTTACATTGTTCAGATGCAAACATGTTCGTTTTACATCTTTGCAGAAGCAAACAATCCTTCAGGCATATAACATGTGCATGTTCATGTCAACATATGTAACATGCATGTGCATGCATTCCTGCACACTCACATGCATTCGTGTGTATGGGAGTGCCTGCGCAGCTGAAATGCTTCAGGTTGAAGGTGACTGCAGAATGCTTTAATTTAGACCACTTTTGCTATTCACTGCCTTGTCATAAACGGCAGGTGCCCAACCATCCATGCATTTAGCAAAGGACAAAGCATTTCTTTTGGTGTACCTCAATCCATGTAGTCTGTGGCTGTCTAGCCAGCCATGCTATTTATGAAGGAAAATTCAATTCCCATCTATTCTGGATGCATGTACAGTTCCTTATCTCTGCTTTTTCAATTTTTTTTTCTTTTGTGACATTGTTATTTTTAGCACTTCATTGCTTACTTTTTTTTTAAGACCTTAAAAAGGCACTTGCACTTCCTATAAAATTCTGGGATGAGTATTGGTGGAAACAAAAAAAAAAAGAAAAAAAAGGAAATCTATGAAGGTCCATGGGTATGCTCCTCCAGACTTTTCTTGAAATCTACAACAACAAAAAAGATTGTTGAAATGCGAGACATTTTGCGGGATGAGTGATGGGTTTAGAAACAGCTGAAAAAAAAGTTATTTTCAAATCTAATTTAATGAAAACATGAATCATTCTCAATCCACTGTACACACAATAAGCCAGATGCATTGGGCGATAATGCCAGCTGTATAACTGCACCAAAGGGATATGAATCAAATAACTATCACTATTTTCAACTCTTTCTCACTGGAAAAATTTTGTTTGTCTGAAAGTAGATGTACAACAAAAAAAATTCAGGTTAAAAAAGAATTCAGATTAAAAAAGGATTTCTGAAAAAAAAAAAAAAAAAAAAAAAACCCTGAAGAATTCCTAACCCTGTTTCCTTTGATCCAGCCCGTCACATTGTGTTCCTTAAACTGCCTTCTTCCCTCTCTGCCAGCAGTTCCTGTGAGGTCTCTGGGCTCCGCCTAGTTGTTCGACTTTTTGTTGTTCCCTGTGAAAGCTAGGTTGCAGTACTGGTAGAAAATGCTGATAGAGGACACAGGTCCCTGAATGTTCCTTTTTTTTCTCTCATTTTTTTTTTTTTTTTTTTTTGCTTACAACATTCAAGAAATGGACTCTTCCAACAGAAATGCTTTCTGGGAAAAGACAACTGTGGGAGAGCAGTCACCTTCTGCCTTTTGGCTGAGAGGCTCGTGTTGCTCCACAGGCAGACATCTGGTCTGCAGTCTGCATCTGTTCCAACCATTTACATTTTGAAGCTGGCTAGAACTTGGATTTGTTCATCTGAGGAGGGGCACTGAAGTAGATCAACTGCTGTTCAAGTACAAATGAAGTAGAAAATTTGAACTGGAGCCAGAGTTCCTGTGCTGGAATCAATGCAGATTTTTTAATAATTCACTCAGGTTGTCTATGAGGCAGTGAAGGAAGATCTGGAACCTGCAGTTTTCTGACTGTGTCAGCATCCATAGTGGACCAGAACATTACTTCTGGTGAGAGATTTTTGTGACAAGGCCTGGGCTACTGTCTGGGGCCAGGTGGAATTCATGGAATGCCTGATCTCCTATCTCATGATCCATCATTCTGCCAATTGCACTCATGGTCTGCTGGTGTGGCTGATGTTCTGGTGGGACCACCTATTCCATTCTAGCTTAGGGGCAAGAAGCACCAGATGCTGACAGGAAGCATCAGAGCTTCATTTAGTTGAGTCTGCTCTGAGAAGCACCAACCATATACCCACCCCCTCTCCTGATCACTCAATGGATTATGATGAATCATGAACAATAATCTAACCTGACCTGTCAGATTGTGTCTGAACTTGGGTGGAAAGAGCATTTGAGTTTTTTCTTTCAGTTCATCCATTTCATTTTCTTTCCTCTTGCAAAGATCTTAAAAGAGGAAAGTAAGAAAACAATTAAAGAAAACAAAAAAAAAAACAAAAAAAAAACCCCAACAATAACAACAAAAACATGGAAATTTCTATCTGTGCTTTTATGTCTTCCTTTGACTGAACCAGAAACCTCTTTACAG
>CM031597.1:63595218-63625218 GCA_018398815.1 Conus ventricosus | reverse complement strand
AAACAATCACAAATACTTACGCCCCAGAGCGCCCACATTCCAAATGTAAAGGTGAAAGTGTAAAACAATAAATGCCAGCTGAAATGGAAAAAAAGACAACCCAGAGTGATAATGCTGGATTGGTATAACAGAATTAGTGCTAACATAACACAAACAAAACTACTCTGGTAAACACATCCACACTGTACTGTTTACCAGAAATTTAAGAAACAGAATGACAGGAAAGGCACTTGCAATATATATACAAAACTTTCAATGCAAAAGAAATTAACTTCCTACATCTTTAAACTCAAAGAATTATCCACATACAAAAAGAATAAAAGAAACAAAGAAAGAAGGAAAGAAAGAAAGAAAGAAAGAAAGAAAGAAAGAAAGAAAGAAAGAAAAATCTAGGAATGAACCAAACCATCGGTGTCAGGGTGTTAATTATGCTGACAGTGTTGTGGATGAACACTCTGGTCTCACTGAATAAAACGAAACTGATAATTGTGCAATGCATGCCTACAGTTCAAGAGCAAAATTGCTATACAAGCAACCACAGGCGACAGCTGTTTCATTAAGAGCTGTCATAAAAACATATCAGGTCTAATCACCAGTAGGATTCAAACAAAACACGATGGTTTGGAAGCATTTTCTTTTTTTTTTCTTTCGATGTAATGCTGTTGTTAAGGATAGCGTTACCAACAACATTACTGCCACTACCACCATTACATGTTTACAGGAAGTGTTTGTGCCTGTGGTGATGTCATGAAATTTCTGTGAGTTAATAATTTCTGTGACTTATAATATTAACATTGTATAAGCAAGTGGTGAGTGTATATAATATGTGTGTACATAGGTGTGTGCGCACGAGCATTTGTGTGTGCGTGCCTGTATATGCAGATAAGATAAGATAATGTTGCTTATAGCCCAGCCGACCGCAAAGGGCCACATCAGGGCTGTCACCACGTTAAAATCAACTCACCAGTCATTAAAAAAAAAAAAAAAAAAAAAAAACTTTCACACATCTCGTTAAATGACATCGTCTACAAACGCACCAGAAACTTTGTTAAAAATCTTTCTGCCGTAAAATCGTAAATCAGATGAAAAATGTTAATCTCTCTCAAAAACTCAAGGATCACGTCAGGCGGGACATCCCTGAACAGGATCTTCATGGACTCCGCTGTAAAATGTTTGTGTCTCACATCATGCAAGTCCCAACACTCTAAAAGAACATGTTTCATTGTGAGTGGCGCATGACATGGAATGCACCACGGAGCTTCTTCACTCTTTAAAAGGTAAGAATGGGTAAAATACGAATGGCCGGTGTGCAGCCGGCACAGAACTGTTTCCTCTTTACGACCACTCGACGTAGATGGGAGGAAGTCCTTAAGGTTTGGACGGATCTGAAAGAGTTTGTTAGTCGTCTGTGTGTTCCAATCCTCCTGCCAGAGGTCTCTCACATAATCGTTAATTTTGGGTTTCACATCTGAGCAGGGGATATAAGTGTTGGACAGTTTCTCTCTTGTGGCGTTCTTGGCTAAACGATCAACCATTTCGTTCCCGCCGATGCCAACATGACCAGGAACCCAAGCAAGAGTAATGTTGTAACCGTCCGCCTTCAACTTGCTAAAAAGTTCAAAAAAAAGTAAAAGTTCTGGATGCTGAAGGTTGCGGCCAGCTATGGCCTCCAAAGCTGACAGCGAATCCGACAGAACCAGAAAGTCCCTCTTCGAAGAATGCGAGATTATCTTCAAAGCCAGTACCAGAGCAGTAAGTTCAGCAGAATAGACAGAAGCATCTGAATGTATATGTTCCAACAGTATCTGAGAAGGAGCCCAGGGCAGTAGGCTGCACAGGCCACTCCATCCACAGACTTGGAACCGTCTGTGAAAACTTTTTGATAGGATGGGAATTTGGAACAGAGCTCAGCATACAAAGCCTTGTACGCCAGAGAGCTGGTAGACTCTTTGCAGAAAAGCTGCAAGATCGAAACGAATCTCTGGTGTGAAAAAGGTCCACGGAGGTGATCCGGAAACTTGGAAAAATCGGACACAACTCCTAGGTCTAGAACTGCATTCCGCACGTGAGGCCGCATACGAAGACAAACGGCGGAATACATTTCGGGTTATTTTCAAACTTACTTTGGAACGGAGGGTCAAAGACACAGTCATAGGCAGGATTCTGCGGTTCTGAGAACAGTCGGATGTAATAATTCAAAGACAGTTTCAGCCTGCGGTTGGACAGTGAAGGTTCACCCGCCTCTGCGTACAGGCTGTACACAGGGTGGTGCGGAACGCTCCAAGACAGAGACGAAGCCCCTGATGGTGGATAGGGTCCAAGAGTTTGAGGTAAGATGATCTTGCGGAGCCGTACACAGCACAACCGTAGTCCAGTTTGGAACGGACCAGGGCTCTGCAGAGGTGCAACAAAGTTTTCTTATCAGCGCCCCAGTCGGTGTGTGCTACGACCCGCAGAATATTCAGTGCCTTTTGGCAAGCAGTTTTGAGGTTTTTAATATGGCTGAGAAAGTTAAGTTTTTGGTCAAAAATGACTCCCAGAAATTTGGCCTCTTTAACAGCTGGAATGGGAGATTTCCCTACTTGAAGTTCAGGATCTGGAAAAAAACTGACGGAAATTATGGAAGTGAATACACTGCGTCTTTGTTGGAGAAAAGGTGAAACCGTTTTTATCTGCCCACCGATGGATTTTATCTACGCAAAGCTGGAGCCTGCGCTGGACACTCGGGTACAGGCTTCCAGTTGCGTAGACAGCAAAATCATCCACAAACAATGAGCAGTCTGAACCTGCTGAACTGATTGAACAATGTTGTTGATTTTAATACTAAAGAGGGCAGGAGACAGTATGCTCCCTGTGGAACACCCAACTCCTGCTCGTGGACATCAGAGAGAGTGGTGCCAACCCGGACCTGAAACTGTCGTTCTGCCAAAAAATTTTGAATAAAAAGCGGAAGATGACCTCGAAAACCCAGATCGTGGAGATCATGAAGTATCCCCGACTTCCAGGTGGTATCGTAGGCCTTCTCTAAGTCGAAAAAAATTGCCACTGCATGCTGTCTGTTCAAAAAAGCGTTCCGAAGTGTAGATTCCAGACGAATCAAATGGTCAACTGTAGACCGATGTTTGCGGAAACCACACTGTTCTTTCGCCAAAAGGCCATCGGTTTCGAGTTTCCACATGAGCCTAGCATTGACCATCTTTTCCATCAATTTACAAACACAGCTGGTCAAAGCTATGGGACGGTAGTTTGATGGGTTAGAAAGATCTTTTCCAGGTTTGGGAATTGGAATAATGAGGGCTTTCCGCCAAGAAGGTGGAAAGAAACCAGTAGTCCACACATGGTTGTATACCTGTAGCAGGATGTTCAGACCTATTTGCGGAAGATGTTTCAAGAGTTGATAATGGATTTCATCTAGACCTGGAGAGGAATCGCTGCAAGGAGTAAGGCAGATTTCAGCTCGTTTAACGTGAAAGGAAGATTGTAGTCTTCCATGTTGTCTGACGAAAAGTTGCAGGGTGATTTTTCTTTTTAGGGCTTTGTTTTTGACAAAAGTGGCTGATTTATTAGAAGAGGAGGAATTCTTTTCAATGGTTGAAGCAAGCAGATTAGCAACTGCTTTCTTCTCTGTTATTAAAGAATCCGAAAACTTGAGATGGTTCACAGTGGGACAGGTGTTCTTCCCTTTGATTTTCTTAATGATGTTCCACACTTTTTTCTTGGAAGTTTTTGATGTCAGCCTGGAGCAGAAGCTTCTCCAGGACCGACGTTTATGATTTTAAAAGTGTGTCTTGATTTAGCACGGAGTTTTGATGGGCTCGAGCGTTGGACCCGAAGGTCGTTGGTATACCTGACGCTGAGCCCGTTTTCTAACTTTGGAAATTTGTTGGCATTCTGAATCGAACCAGGGTGTTTTTGGCATTTGAAGTTTATCGGAAGACACTGGAATACACGCTTTAGCACATTTGATCATAGTGTTAGTCAGTGATTCAGCTGGGTCCGGACTCTGAAAAAAATCAGTGTCCTGGAATTCCTTAGAAATAATGGCTGCAAATAGATCCAGTTTGCTTTCTTATAATTTAGACGTTGAGAGACAGAGACGTGTTCAGTTATTACAGGTTGCAGAAAGACAGGGAAATGGTCACTTCCGTGCAGATCGTCATGGACAGACCACTCATAGTCCAGGACCAGCGAGGGGTCACAAACCGACAAATCTAAACACGAAAGTGAACCTGTGGAAGAGTGGAGGTAAGTTGCAGATCCGTCGTTCAGACAACACAAATCTAAATCCGAAAGGACATCCTCAATTAGCAGACCTCTGGATGACGTACTGACACTACCCCAAAGAGGATTGTGACCGTTTAAGTCACCCAACAGCAAAAAAGGTCGAGGAAGTTCTCCTATCAGACTGACAAGGTCCTGACGACAAACCGGGACAGAAGGTGGGAGATAAAGGGAACAGATTGTGACAGTCTTGTGGGAGAGTGACTCTCGCAGCTACAGCCTGAAGGGAGGTAGACAGAGCGACAGGACTATACAACAAAGTTTTGTGTAGGAGAAGGGCAACACCGCCCGACAGTCCCAACGTGGATGGTTGTGCAGGTTTTGAAAGAATATTAAGCCAGAAAGAGTAAAGGTCTTCTGGCTTTGAATTTGAGTTTCCTGAAGAGCCACTACGGAAGGTTTTATAGATTGACACAGAAGCTGCAGCTCCTCAAAGTTGGAATTTAATCCACGGATATTCCAATGGAATATTGTACTATCCATGGTGCAGAGGGCGAAAAGGAGAGAGATCAGGTCATCTCCTCATCAACATCTGCGTCTAAGGGTGTAAATTTGTTGGATAGTTTCACTGGAGTATGTTGGTCTACAGGCCTGCTGGCAGACTTGCCAACAGGTGAAGGTGGTCTGGATTTGGGAGATGGTGGAGGTTTCGTCCTCATCTCCACCATCTCCACACTGGGTTGAACTCCCTTGCCCGCACGGGCACTGGACAGAGGAGTTCGAGGGGGAATTGCTGGTTTTTTAATCTGCCCAGCAGCAGATGTCGTAGACTGCTGGGCAGTCTGAGGGGTGGCGGATTTTTTGCCTCCACCAGGGGCAGTCATTTTGGGTTGAGAGGTGGTGGACCTGCTTCCACCAGAGTTGACAGTTCGTACTTGCAGTGTCTTCGAAAACGTAAAGTCATCAGTCTGACAGCAGACTGATCGAGTGGAAACTGTGGGAACTTTCCTTACAGCCGAAGCATAGGAAGAGGCTGTCGGCGTCTGACTGCCCACAAACCTGCTTGCGGGCCTCAAAAAAGGAAATTTACTTTTCAGTTTTTATTCTTTGAATTGCGGATTCCTGAATCCAAAGAGGACAGTTTCTTGAAGAGGAGGGATGGTCGCCACCGCAGTTAGCACAATGTGCCGGATCTTGACACGGCCCATCATGGGTTGCCTTGCAGCAAACACCGCATACCTCTTGCCCTGAACAGCGGTCCCTGACATGGCCAAACTTCTGGCACCTGAAGCACCTCAACGGGGATGGAACATATAACTGAACCCGGACATTCAGGTAGCCAACTTTGATGACCGGAGGCAGCACAGGGTTGCAGAAGGTCAGAAAGAGGGTGTTGGTGGCCACTCTTTCCGCACCCTTCTTGACAGTCACCCTGCGCACCTCCGTCACACCTGGGATGCAGCTCCGTTTTGATTTCTGCCTCTGAGACTCCTGATAAATCCCGGCAGCGAATCACGCCTTTCGATGAATTTAACTGTTTGTGGGGAGTTACCCTGATCTCCCTGTCCACTAGTTTAGTTGCCTTCAGCAGCTGTTCAGATTGTTTTTGTGATTTACATTGAATGAGAAACGAGCCATTTCTCAACCTCTTGATGGACCGAGGGTCACCTGCTATACCTTGAAAGCCCTTTTGGATAGCAAAAGGGCTCAGAGCTGAAAGGGGTCTGTCCTGCTCCGTCCCTTCCATCACGAGCCAGGAAGCCCAGAAACCTGTCTTCTGTCGTACCTCAGTATCTGAATCGCTGTCAGAATAAAGATCTCCTGAAACAGGGGATGCTGCTTTTCTCTTCTTTTTGGGGGGGATGTTTTTTGATAAAGCCATGTTTAGTTTAGTATTGTTTCATCTCTCCCTTACCCACCCACCTTGGAGTCCAACTAAGGGGCCAGGGCCAAGAAACCAATGCCTTGACCCTTCCAGGCTTCGGGAGAGATATACGACAAACAGAAACTACCAACCCTATCCCCCCTGATCATGCTCAACTCCCGGGGACAGAGAGCTGAGCACTGCAGGGGTTAACTTGGCCAGTAGGGGAACTGTCTGTCTTGACCCAGCCCCAAGAAGGGGAGCCGATTAGTACACCCGGCCAAAGTGTACTTCCGGTTCCTGTCTAGGAGAGGTCCGAGCCAAAGTGATGTGTTGAGAGCGCTGGCCCTCTCAATCACCAGGATCTCATTCCCCTCCGACACAGGTCGCACCGCACGGCAAACACGGCGGATCTTAAGGAGACCACAGAGAGAAAGGAGTGTGGAAAAGAAGACTTGAAGGGGAGACGAAGATAGAAAAGGGCCAAATAAAGGCAGAAAACAAGAAAAGGAGAAAGGCGGGTTACTCTTAGTCAGGATCCTCACCCTTAGCCTATCTGACAGGGAAGCCCTACCAGGGGCATCAACTCCTTACCACGTTATGCTTAGGCCAGACAGCATCTTCACTTCTCAGGCCTAGAAGTAGTTTTAAAAAACCAGCCTATCTTCAAGTATTGATGCCCCCGCCAGCAAAGCCTAAGGGATCACAGGACCACGCAAGCCCTCCGACCACGGCAAGGTTGCAAACCCCTGGAGGGGCCTGTATATGCAGTGCTTCATACTTGAATACACACATGGGCAGAAACCACCAGGTGAAATCCATGGCATGATCAATGAATCTGTAATCCTGATGAGGATCAACAGGCTGAAGGGTGTGCCTCATGGTAAAGGGGATCAGTGGAACAGAAGCAGTAATCTTTCATCTTTAATAACTGAGATTGAAAGAACTTGCCCACAGCACAAGCACAGCCAACGCAGTACGGCTACAATAAGATTACCTTGATCAGCAATAAACCAACAGCTTTCAGCTGTTTTTTTTCCTTCAGTGTAAATAAGTTTCACACAGTCATGGCTGGCAGCTATGTGATGTATGTCCATTGTCTGTATCCAAAACAGTCTAGTCATCTCTCATCTTTCCCACAGTGTCCCCTATAACTTTCAAATCAGAGAAATTCTGACTCTTCAGGGGAAAAGTAAAAAAAATAATCCAAGGGTGATTGTGTCAAATTAAAGGGGTGAGTAGTAAATTCAAAGTTAAAGGGTGAGTAGTAAATTCAAAGTAACATTATTCACACATCATCATCATGACACTGGACATTACTTGCACACTCATTCATAAGAAGGTGAACTGGGAAAGCCAGGGTGGAACAATGATGATCCTCATAGGCCACAGCCTGGGAGGTTATGAGCTTGAGTTCCATCAGACTCCTTTTTGGACACACTGACTCATGGGATTGTTTGGTTCCTGCGAGTTCCTGCCTAGAATTGGCCGTAAAAGTGATAGGATTCAAGTCCAGCTTTGTGCACTTATTGGATGCATTTCCAACAGTACTGCTCCCATTTCCTGAGTAACACTGCAGATGTCTGCATCTCTTGGCCTCACTGATGCCTGGGTATATAATGTAAAGAAGCACAGAGTACCGCCCTGTCATATATGTAGTTTCAGATCAGAAACATACTCCACAGCATCATCTTTATATCGACATCATTCTCTTTTAACAACAGCAAAAAAGTATCAAATTATATGTCCCTCCCTGCCCTATTCTTGTGGTGGTGATCTTAGTTTCAGTTTCCTCTCCCTGCTTCAGGCCATGGCGAGTTCGTGTCACCTAGATCATGGGGACTGTCACTGTATGGACTGCATGGCATCCTCCAGTGGGCATGCTCAATCACACTGCCTCCCTGACCAAGCAATTATAGTCTTCAGTCAGGGAGGAGCAGCAGGTGGCGTCCTGTTCACATGGGAGCAGGACAGGCATGCCTGCAGAGCACCTAACTGCTCAAAAGTGGTGCAGTGTCTACTCTGGTGGGTTGCCTCTGGTTCTGATGCCCTGTGGTCCCTGTGGACTGCTGGAGCTCAGGCGTTGTGACATTACATGCTGGGTACGGCTATGGATGGGATGGCCAGAATAAGCAGCATGGGAGTAATGCCACAAGGGGGATGGTAGGAGGTGGGAGGGGCACAGAAGGTGAGATGGAATTATTGCTTCGTTTTGGAATTCACAGCAAATACATTTCAATGAAAGCTGTTGAAGAGCACCTGTCCTACGAACAGTGAAATGTTGCACAAAAATGCCGGGCTTCAAATTAGGAAATCTGTATGTCAGTTACCCCTTGTTATGCTTTGTGAAGAACTCTGTAAGAAACAAATCATCGATTCACATTGCAATGTGTTTCAAGTATCTCTGAAATAAATGAAGGGCAAAGTTTTCAGGTGCTGACTATTCCTCTGAGAAAGAAGAATGACGTGATTGACAACGTTAAAAAAAAAAGACAGACAGAGAAATGTACATGCACAGAAAGAAATTGGGTTGAGTAAAGAGATAAGACAGAACCTAAACAAATTAGAAAAAAATAGAAGTATCAGTCTTACATTAAAAAAACAAACAAATAAAAGGAGCTTGGAGATTAGCAACATGCAGATGTACAAACACATGTACAGACAGTCACACACACACACACACACACAGACACACACACACACACACACACACACATGCACACACACACACACACACACACACACACACACACACACACACACACACACACACACAGACAGACACACACACACACACACTCACTCACTGAAAAGTAAAAATGAATACATGGACTCATACAAAATACCACCACAAAATTAACAAGAACCAAAAGCCTAACTTAAAGCCATGGTTTCTAAATCACACAAACAACAACAACAAAACATACCATTAATATATAGCCACACTAGAGTGTTCCCAGCACATAGACCAACTGAGACAGATGAGAACTAGGAACATGACCCAAGAAATCTGAGCTCCAAATATGAATTATACTCTTTTTCTCACAGGTGACCCAACTCTTCTTCGTCTCTTCCTGATAAGTTAATTCTCTAAGGAATGGATAAATGGCCAGACTTTCAAAGAGAACGTTTCTTTTTATTTTCTTTCTGTGTGTGCATGCATGCAAGTGTGTGGGAGCATGTGTGTGAGTACACTGCATGTAGGTGAGTGTGTATGTGTGGACATGTGTATGGGTACGAACAGACAAGTGTACATGAACATGAAAATCACCAAACTGTTATTTTCCTCTAACTACAGAAACATTCATGATACAGGGCAAGAGAAGAAAACAGCAAGCACTGCTGTTCACTGATGATAAGAATGATGCTTACCCGCATTCTTTAAACTTGTACATTGCTGAGGGGTGAGACTGCATCTTCCTTCTGAATAGCCAGCGCTGTATTTGTCGTTCTGTCATGTCCGTCTGCTTCTCCAGTTTCTGAAAATAATAATTACCATGCCACTGAATATCTCCTGCTACCTTTCAAAGAAAGTTTGAAGCCACATACTTGACAAAATAGGCTTAAAAATCAACTCTTACAGAGCAAAGACAAACCGTTTTCAGTATATCAATGGCGTCATCTGCAAAAGAAAATGGATAACAGAGTTCCAGGCTCTTCTCTTTTGTCTGGCAGATAGAATTCCATTTCCATATTTTGATTTTTTTCCCCAATTGAAGGTTCTAGATTTAAACAAAGAAAAAAACCCAGTACTGGAATTACTGGGTGGACAGCCAATAATTTTATATCAAGAAAGCAATCTACAAAAAATCAAACTGTGACCTGACAGATAAATCCACCCTTAAGTTAAAGTTTAACAGAAAGGAAAAATTTAATGCTTTATTTTCATTCCATACTGTTATATCCCAACTGACATGATTAACACAATTATTAAAATGCACCAATGCAGTTCAATGCACAGCAAAACACATTTTGCACACAACCACACAACACCCCACAAAAACAACAACAAAAAACCAAAAAAAAAAACAACACACAACAAAACAATCACACATTTTTAAGCTGATTCTGACGGATACAAATTAACACTACAACTTTACTTCCACGTCAAACGCTTTCTAATTGATCAGTTCTGTACCTCCACTTCAGCATGAGGTACCTGCCCTCTGTGCTTCTTGAAAGCCGACTCCAGTGGAGCGCTGGGGACCAAATGCCTCTGTTTGCGTTCATAGATGCCCAGTGCATTGGCCAACGGCACGATAAAAATGCTGGAAGAAAAATATACATCGTTATGTTCACGAATTTTAGATTAATTTAAGTAATATCGGAGAGAACTCTTTATACTGATGAGTATCTGGGGGAAAGCCGCAAAGGTGGGGTGGGGGCAGGAAATAATTTACTAGTCACCATGCTAGGATAACATGACAGTTTCAGAACTCATTTGTGATTATTATGCACATACACACAGGGCGCACCTGGGCGTGTGTACACCCACTCACCCACCCACACACACACACACACCACTAATACTTCGATGCACACAATTTGTGTTGTGGTTGTGTGTGCACACATGGGTGTTTGCATGTGTATGCATGTGAGTGTCTTAACATAAGCATGCCTCTGTGTGTGTGTGTGTGTGTGTGTGTGTGTGTGTGTGTGTGTGTGTGTGTGTGTGTGTGTGTGTGTGTACGCACGTGTGTGTGTGTGTGTGTGTTGTGTGTGTGTGTGTGTGTGTGTGTGTGTGTGTGTGTGTGTGCTTATCTACCACTTTTGTAATCTGATGTCTGAACGGAAAAAAGTACTCTTGGAAATTGCTGAATTTCTACAAAATGGAAAAAGTTCTGTGGTTTTCTTCTCATTTTGTATTCTGAAAGGATGATCACCTTTAGATGTGTTTATGCATGCATGTGCGTTTAACATCAAAACGAAATTTTTATGTTGCTATCCTAATTTGTTTGCTTGTTATGTTCCATACCCCCAAAGAGGTCAAACAAATTTAAGTCCAAAATCAAATATGTGTGTGTGTGTGTGTGGTGTGTGTGTGTGTGTGTGTGTTGTGCGCGCGCGTGCGCATGCGTGCGTGCATGCGTACTTGCGTGCGTGTGTGCGAGACAGGAGAGAGAGATTGGTGGGGTAGAATATAGAAAGCTGGTCACGGCAGCAAGTCATTTAGTGTAGGCAGTTTTCCAGACAACGGGACCAACTCAGCTGCACACTGGCTCTGCTCCTACTAAAAGTACTATTGTTTTCTGTGCAAGGCCCTGCAAACGTTGTCAACGCTGTTTACATGTTACCGAAACACAAACTGCCTTCCCACTTGATTCCTTGTAAAGTCTTATGGTAAAGTGCATGACTTTATGTACTAATCTAAAACAGTGTCAGAGAGAGAGAGAGAGAGAGAGAGAGAGAGAGAGAGAGAGAGAGAGAGAGAGAGAGAGAGAGAGAGAGAGAGAGAGTGAGTGAGTGAGAGGACACAGAGAGAGAGACAGAGAGAGAGAGAGAGAGAGCAGACAGAGAGAAAGAGAGGACGTACACATGCAAGCGTTGACTGAAGCTCACATTGTTACGGATGGAATGGGTCGTGTCTGCAGGTGTCTGACTGTCTGACTCTCACACAGAAATTATGGATGCATGCACGACTTTTCCAATTCACATACACACACCCACTCACCCGAACATTGACAGCCAGGCAACAGAACAATACTTTTTTTGTTTTATGCTGCCTGAGCCATCAGACAAACATATATAATAAACTCAAGAACATCAATAGGTCGGCACGCCAACCTAAGGCGTACACACAAAACATATCTATATATAACTGGCTATCTATTAGGCTGCTGGTTCCAATGATGAGTAGACGATGACGGCGACGAAAACGATGAAGAGGACGAAGACGATGAAGATGATGACTCAGCATCAAGTCCGACACAGGACTATTGGAATTTCACAGAGCTGTGGCTCAAAATCACTACCACACTCACATCGTCTCTGCCGACGACAAGGTGACAGTCTCACACAGGAGCTGTGGCTCACACACAAGAACACAGAACGCAGCGACGGCCTAGCCAACAGGTCGCTGGTTCAAATCTCGGGAGCGGTCGTCTCCGGCCCAACTGGCTCAGCGGGTAGTCGGTTCCCGGGTGCAGTGGCAGGTAGGGTAGTTGTGGCACACAGGCCGGCCTCTCAACACCGACACAAGGCAGAGAACAAGGGGGTAGACACAACTACGGTCCCGACCCTCAGAAAATGGCAGGTAGGGTAGTTGTCGGCACTCGGCCGATCTCTCAACACCGACACAAGGTGGAGAACAAGGGGTAGACACAGCTACGGCCCCGCCCTCAGAAATGGCAGCCAGTCCCCTTCAGTCCAGGGAACACTTCACCTGGGGGAAACTGATTAACTACCTTGATTATCATGGCTACTATTCATTACAATCACGATTACATCATATTCATTAGCCACATCACATTCCACTAGAACTTGGGACAAACATCAGCATACTGTCTTCAACACTACAACATTCCCTTTTCCGGAATCATAACACTACAACATTCCCTTTTCCGGAATCACAGCACTACACAGGAAAGGATTTCAATATAAACTTTTCAGAATATAGTTTTCCAAATTGGGGAAAGGATTCCCACCTAGACCCTCTTCAATGAACCATGAATACAATTCATTACACACATTAATGACAAAAAAAGCAGAAGAGCACACAAAACAAAGTGTGAAGTAATGCAGTTTTAATGCACGACACAAAACAGGACAAGAAATTTTCGGCAATATGCCTTCCTCAGCGACAAAAAAATAAAAACAGTACAGACATTCAACATGCGCAATACTCCCCTTGTGAAGCCAAATGGTGAATCATCTACAATTAATGATTACTTTTCATCAAACTATAAATACCGTTCGTCATGACAAAATTGTTCATTTCATTTCTATATTAAATCACCACATTTTAGGAGGTTTCTTTTTTTCAAAAGATTCATCTACTTCAATATATGTAAGGGAAAGATTTCCACACACTCTTGTTTACCAACACACAACTATTCAATATTATATCAAGAGTGAGTTAAATACTCATCCACATCAAAAATCAAAACCAACATATAAATCTCTGTCGCTCACTCTGGGACCTTATCATCCATAGCATCAAAACTCTCCCTCTTCTCGCAAACCACATTGGAATAAACACCTTTTTTCCATCATGAATTGAACTGGTTAGTTGACTTAAAAGTGGTGACAGCCTGATGTGCCTTTGCGTCGGCTGGCTATAAGCAACATTATCTTATCTATCTATCTTTCATCTGAGTTCATAACTAGTTAAGTCACAGAATAAACAAATTTTTTTTCCTGAACATCCTTAAAGTTAACATCATCACATCATGTTACGAAACAAATTGTTTTGCTACCTATCAGTAAGGATAACGAACACAACAATACTTTTCTTCTACAAAAACCTTCACAGTGCGCTGAGGAAGTTTCAGTCGCTCCTAAACGGGATACGGTTTCGGTTTGCTAATAAATAAATATTGAATGATAAATACCTGACTGCCACCAAAAACATATCCACTTCGGCTTCTGGGTAGTTGCGTTGCCGGAATCACTGCAGAGACTGCCAAACCATTTCAGCTCACCCGGCTTTAACAGTGCGCAGGTGAGCAGCAGTCAGGTAAACTTTTCAACCGGCTTCCGGACGACTACCTTCCGTTAGCACGGTTGCATGAAAATTTGTGACTGGACAGGAAACGGTCCGTCACACACATGCATGTGCGCACGCGCGCGCGCACCACACACACACACACACACAACACACACACACACACACACACACATATTTATCTATCTACACACACACATAAATAGATAGATAGATAGAGTGACAGATGACATCAACAAATAAGTTCTATGAAAGAAAATTTCACCTTTGTCATTACCCACAGAAGAGAGAGAGAGGAGAGAGAGAGAGAGAGAGAGAGAGAGAGAGAGGAGAGAGAGAGAGAGAGAGAAAGAGAGAGAGAGGGGGGGGGGGAAGTTTGCGCTGATAAATACATGCATAAATTCAATGTTTGTCAGGCTGTCTGACAGAATGGTGTCTATTTAAAGTTTAAAGAAAAAGATGACATACATCATTGTGATCATCTATAATTATTGTTCTCAAACTGCTAGTTATTTTTCTGATAAAGAGATGCAGATAATCACCTATTTGCCTGCTGGCAAAGTAAAAACAAATGTTCCCACATCACATGTGTCACATCCATATGTACGCCAACAGCAATACCACATGCACATCTACGAAATTATGAAAAATTGTAAGTATGTATGTATATAAATGTGCATTCATATCACATACAGGCGGAATTTGTGAGCATGCTCTGTACGTGTGTTTGAGTGTGTGTGTTGTGGTGTGTGTGTGTGTGTGTGTGTGTGTGTGTGTGTGTGTGTGTGTGTGTGTGTGTGTGAGTGTGTGTGTGTGTGTGTGTCTTTCTGTGCGTCTGTGTCTGTGCGTGTGCGCGTGTGTGTCTGTGTGTGTTTGCGTGTGCGTGCGCCTGTGCATACATGCACCCGAATGCATACTACATACTCATAGGCCTGTGTCTGTTGTGTTTATCAGTTCCTCTCCATTACTACACACACACACACAGACACACATAGACACACACCACAATTGCCAGTAAAACACATTGGTACTTACGCATGCTCTCATTCCTTTCCCCACACAGTCACACCCAACACAATCAGGAAGACATAACCTCTCACACACACACACACACACACACACACACACACACACACACACACACACACACACACACACACAAAGCAATAAGTTATTTACTGTTTACATATGGCAAACACACACACACACACCCATGCATGCATGCACAAGCAATCAAAGCACAAACACACGACACACACGCACGCACACACACATGCATGACACACACACACATGCACGCGCACACACACACACACACACACACACACACACACACACACACACACACACACACACACACACACACACACACACGCGCGCGCGTGCATGCGCACGCTCGCGCACACACAAAGGAAATAGAACGTTATATTAATGGACTGCTTGTACAAAAAATGTATTTCTTTCACTTCAGTCATTGACTGCTGGTTTGCAGATTATACTGACAATACTGCCAACAAAAATATTTCATTCAATCATTAATTGGTTGTCTGCTGATTCAGATTATACTGACAATAACATTGGCAGTTATGTATTTCATGCAGTGATCAGTTGATTGCCTGTTTCCTGATAATAGGGACAGTACTGCTGAACAAAACACATACTTCATTTGGTCATTGTGTGCATAAATGACCATACTCCTAGTCCTATCTCGCGCACTTGCCAGTTTCTATTTGCGTGTGAAAATAAGGAAAAAAGATGGGTGGTGATAAAATCATGCAGCAAAGCAATATATGTGGTTGAAAATCTCATGGTGCAAGTGGGCTGTGGTTCTTTTGCATCACTGACAGAGGATGATGGATTCTCAGGAAGAGTGCTGTCTGTTTCCCTCATTTTCTATGATTTTAAGTGCCTGCATGCACGTGCGTGTGCATCTGTGCACGTGTGTGAGAAAGTTTGAGTTTACATCCTCAGGAAACTTCAGTAAAGGAATTTTCTCAGCAGCTGCACGAGGCAGAAGAGCCAAATGTGGCAGGACAGTTGACATGAAATCGTAACTGACACATTCCAGCCATGCCTGAAGTTGATGTAAGTCAAAGGTCGAGGCCACATAAAGGGCAAGTTATCATTCTGAAAATGAATTACCAAAAGCCGATTAAGAAACATGAGCACAAAAGGGCCCTTACTGTTGTTGACATACACTGTCTATTCTGATAATTCATGGGATTGCTTCAGTTTCAGACCCAGCCCATGCGTGGGTGTCTGTCTGACAATGCAAGGCATTCACCATGGCATTAGTTGTATATTATATATACTGTGATTTTAAAGTGCAGGTGTGGTCTGAACTTCACATAACAATGCCAGCAGGAATGACCTGCAGGACAATGTCATTTCTCAGCAAATCGAAATGATCACGAACCATCAGTGCATGTATGAGTGCCAAAAAGAACAAGTCATCAGCTTTTTCTGTACTTTCAGTTTTGGAACTTCCAGAATTCAAAGCCATTACAAATTTCTTGAGAACAAATCAAGCTTACTTCATGTAACATGGGTCGTTCAGCATGCTCAGGGTAGCAAGTTTCTGACAGCTTGTGTTGAGAGGAAGACTTCACTGGTTTGCTCGCTTGTCGAGCTATACTCTTGTGATCATATCTTTTTCTAACAAAAATGTTCATATGATCTATGAATACTTTCATGCTATACAGAATTTAACAGAATAACCTTTTTTTTTTACAACGTAAGATTTACAATTATACCTCGTCATATGTTGTTACAAGAAATAAATTTCCTAATCAATTCTTTTATAAATCAAATGTTTTGGACATGAGTGGTTTTGAAGTGATACACTACCATGCCATAAAAGACAAAATCGGCACATGTTTCGTCCTAAACGTAAGATTAGGCACACATACGAAACCCCAACAACCATCTCCTTTAGCAGAGGAATGAGTGACAATGAGTAAATTATGTTTCAGCAGCAAAATTAAGTTGAACGAAAATATATGACTAAGAAGTATTACGAAACAGAGTAAGAGTGACAGAGAGGTAAGAAGGGAACAGAAGAGGAAAGGGCAGGGTGAAGGAAGACGGACAGTCACATTAAATTTTAATATAACTCACATGCACACAACATTCTTTATTGTAGCATGACAAATGTATAGATATTATAGTACAGTGTCTTCATGCTCAGCCATGATTCTGACTTGAATTCAGTCACAGTCTGGAGAAGGCATGGAATGGCAAGTGGGACATGAAGGGGTGGAGAGGAGGTGGAACTGGGATGGAGAAGAGGGGGGGGGGGGGGGGGGGGGGGAAAGGAGAGGAGAAAAGGAGGTGAGGCAAAGACTGAAAGAAAAACAAACAACAGAGACTGACCAAAGAAAAACTTGATCAGGTAAGGCGAGGATCAAACGCTGAGAGAGAGTGGAGGGAGAGACAGGGATGAAGGGTGGGAGCGCAGGGGTGAAGGGGTGGGGTTCACACAGCAAAGAAGAGAAAAGGAAGAACACTGACCAAGGAGAGACTGATGAGACTAAATAGAACATGACCCAGCAAAAAAGACCCCGCAATCCTAGTATGTGTGGACATACTGTGTGACTGTGTACTTAGTGTGTGTGTGTGCGTGTGTGGTGTGTGTGTGTGTGTGGTGTAGTGTGTGTGAGTGGGTGTGGTGTGTGCATGCGTGGAGTGTGTGTGTGTGCTGTGTGTGTGTGACATGCCGTGAGAGTGTGTGTGTGTGTGTGTGTATGTGTGTGTGTGTTGTTGTGTGTGTGTGTGTGTGTGTGTGTGTGTGTGTGCGTGTGTGTGTGCATGTGTGTGAGTGTGTGCGTGTGTGTTTGTGTGGTGTGCGCACACACACCATACTTGTCTGTCCTCGCTTCTGTGTGTGTGTGTGTGTGTGTGTGTGTGTGTGTGTGTGGTGTGTGTGTGTGTGTGTGTGTTCGCGTGCATGCATGTGTGCCTGCATGTGTGCGCGTAACGTGTGTATACGCTTGCGTGTGTGTGTGGTGTGGTGTGTGGTGTGTGTGTGTGTGTGTATGTGTGTGTGTGTGTGTGTGTGTGTGTGTGTGCTGTGTGTGTGTGTGTGTGTGTGTCTGTGTCTGTGATGTGTGCGTGTCTGTGTGAATGTGTGTGTGCCTATATATTATATTATAAATGTTTATGTCTGATAAACTGCACAGTTAGTTTCAGAATATTCAAATAATTTAAACTGATTTAAATAGTATAATAAGAAACAGTATTTTACACAAACAGAGCTAAGATACAACTTGAAGTTAGTGTACATTCAAATTTGTCTCCACATGCACTATGTATCTTTAAATTTTATGCATGATATATATGTCCACAGTCATGACACTACATTGCTTGAAACTTTCTACAGGCATGACAGAACTCATATTTTAAAACATGGTGTGCTGTAAACTTTGATTTATGTTTCATCTGTACCAAACAAATATCTAAAAGCAGTAAGTAACGAACACACACATGCATACAAACACATGCACTGATGCATGCAATAATGCATGAATACACACACGCGCGCGCACACAACACACACACACTGAAACACAATGCACACACACACACACACACACAACACACACACACACACACACACACATACACACACACACACACTCCCTCTCTCTCTCTCCCCCGTCCCTCCCCACACATACACACACGCACGCAGGCACAAATGCATGCACATAGGCGTGCACACACACACAAACACACTTGAAACACAATGCACACAAACACACACACACACACTCCCTCTCTCTCACTCTCTCTCCCCCATCCCTCCCCACACATACTCACACGCACGCAGGCACAAATGCAAGCACATGGGTGTGTACACACACACGCACGCGCGCCACACACACACACACACACACACACACGCACACACACACACACACACACACACACGACAAAAGTGACATAAAACGAGAGGTAGACATTTGTTATTACACTTGGAAATTTTGTGGAAAATGGAAACAGAGAGTGAGAAACTAATTAGCATGACACGGAACAGACACATAAATCATAAAAGGCAAGAAAAAACAGCAAAAAACAAACAAACATGAATTTAAATGTTATGACTTCAATCTGAAAGTGAAAAAGACAGATAAATAGACACACTATAAAACACATGAAAAACAAACAAACAAAAAATACCCAAAAACAAAAAAAGAAAGGACTCCAAATGAAAAGAAAAAAAAAATCAAACTTTAAACAAGTAATACTCTGGATGAAAAAAAAAGGTAAAAAGAGGGGGGGGGGGGGGGGGGGGGGGGGGGGGGGGGGGGGGGGGGGGGGGGGGGGGGAGGAGAGAGAAAATAGGTTGCAGTGATAAAGTACTGTGCAGAATCTTATTAAGATGAACTGACATAAGCTCAGTCATTCATTCTTAGATAACAGATGAACAAAAGTGCTACTGAGTATAAAATTCAAATGTTTCTTCAATCCCTTTCCCATGCCCTATTTTTTATCACAATATAATATACATATATCGCATACATTCTCAGCTCAACCCAACAACTCTTACTACTCCTCCAGATGATGACAGCCACTTATGTCTGAAGTGACTTCCACTGTTCTCCCACATTTCACTGCTATGTTAGAATCCAGTTTAATAGGTCATGACAATACTGTCTATACTACAAACCACTACTAAGTGGTAGGTGAACCTTACTTGCATACACTGTAAAAAAAAAAAAAAGATAGGTGGTTTTGGTTGTGTGTTGTGTGTTGTGTGTGTGTGTGTGTGTGTTGTGTGTGTGTGTGTGTGTGTGTGTGTGTTGTGTTGTTGACTGTTGTTGTTGTTGTTGTCTTCAATTTAAGATCTTTCCACATCAAGTGATATTAGACGGGTGTGTGTGTGTGTGTGTGTGTGTGTGTGTGTGGTGTGTGTGTGTGTGTGTGTGTGTGTGTGTGTGTGTGCGTGTGTGTGGCGCACACGTGTGATAAAATTTAGCGTAAAACTCAGAATACATCTGATATATATGTGAAGTCATGTTTGAACACTAGTCAATAGGTCAAAAGGGCAGCACTGAAGTCACAAATACCCATCTCATCTGAATATAATAAGAAGCATTCACATTAGCTATCCATGACCACCAAAGGTAACAGGAGATAGGGATGACATCCAAGGAAAGCATGGACAGGGAACCGTCTAACATGTGATTCACTGACATAAACCAAAAAAGCAAGACAAAGACTGGCACCGAAAATGTTAATGTTTTTTGAGCATCACTGCCGTTTAAACTTCCACCATCTGACTACAAACCTTGGTGCTCTGTCCCTAGTCAGCCAGGCACTCCCTGAAATTAAATAAGGTTTCCATCTTGTTTTTCAAAACCACCTATACTTAGTTTTAAGTTGGTAATAGAAACCAACTTGCAAATGAGTCCATGATGATGAAAAAGACAGTGAGCACAGCACAAAAATCATCATAAAATGACAAAACGAGAATATAAATTTAGAAGAAGCAGACATCACACAGATTAGCTGATATCTGTAACATGTAGACTCAATTTATTTCTGAGGGTAGCTGAACAAAACTCAAATAGTTTGACCGACTTCAAGAAAATATACATGTATATATATCTGTGTGTGTGTGTGTGTGTGTGAGTGTGTGTGTGTGTGTGTGTGTGTGTGTGTGTGTTGTGTTTGTGTGTGTGTGTGTGTTTTTTTTTAAAGAATATGGATTACTCATATATATCCAGAAGTAGAACACCATTATTTTTTTTTTTCATGTAGAATGCTACTTTCAGATAACCTCATATACTTTTTCCTACAAAAAATGAAGTTTTGACACAGCTGACTTAAAACTTGTGCATCTTGATCAATGGCTTTTTTTCCTTTATGATTAATGCCTGTAAACTATAATATTTCAATGTTCTCCTGCAAGTTTTGAATTTTGAAATCTAGATATATATGGCTTTTGTTTTTAGTTTGTTTTTCAAAAGTCTACATTGTCTAGTGTTGCCTTGAATTTACTGATAATTTCTATGAAGAATCATCATGCATACAGTGCTTGATCTTGCCGCTGATCCCCCCCCCCCCCCCCCCCCCCCCCCCCCCCCCCCCCCCCCCCCCCCAAAGATGTTCAAATGTCTTATGAGCACTTTTAGTTTTTTCAATATGATATTTGCACACATAGTGTTTAGTCTAGTCTATAATCTTGCATGATGTAAAGTTGTTATTGTGAGATTCATGTACTTCTGTGTTGTCATGATGTACTCCATCAAGTGATCATTAAATTTCCTAAAGGCAGTTTTTGTATCATACTCATATCAGTGTGATGTAAACAAGCTTCTATGCATTTATGACTCCTCTATATCATTCACAATTAGTCAAAAGACATGATGATATTGTTGTATGACATCACACATCTTCAACAGCAAATTCTAATGTTAGTCAAATTCTAACTGTTTACGGATGAAAAAGTTTCTAGGTTCGACTGGAAACCAATGTTCTCAAAATGTGAGGCATTGAAACATGCAATTTCCCTGACACTAAGTTCTTTAAGATATCTTTCTATTAATTCTTGACAGAATACACTCACTTTGTTGTGAACAGTGAAGATGTAATATTCTAAATACAAGATTTGTTCTGGCATTCAATGCGGGTAGTAGTCTGTTCAGAAACTTCAATTATTTAGAAGCTTTAAAATATAATAAAAATTTCATGTAAACATTGTAATATAATGCATTTAAAATCTAGTTTGCAACTAACAGCACATTTTGGAGGGCATTCATGACAATGCGGGAGGGACAGCCTTGAAACTGAACACATCCACAGTATAATATGTGTGCAGTGCTGCGCTGAGTATGAATGCCTTTTTCTTTTTAGTTTTTATGTCACCAGTGTGATATGAAAAGTAATTTGCTACATAATACTTTTCTTTTTTTTTTTTTTTCTTTTTTGTGATACCTGTACAAAATTTTGGTGATCATGAATCCATGTTTGATTAATTAATGCATGCATCCAAAACCAACCAGCTTCCATTCCCCAATCAAATTTCATAAGAATTTTGTATTTTTCATTTCAAAAACTAAACAAAACACTTAAGTACTACAGCTGTGCAAGACTATCTTAAATATGATACTGTGTATGTGTGTGTGTCACAGAGAGAGAGAGAGAAAGAGAGAATGAAAACGTGTGTGTGAGTGTGTGTGTGTGTGTGTGTGTGTGTGTGTGTGTGTGTGTGTGTGTGTGTGTGTTACTGTCACTAACATCTACTGTCAGGGTGAGTGTGTGTGTGCGTGTGTGTGCGTGCGTGCGTGTGTTATGTGTGTGTGTGTGTGTTTATGTGAGTGTTTTTTTTGTGTGTGTGGGCACACATGGTGTGTGTACATGTAACTTACTGTAACTATCTGTGTGTATGTGTGTGTGTGTGTGTGTGTGTGTGTGTGTGTGTGTGTGTGTGTGTGTGTTGTGTGTGTGTGTATGTGTGTGTGTCTGACACTGAGAGAGAATGAGAGAGAGAGAAAGGGAGAGAGGGAGGAACAGGAAAGGAGAGAGAAGGTAGGAGAGTGAGAGAGAGAGAGAGATATGGAGAGAGCGTAACTCAGTCAGTTATGATTTTTCTTACTTTTTAAATAAAAAATGTCACTCACACACACACACACACACACACACACACACACACACACCACACACCAACACACAACCATAGACAATGTTTTACACACAAAACATAATAAACACAGAGACAAACAAACATACATGTTATCATAGTTATGTATGCAAACACTCAAATGTGTGATGTGTGTGTGTGTGTGTGTGTGTGTGTGTGTGTGTGTGTTGGCGCGCGCGCACGCGCGCGCATGTCTGTGTGTACTATGCACTTGTGTAGTGTGTCACTGTCTGTGTGTATATGTGTGTGTGTAAAAATGCATACATGTGGTGTGTGTGTGTGAGTGTGTGTGTGTGTGTGTGTGTGTGTGTGTGTGTGTGTGTGTGTGTGTGTGTAGTGTGTTGTGTGTGTGTGTGTGAGAGAGAGAGAGAGAGAGAGAGAGAGAGAGAGAGAGAGAAGAGAGAAAGAGACTAACACTAACAGTCACACTCAAATGCACACAGACACACAAACGGACACACCTGTACATGCATGCACGCACGTATGCACACACACACACACACAACATACACACACACAAGCATAACACACACACATACTAGCATTTGGGTGTTATGGTCTCTTGGTTTATGTAACAATTTTGCAGATTTACATACACAACTTAATCATATATCTTTTTGCAGTTTTATACAATAGAGAAACTGCTATCACCAAGCATTTGCTTACAAGTGTGTGTGTGTGTGTGTGTGTGTGTGTGTGTGTGTGTGTGTGTGTGTGTGTCAGTGTGTGTGAGTGGATAGAGAGAGAGAGAGAGAGAGAGAGAGAGAAGAGAGAGAGAGAGAGAGAGGAGAGAGAGAGACCTTGGCAACCTTGAAAAAGATCACATGAACCGGCGTTTCTGTGCTCCCGATGTTTTCTTCTTCTTCTTCTTCCTAAAACACCGGTTCACTCAAGAAACGAGTAGGTCACCAGGCGCGCATGTTAAAAAGTAAAATAAAATAACATAAAACAGTGCGACTTTTATTCACGTGAAGACAACTCAAATAACGCTGTTTATTTAACGATACCTTCAGTTTGTGTTTTGAACGTAAACAGTACAGTGTGCATTCTTATGATTGATGTTTTCTGTGTTTACGCAATAACAACTTAGAAGTTATAAAAATGCCTTAAAGTTTATTGTACACAGCAATATTAGCACTTGACACAAGGACACGCCCATATCTGACTATAGAAGGTGAAAAAGGATATTAATGTTATCAATACAGTAATTTGTACTGAATAAAAGTCGACAGCAAAACAAATTTGACAGTGCAGCGTCAGTCAAGAGTAACACGACCAGTGAATCACAGCAATGACATACCTACCGAGAATGAACAAAACAAGGAATCATGTGAGCATACACTTACTTTTCATAGAAGTAGCGCACGATCAAGAGTCCCAGTCCGACAACAATTGACCAGTTCATGTCCCTTACACGAGGATAGTATACGCTGGGGTCTGGAGAATAAAATCTTCCCATCTTGCATCGTCTCCAAGCCACCATTTCTCATTCCAGAGGTAGCTATTCAACTGATCCAGTACTGCCGCCATGTTGTTGTCGGCTTTGCAAGGGCAATCACTCTTTCTCAACGCGAATCATGGGGTGATATTTGCAAAGCGTGTGACGATAGGTTCACGGTGCCAGTGAGTCAGCGAATGTAGCGGGACCGGCCGGGCGTAGTAGTGTCGGTCGTCCAATTAACTGAAATGAAAACCGATGATAAAACATTAATAGACACATTTCAGTTATGCTCAGCTATTGGCACACAGACACACATACACACACACAACACGCACACGCACGCACGACGCACACACACACACACACACACCACACACACACATAAAATAGTCAGTTACGCGGCCAGCGTTTGACAGGGATTGGAAAGCGAAGATTTCATGATGCATGAAATACTGCGTGTTCATGAATGGAAAGTTGGCACGCTTGACAAGCAGTGCATGCAACAACATAGGCGAGGTTATATCCGTCTCAAAACCAACAACACGGATCTGTGGGTCGATGGCTGAGTTTTCACTCTCAGTCTCTCTCTCTCTCTCTCTCTCTCTCTCTCTTTCTCTCTCTCTGCCTGCCAGTTTTCTGTTGTGCAATGGTGTTATTGTGGTTGTATCCTTTGACTCTTCAAGGACAAGGGTCAGATGGAAAAAAAAATCATTTTCATGCTTGGAAAGAATACTCTCTCTCTCTCTCTCTCTCTCTCTCTCTCTCTCTCTCCAGTCAAATCTAAGAACTTTAACAACTTCAGATTTTACGTTTGTACTGTCACCTTAGTAACGATCTAACATATTTTAAAACGGCCCTCAATCACAAGACTTGCCAAAGAGTCGTCTTCGAGCTAGCCTACTCCCCTGAAGAGGACGAGAGGCGGCAACTGAGCTCACAGCGATCCGAGAGCGGAGTGGCGGATCGACGCGCTGGGCGGCTGCACAGACAACCTCCTCAACACGTGAGTCACATGGTCTGCGGGCTTCTTGCAGGCCGACTGCTCTTGCCGGTCACGGTTGATTTGACTGCGGGTTGCTATGTCTCCACCAGGACAAGGGGCGACTTTAGTGGTCGGCCTGTAGGCCCTATACGTCCTGGCTTTAGGGTGTCTCAGTAAGGTTTGGAATGTGGTGAAAGTAATGAAGTCGCAGAAATGTTTTTGATGTCGTTACATAGTACTATGATGTCAAAAGCATGACATTTATTTTCAATTCAGTTCCATTCAGCCTACCCTACGATGCTGTGGAGGAGGCAAAATGTCGGGTGCAGGTGACGGCTTTCTTGACGCTAGCTGATAATCGTCAGGCAGTGAGTCTGGTGCCATGACTTCCGCCAGAGGAAGTCTTTCCAAGACAGCTTCCAAATTTTGCAATGCTTCGAGCAGCTTTCTCCATCACGTGCTACTATATTTTCAGGTGATTCGAGAAATTTCTCCTGCGCTAAAGAAAAGGGGGCCAGGATGAATAGTGCTGACAAGAACTTGTGACCGCGGATCACTTTAAAGGAACTGCATACTGCGATGAAGATTTTCATCACGGAGCATAGTAGGCTTACTATCCTCCAAATAAATCTTAAATAATGTTAGCGAACCGCCCAGAGAAACGTGGACAAACGAGTCACAAGACAAAACACAACGCGTTTCGACCTCTTAGGTCTTCTTCAGGTGAGACACAAACGAATAAAACAACGAAATTCACCTTAGCTTTGATCGCTTTAGATCGCTTCAGAGTTCAGCGCAAGGAAGAAGGCCATAATGATATCCATGTCCAAATGCATTTTGGCCACTAAATGCCCCATCAGCGTGAAGAGAAAGGGTAGCGTAGAGTAGCGCACCCACGTGGTGAGGAAATTTGACGGCACGGAAAGTCAGAGCGTGTGTGAAACTTCTGAACAGGTGATAAGGTTATATATTACAGCATGGCCCTGAAAGCAGGCAGCAGTCGGCAGTTTGGCTCTTCCTAGGTGACAGGTGATGTGGCTTATTTTACAGTATGGCCCTGAAAACAGGCAGTAGTCGGCAGTTTGGCTCTTCCTTGGTGACAGCTAGGTGATATGACTTATTTTACAGTATGGCCCTGAAAGTAGGCAGCAGTCGGCAGTTTGGCTCTTCCTTGGTGACAGGTGATATGACTTATTTTACAGTATGGCCCTGAAAGCAGGCAGCAGTCGGCAGTTTGGCTCTTCCTTGGTGAGAGCCGACCGGTGAAATATCGCTGGAAGTAGAGCACAGCAAAACAAATAATTACCTCGCCTCCCCCCCCCCCCCCCCCCCCCCCCCCCCCCCCACCCCCCTTCCCCTTTAAAATCTTGCCATTTAATCTCTGTACCACTTCAAGATACAAGAAGAGTAGGCCTAAACGCTGTCTGGAATATAAATGTTTGCCTGCCCTAAGTCTCTGAGACTTGGTTCACGCGCCATCCACGCACCAGTAGCCAGAGCCTGCTCCTACACCACGGGTAACACCAGTGCGTACATTGCCGCTACTGCTCTCACTTTTTGTAGGAAAGAGGTGTTTTGTAGCCCCCCCCCCCCCCCTCCCCCCTCCCCCCCCTGTGTTCTCTGGACCTGGCTCCTTTTGACTTTTTTTTTCTTCCGGGAAGTCAAGCGGCGACTAATTGGAGAACTGTTTCAGAGTGCTGAAGATGTGTGAGCCTTTTCGAGGGTGTCATTGCAGACATAATCTTGTCAGCGTGGTCACATAGTCATTACTAGGTGGTTTAAGTGAATGATCTGAGGGAAAGGAGTAGTCAATAGAGGTGCAGGTATTTCCAGAGAGCCTTATTCCGTGATTTATTAGGACATCCTCATATGTGGCCTCAATAGGGGTGAGCACCGACTCGGTAGTTTCCTGGTCTGCTATTCTTGGAACCGGCTTAGTCGTAGGCCTGTGGGACAAGTCGGCCATCATTGTGCACGACAACCTAGAAGGATGGGACTGGGGAACCAAGAGGCACTAATCTGGTAAGACGGGAGACTCCCGTACTAGAGTAAGATCCCTCGTTGTGCAACGCTTCTGCCCACGACTAAAGGCATCCTTTGATGAAACCACACAAGAAGAGTCGGCCTGGGAGCAGCAGATACGACCTGTATGCTTCGTCCACGCGAACCATACTGAGAGGAGGCACTGATGGACCTACTTTGGTCTGAAAACTGGCGACAGCCAGGCTCAGTGTCTCCGTACAGACTTCGGCGTGAGAAACCTCAAGAGGGATTCTGAACTGATTACACGTATAGTTGCCCAAAATTATGCTCAAATTTGGCCAGCCGTTTACCACCAGCACGGGAGGATACAAATATAGGTCTGTCAACACTTGACAAGTTCTAGTAAATTTGAAATTCTTCACGAATCAAGCACAGCCTTCAAAAACGAACACGAATTCCCCAATGTAATGTAATTAATATAAAAGGGTTTTGGTAACCCCCGTCTCAGCCGAGGGGCTTTTGCAGGGAAAAAAAGATTTTAAAAAAAAAAAAAAAAAAAAAAAAGAGGAAGAAAAAAACTTCGAACCCCGCCTAAGTCACTCCACCAAAGGGCATGAATACGCCCCCAATACATAACTCACGGCCAAACCCTTCAAACCTACACCATTAACTGTGCCCGCGGGGGCGCGCGCACACACCCCACACACACCCCACCCCACACACACCCCCACAACCCCCAACACACACACACCCCCACACACACAAAACCCCACAACGTCAACGCCCAAAGGGACACCTCACAATGCAACAGGAAAAGACCCAAAAAAAAAAGGGGAGAAAAAATGAAATAAAATAAAATAAAAAAAGTGCGAACTATGTCAATGCAGGAAGAAGACAAGAAAATTTTAAACATAAAAGATTTTTAGCCGGGAAAAGAAATACAGGAGAGGAACATGACGGACAGAAAGGGATAGTCTTCCACAAAGCAAGCCAAAACAAAAAAGCACGCTAACCCTTTAGGATTTTTCGAGATTTTGGGAAAGTGACATCCACCTAGCGATTTTTTTTTTGGCTCGGGAGCGGGGAAAAAAAATGTTCACAAGAAATCGTATGTGCTGAGCATCGCTGTCAAAAATCCAAGCCTTCTACCATCAAAGGAAAAAAAATCATGTTATACAATTTAGTTTTCTTTTTTGGACACACCGCGGGGCGAAGCCAAACCGGTCAAAAAATATAATCATTTGTAAGGCAGTCGCACACGCGGCGCGCGCACGCAGCACGCACGCACGCACCCGGGAAAGCACCATGCACGCACCACGCACGCACGCCACACACACACACAAAACACACACCAAACACCACACCACCACGCACGCACACCGCACCACACAAAGCACGCACCACACCAACCACACACACACACACACACACACACACACACCGCACACACACACGCACAAAACCAACACAAACACACACACAACCAAAAACCACACACACACACACAACCACACAACACACCGCACCACACACCCCGCACACACCACACACAAAACACACCACACACACACACACACACACACACACACAACACACCCACACACACAGAGGCGCACGCAAAACACGCCCCCCGTAGGGGGCCCCCAAAACCCCACACACACACACAAACCCCACACACACACACCACCAAAACCCACCCCCGCGCGCGCCGCACCCCGCACGCACCACCAAAGCACGCACCACCCCACACCACACACACCCCAAAACACACACACACACACACACACAAAAACACACACAACCCCCCCCCCCCCCCCCCCCCCGCGCGCGCCGCAAGCACCACGACACCGCACTACGCACACAGCACACACCCTGCGTTGTCCATTTGGGACAGTGGTACAGCCCGCCCTGCTTAGTCGCCCAAAACACTTAAAACTGATACCAAAGCACCGTTTACAGATTAAATTTAAAAGACAGTTTATAACGAAAAAAAGGAAAAAAAAAAAAGGGACGAAGGGAAAAAAAGTTCTTTAATTTTGTTGTTGTTGTAAAACCGATTACAGTCACAACACCACACCACCAACCAACACACACACACACACCACCACACACACCACACGCACGCACGCGCACGTACATGCATGCACTCACCACGCACCACGCGCGCCCACGCACGCACGCACACACAAAAACCCCACACACACACACACACACACAACACACACACCCCCACACACACACCCGGAAACGAGCGCTTGTTTTGTGTGTGTGGGGGTTTTGTGGTGTGTTGTTGGGTGTGGTGTGTGTGCGTGCGCGTGCGTCGTGCGGCGTGCGTGCGGCGGGGTGTGGTGTGTGTGTGTGTGGTGTGTGTGGTGTGTGTGTGTCCCCCCGGGAAAAGTTCGCATGTGACTTTTTCGTACGTTTTATGGATTGCAGTTTTGGCAAACATTCTAATGTGTCCGTCAATTGCCCTTTTCCCCCAAACACGTGCCCCCCCCCCCTCCCCCCCCCCCCCCCCCCCCCCCCCCCCCTCCTTCCTTTCCCCACCGTCCCCACCGGGTTTCTCCACCCCACCCCCAAAAGTTAAACGATCAAATCCCATAGTTTAAATTTTCGTGGGGGCCAAATCACACCCACAAAAGGGATAGCGTTTTTGGAAGGGCGCCCAAAATTTTTCCCTGCACCTTTAAATTTAATCAGGTTTCCCCCCCCCCCCCCCCCCCCCCCCCCCCCCCACCTCGCACCCGCATTTACTGCTGGGTGCACAGAGTGGGTTTTCAAACTGTGAAAGTCCAACTTCACGGGCGTTAGGAACCCAATATTGTCAACTTTACAGGAGAATGTGCCGAACGTTTGACGGTGGGCATCTATTCACCTTTTTATGTCTTTTTAACGTTTTGTATGGTAAGTGTTTTTCCATATTTTTTGTTGTTTAGTGTTTGTAACTATAGTAAAGACTGTGTTCTTATGACTAATTTTGGTGTGGTGGTTGTGTGTGTGGTGTGTGTGTGTTTTTAGTTTTGTGTGTGTGTGTTGTGTGTGTGTGTGTGTATGTGTGTGGTGTTTGTGTGTGTGGTGTGTTGCTTTGTGATGTGTGTGTTGTGTGTGTGTGTGTGTGTGTTGTGTGTGTGTGTGTGTGTGTGTTGTGTGTGCGTGTGCTGTTGTGTGGGTGTGTGTGTGTGTGTGTGTTGTGGTGTGTGTGTGT
>CM031597.1:63575218-63587718 GCA_018398815.1 Conus ventricosus | reverse complement strand
GGGACGTTGCCAATTGCCGCCATATTGGGGGGCTCGGGTCCGCTCAATCAAGAGGAATCTCTGAAAGTGCCCCCCCCCCCCTCTCTCTCTCTCCCTCCCCTCCCTTACCTCCTCCATCCAATTCCTTCCCAACCCCCAACCTCCCCCCAGCAACGATAGGCCTTCAGGGCAAGAGAAGAAGAAATGGGCCGTTCGTCGGTGTACGGGTTACCACGCTGAACTTGTAGGACTTGAAATAATTAAAACCCCCTCTGCCGGCATCCCAGGAGCTGAGGTTAATTTCATAAACGATCAGGGCTTTTTACAACCTAGATAGAAGTCAGTTTGATTTTTCTTTTCTTTTGCTTCTTTCTTTTTCTTTTTTCGTTTTGTTTTTGTTTTTGTTGTCTCTTGTTCCTCAGTAATGCAGCTGATTTTTTTAAAAAAAACATCTTTATTTCCTGAACTTTCTTTTCTTTACTTTTTACTGGTTTCTTTTCTCCTTCCCTTTCTTTCTCTTTTTAACCTAATTATGGGTGTTGCTTTCCTCCTCTCTGTCTTCTTTGTAAGTCGACATGTGCACTTTGATTGCTAAAAAGTTTTGGGTTCTTTTCTCTTTTCCTTCTTTCCATTTTCATTCCAGTGTTTTCATTGTTCTTCGGAACTGAAAAAAAGGGACTTCAATATTGATACTCAATATACGCACCGAATGTGTCCAGCTGTCAGGCAGCCAATCCCCCCCACCCCCACCTGTGTGTGTGTGTGTGTGTGTGTGTGTGTGTTGTGTGTGTGTGTGTGTGTGTCTGTGGTGTGTCTGTGTGTGTGTCTCTCTGTGTGTATCGGGGGGGGGGGGGGGGGGGGGGGGGGGGGGGATTGGGGGATTGTGGGGGAAATCCTCACATGTGTCGGTTCATGATTATCTAAGGAAACCTTGGAGGTCTATCTTGCTAGTTTTGGATTAGAGAATGAGGTAACAAAACCATCTTATAATCATTGCACGTATGCATGAAAACACATGTCTTACACTACACCCATTCCACTGCATCATGCTGACATGAACAAACAGACATAAATGCAAGCAAATATATCGAACAACAATGTTGGTGTTGTGTATTTGCCAATATATGCCAAGCTCAATGGAACCCTTTGTCAGCGACAATGAAAACCAGGGTTTACAGTGTATTTCATTTTGATATAATTCCTACACGTTGCCAGAGCAAATGTGACTGACAGTAATGCTTGGTTATTAAAGACAGTACCGCCGACCACCCTGTATGCTTGACCATATGTGCGTCTCCCTTGCATCCTTTCATTATCCTTGAGCACAGGCCCAAAGATTTCGTTTGTGTGATGTGTGAATGTCAACGTTGGTAAAATGTGTGAATGTCAACTTTGTTAGATATACTCGGCGAAGTAAGAATGGGTTAGTTAATCATTTAGCCTATGGTGAATCCAGCAAGTAAAAGCGAATTATAATAGCAAATTAAACGGCTTTTAAACCGGCTAGTTAAATTCCATAACCCCTGGAAAACAACATAGAAATCTACATTTGCCATTGTGGCGCGAATCAAATAAATCAGGCCGATTGAAGCTGAGGAAAATGGATACCTGGTCGACTTCAAGAAAATGAAGCTGTTGCTCTGGTATAATAACAAATTCAGTTGATGACAGGCACACTTTGCACTGTCTTTTCGTCAATGAAACGACAGTTTGTTAACTGTTGTTGCAGACGGTCGGCTTCTTTCTCGTGTATCTATCTATGGTGCAGATTATTAAAATACAATGAATAAAACGATAGAAAAAAAGAGCAGTAGCTGGTAAGAGCAAATTTCCTTTCTGACCTCGACCTCTTAAAGACAAATTCTGTGTGGTGTCTTTCCAAGATCAACGTGGTATTTGGTGAACAGTTCCATGCAGACGTCTGCAAGAACACATTGCTGGCTCCTGTACACAGTTATGAAAACTTGTGTATCCCATTTCACATTCGAAGTTGCCTGCATCTACAACCAGACTGAGAATGACCACCGCCTCCGTAACTTTTCTACTGCCTTCTCCCCCTGCCCGTTACTTGCTCCACAAACAAACAAAAATACCAGCACATTCCGTGCAAATCTGTAAACACGTTGTGTTTAGAGTCTTAACCTGTTTAACGCATCACATGTCTTAATGCAAACACGGTTTGCATACTCTTATTTGCTTGACCCTCCTTTTGCCTTTCAGCCTCCTTTCCATAAATCGTGCGGTGTGTGTAAGCATTCTCACGCGAGTCAGTTCGGTCAATTGTCTCTCCTTGTTGTCTATGATTTTGTCTATGACGTCTTGATACTGTACTTTGCCTGGCTTCGGATTCACATAACTAACCCATTACCTTTACAAAGGAAACAATAAACAGAATAAGATAACATAAGATAAACGAAATAAAATAAAATAAAATGAAATAGATTAAAACCAAATAGGCGGTGGAGTAGGGACGCTTGTTTTAAGAAATCTAACCGAAAATATTACATCTGTTAATTTCATAGAAACTTTCATTGATGACACATTGTGCAAGTTTTATAGGCTTATTCCATGTTCGTAGAAAGAACGCAAGCAACAGGTCACTCTCGACACACGTTGTCGAAGTTGCCGCCCTTTGAATGCTGACCACCATTAGGTTACATCAAGCAAACTCGCCTAGTTTTCAGAAATCTGAGACCGCATTTGATTCTGGCAGCTCATCATAAATGCTAAACGCATTGCATGTATAGTTTGGCTTTGAAGTAAGAGATTTATCGTCAGAAACGAAATAATCCGTGTGTGAAAGAAACCTGAAGGACAAAAACGTGAACGCATCTCAAACAACAAAGGACCTCTTCGGTAGCTGGTTTGAAAATTAAACAGCAGAGACGAAGGAGGGGTTTCAGGCAAGACATTTCATATTTCAACAGTAATAACGATAATCTTGAATAAAAATTTAACCCCAAACTTTTATTTAGATAATTGTTTTAATACAGAACAAAAAAAGACACTTTATGTCAATTGCAGGAGCAAAATTACATTTTGCGAATGTATTGACAAGAGAAACACACACACACACAACACACACACACACACACACACTAAACTAAAGAAAAATTAAAATAAGTTTTATGTCACATTTTACGACGCTGATGAAATCCCAGCATGTTATGTCTGTACTAAATCTCACTGAGACTGAATGAATACGTTTCAGGAATGACGTGAAAAATTGAGACATGGCTCGTCAACAGTAGCAACAGCCCTTTAATGCACAGACAGGGCGCGCGTCAACAGTAGCACAGCCCTGTAATGCACAGACATGCGCGCGCGTCAACAGTACCAACAGCCCTGTAATGCACAGACATATGGCCGTCAACAGTAGCAACAGCCTGTAATGCACAGACATGGCGCGTCAACAGTAGCACAGCCCTTAATGCACAGACATGGCGCGTCAACAGTAGCAACAGCCCTGTAATGCACAGACATGGCGCGCGCGTCAACAGTAGCAACAGCCCTTTAATGCACAGACAGGCGCGTCAACAGTACCCACAGCCCTGTAATGCACAGACATGGCGCGTCAACAGTAGCCACAGCCCTGTAATGCACAGACATGGCGCGTCAACAGTAGCAACAGCCCTGTAATGCACAGACATGGCGCGCGCGTCAACAGTAGCAACAGCCGTGTAATGCACAGACATGGCGCGTCAACAGTAGCCACAGCCGTAATGCACAGACATGGCGCGTCAACAGTAGCAACAGCCGTAATGCACAGACATGGCGCGTCAACAGTAGCAACAGCCCTGTAATGCACAGACATGGCGCGTCAACAGTACCAGCAGCCCTGTAATGCACAGACATGGCGCGTCAACAGTAGCAACAGCCCTGTAATGCAACATGATCTTGATTAGCTTACGCAAATTCGATGTAAGTAATGGACGGACATGATTCGTAGACATTTCAGCATGATGTAAGGATGCAGGAATGTTGTTTGTCTATATTTCGTAATGAATGTCTCATCCATCCTGGAATGCAACATGGTATTTATCTACGCGAACAGTTAACCTCTCTATCTCACTGCCTCACTCTCCTCTCTGTGGTCCGGATCCCCCCCCCCCTCTCTTTCCTCCACACTACAAAATCTGGCACCACAATGCCTCCACAGGGATTTACTGATTGCGCGACTGGGTGGGCGCTTTATACCACAAGCCTTTGTGCGGACGGCCGTACGGAAGGGATTGGGACAGCGATGAGCAGGGAAAGGGCGGTGGGGTGAGTGTGGGGGTGGGGTGGGGGTAGGAACTTGGTATTAATCTGTCGTCCTTTTTCGGCGACGAAGCTGAGTCACGACTGCTCCCCTCTCCTTCTTATCCATAGCAATCCATTATCCTGGAAAGTCTGTTTTTCAGCTCCATTACTTATACATAGTCATTACATCGTGGTGGGTGGTGGTGCTCTCTCTCTCTCCTCTCTCTCTCTCTCTCTCTCTCTCTTCTCTCTCTCTCTCTCTCTCTCTCTCCGAATGTGTGTGTGTGTGTGTGTGTGTGTGTGTGTGTGTGTGTGTGTGTGTGTGTGTAGCTGACGAAAATATAGATAGCGTGCGCGCGCGTGTGTGTCTGTCTGTGTGCGCACGTGCATGTGCGCGTGTATGTGTGTGTGTGTGTGTGTGCGGGGCGAGAGAGAGAGAGAGAGAGAGAGAGAGAGAGAGAGGAGAGAGAGGAGAGAGGAGAGAGAGAGAGGAGAGAGAGCACTACGGAGGGAGGGCCAGAGACAGAGAGAGAAGGGGAAGGGGTGTGGTGAAGAAGACGGGAGAAAAGCCGAAAAGAGAGAAGAAATTATGGAGGAAGAGATTGATTGATCTTTAATACACAAGGAAGAGAGAGAGAGAGAGAGAGAGAGAGAGAAGAGAGAGAGAGAGAGAGAGAGAGGAGAGAGAGAGAGAGAGAGAAACCGCAGAGCCATAAACATGATGGTTATAAAACTAAAAAGGGGGAAAAGAAAAGAAGAAGAAGAAGGAAAAAAAAAAAGAAAGGAAATCAATGCTAGATGATTAGCACTGTGCCAGACGGATTTTAGGTTCCCGAGGCGGTCAAGCAGAAACGATGAGCTGAAGATACTGAACGATGGACATCATGTGATGACTGATTATTGACCACGAGCCGCAGGTAGTTCTTTTGTTAGGTTGCTGTTATTCCTTGTTTTATTGTCTTCACTTCCATCTGCCTCTCTTCTTCAATGTCACTAACGCTCTCTCTTTTCCTGTTCTTTGCAGCCCATGGCCCAGCTTAAAAGAATGTTCTTTTGCAATGATTTTCTTATGTGTCGCAGTTTGTATTTTACAGAGACAAATCAAACACCAATTTACATCCAACAAAAGAAAATAGTAACAACAAAACAAGCAACGACCATAATTACACCATAATAGATTACCAATTGAGAAATGATCAGAACAGATGCAACTTGGATTTAAGATGAATCAATAAAGAGAAAGAGAAAAGATGAGACATCTGGAAACCAGTCTATAAAACGAAAAACAAAACAAAACACACACACACACACACACGCCACACACACACACACACACACACAGCTACAGCAACACACACACACACACACACACACACACACACACACACACACACACACACAACACACACACACACACGTGCGCACGCACACACGCACGCACGCACGCACGCACCACGCACGCACACACGCACACACGCACGCACGCACGCACGCACGCACACACCAATTTGAAGAGACAGAAAAAGCATACACCCATTGACCAAGATGGCGAGTCATACATCTACTTTTGTTCACGTTTTTGAACATATTTTTTATACCATTTTGCCGGCTTGACTTGAGTCTAAAAAAACAGTGATGAAAAGCAATACATGCTTTGAGACTGTTGCGATTTATCTTCAAGACATGAACTTGGAAGTATAATCACATCATCATGTGAGGTTATTTCAGCCCATTTATCTTTCAACACCTGTATTGCCTGTACAGCAGATCTCTCTCTCCTCTCTCTCTCTCTCTCTCTCTCTCTCCTCTCTCTCTCTCCTCTCTCTCTCTCTCTCTCTCTCTCTCTCTCTCCCCCCCCTCTCTCTCTCTTATGGAGAAAAGAATCTCAGACACTCTGTTTCTAGCCCTCTCTTTCCTCTGCAAACAACTCTCATCGTCTCACTCTCTTCTTTGTCTGTCTGTCTGTCTGTCTTTCCGATATAATAAAGTAAGATCAAATTAACAAAGAAAGAAACAAAAAGGAAAAAAAAAAAGAGAAGACTCAGCTATATCTCAACAAAGCTTCTCCTGGGAATCTTCGGTAAAAAAAACAACAACCTGTTTTCTAATTTCATAAAGACGGTTGACACTGGTAGTTGATGTACTAGGCACTATACTGTTCTTAAAACAAGGCGGGGGAACGTTGACACAACAACACGGATACAAAGACATCATGGCTAAGAACTGATCATCATCATCAGCAGCAGCAACAACAAAATAACAGCAACAGAAACAGCAGGAGCAGCAACTCTGTGTGTGTGTGTGTGTGTGTGTGTGTGTGTGTGTGTGTGTGTGTGTGTGTGTGTGTGTGTGCGTGCTGTGTGGTGTGTGTGTGTGTGTGTGTGTGTGTGTGTGTGTGTGTGTGTGTTGTGTGTGTGTGTGTGTGTGTGTGTGTGTGTGTGTGTGTGTGTGTGGTGATCTCTCTCTCTCTCTCTCTCTCTCTCTCTCCCCTCTCTCTCTCTCTCTCTCTCTCTCTCTCTCTCTCTCTCTCTCTCCCTCAGTGCGCGCGCGCGTGTGTGTGTGTGTTGGAATTTTGGAGGGAGATGTCAGATCTTAGAATCAAAACTACACAGTAAATCATCAAACATAAGTCACTTTCACAGACATTTTTTTTTTTTAGATACCTCACTATTCCCTACCTCGCTACCCTCCTCCCCCCAACTCGCCATCCCGTTTCCCATCCTCCTCACCACCTCTTCTCTCATACTTTCTCAAGACGCGGATGTTAAAGGTGTATTTGTTCATCATGACACCTGGTGTTAAGGGGACTACAGCGACAGACCGACTGATATGTTCTAGTAACGGTTATTATCCCCGAAGACGGAACGCGACTACTTGCACTGATAGTGAATCTGGGCACTCTAGAGAACAAAGCAGGACAAAAACAAGTAATGGTGGGTAATGACATCTGAAAGTATGCACATTTGGGGGAATGGAGCTAAATAGCTCAACTACACACCTTAAATGGTGGGTAATGACATCTGAAAGTATGCACATTTGGGGAAATGGAGCTAAATAGCTCAACTACACACCTTAACTTCCTTGGATCGAGTTTGCCCCACCTGTCCGAGACTCAAACACCACAAAAGACATCGGTAAAGATACATTGAATCCATCCTCGTCAAGCCCACTGGATGGTCCTCGGCCATCGTCACAGAGCCTACCTCAACCACATGGCCACTCAGCTGCACTGGGTCCCTCTCAAAGGACAGGAGAAGAGCGGAGAGGCTGGCAAGCTTCTTCAGCTTCCTCTGGGGACAGGTTGGTATCAACCCCACATACAGACTCATCCCAGCCCCCCACCCCCACCCTCCCGACCCTTTCCATACCATTTTTATTCCCCCCCCCCCCCCCTTCCTGTGAGACAAATGAAACAGTCCTACAAGGAAGCGTACCTTTTTTTTCCCCGGCCGGTTAAACGATTTACAGAAAATATTCTCCCTTCCCCTCCCTCCCGACCCCACCCACGACTGCTTGTGAGACAACTGTCTTCAACCTGAGGCAATTTCATCAACTACAGTGGGAGACTTCAAATCCTGGATCAAACCCTCACAACTTCCCTCCTGCCCCTATTCCCAAGTCCCTCCCAACCCCCAATTCAGCCCTCCCCTCTTCTTTGCCTCCTTCCTCCCTCCCTCCCCCCTCCCCGCGCGACCGACGGAGCTGATCATCCGGATAGTCACTACTTCCATCCGTCTGTCGCCTTCCTATATCCCCCCCCCCCCCCCCCCCCCGCTCTCGCTTCCTCCGGCCTCTTTAGAACATCAGAACCATGGAAATGATGATGGCGGATGTCAGTTGAAAGAAGAAGAAGAAGAAGAAGAAGAAGAAGAAGAAGAAGAAGAAGAAGAAGAAGAAGAAGAGAGAAGAAGAAGAAAAAAGGAGAAGGAGGAGGAGAAGAAGAAGAAGAAGAAGAAGAAGAAGAAGAAGAAGAAAAGAAGAAGAAGAAGAAGAAGAAGAAGAAGAAGAAGAAGAAGAAGAAGAAGAAGAAGAAGCAGAAGGAAGGAGGAGGAGGAGGAGGAGAGGAGAAGAAAAGAAGAAGAAGAAGAAGAAGAAGAAGAAGAAGAAGAAAGACGACGACGAAGAAGAAGACTTGTAACTTCGATCCAGATTGTATTTTCGACTTGCTCGACATTCACGGATACCGCTTATATTGTGTTAAATGTTTCAAACACCGTTACTTGTTCATTAACCTAATTGTGTATTTTAGCTTCAATTTTGTCGGGAACACATCCACAAGACTGAGGTGTTTCCAAAGGAGACTACAGAATCTGACCAAAAGTTATGGACAAGTGGACAATGCCAGTATAAATGACCAATGGTCTCAATGCCTTGCTTACCAGAAAGGCACAAAGGATCCTCAACAATACCATACTTATGCCGGTATTTTCTCGGGGAAAGATCCGGGGTAAAACCATACTCTGGAACCATCTGGGCTGAACGTCAGACGTTACTTTGTATTCAACAAGACCGGACCCGACTTTCTCCCAAATCAGGTCGTTCACCTTTAGGTCCCATTTTCTAACAGCAGGAGAATCTAATTCGAACACTGAGGCTACGGTCACCGATCTGCTGTCTTTTAGAATGACAGACTTCTCTCCCTCCCTCTCTCCCTCCCTCCCCCCTCCCCCCCTCTCTCCTGATTTACAGTTAATCTGATATGAAGCCAGAATCAGTACTTTAAAAAGTTCAAATTAAGTAATCCATGATGATCATCATTCACTCATTGTTATTATACTTCATACGCCTAAAATTCGGTGAAAAGAAATTATCATTGTTGATTGTTCATCGGACAAGTTTGGCTGGCAGGAAGTAAACTACCAAAATAATTCCCACCAACCGCGCGAAAGTTTACTGTATTCTACGAATCGGCTCGCCCAAAACACATCACGCTATAAGATAAAAGAGAGATTAAAAAACAAAAATGATTCCTTAAAGAACTTATCCAATCTTCGATGAAACCAAGATAGATGTTGTCTGTAAGGGTTTGAAGTCATATGGCAGAATGAATATTTTTAAGTCATCCCCACCCATCCTTTTTTTTTTAAAACCCCAATGGTCCGTAAATAGTAATGTCGTGTGACTGGTTTACGCTCTGTAGAGAAGTTTTCACACCCTTAACGATAGGGGAAGATCAAGCAATGTTCTGAAAGGTTTGGGTGAAAAGATCAGGTGAGGTGAAGACGCGCGCGCGCCCTCTCTGTGTGTGTGTGTGTGTGTGTGTGTGTGTGTGTGTGTGTGTGTGTGTGTGTGTGTGTGTAGGTTATGATTGTTTTCTACACATGAATTTTACTTAAAAAGAGGAAATATGGTGGCTGAGTTGAACAGGATCATTATTACAGTCCTAGTCTGATTGTTATTTTTAACCTGTATGTCTGCAGGATCATCCCTGATTCTAAGCGGCTAGAAATGTCGCCTAGGATCGCAGGGTTTAGTATGGAAGCAAAGTAATATCTAGCGATTGATTAATTCTGAAATGTATGAGTACAGCACTGATGCAACGCCCAGGGAGGGGGGAGGGGGGCTGGGGTGGGGGGACCTGCTAGCAATATTAATTTTCTAAGTGTGCAGAAAGAGCTGTTGTTGAATCAGACAGGGTTTGCTTCTTACCCTCGGCTGGTCACCTGAGACTGAGACTGCTTTGCTGGCTTTCACGGTGATGAGATGGCCTTATCTCCCGTTTTTCGTCCCGTCAGAATGATCTCAGCCTTTATCTGCCTGTTGTAATTGAATTGGCTTCGTCGAACCTTTGTCTAGGTCTTCAAGGTCTTTCACCCTCCTCTGCCCTTACAAATCCTGAACGTAAGTCAGCGTGGAGCGGTGTTCACCATGTAGGCATGCAGGGTGGAGACTTCGCGGAAAAGCATAGTCTGTATCTGTCTATACACAGATAAATATCTCATAGTGTGTTGTTAAGAATGAAGGTTTTTGTGGGCTTACGTGAAACACACCCTTTCAAATGTGCATGAGGTGTGTGACAGTTTTGTAGGTGGCACAAAACATTCTATGTCATCGGATGATCCTTGGCCTGGAGTTTTGTCCGTTTTTTGATGTGGCGGAACGATGAGACCTACACTTAACTGTCACGCAATGTTTCGAAGACACCCCAGAACGTTCCAAAACATCCATACACATTCACATTTACACCCGCCCCGTACCAAGCCATTGCAGTCTTCAGTAGGAGGTTCAGTTGATGGTGTCCTGCGTATGATGGATCAGAGAGGCACCACGAAATTGCACCAAAGGCACTCGACGGCAGTGCAGTGTCCCTTTTGGTGGGTCATCTCAAGAAGACCTGGAAACGATCTCTCTGCAGCTGTGGGGCTGAAACAGCATGTGGCCAGAATGAACAAGATGGGAAGATGACACAGCGAAAAACTAACTAACAAAGAATTAGAAAGTAACGAACAAGTAGGATAACTCTTACTTCCATGATCAAATAGATGCACGCCCATCACTCTCAACGCATGCTGCTAACGACACCCAATCGCCTAGCAGACATGACAGCACAGAGCACACAGAACAAACAAGGAAACATCCTCTAGATAGGATGTTCCAAGCTTGCCTGTACACGTCTACCCCCTTACTGGACACATCTACACAGCAACAACAACTGGAGCAACGAACGAATACAAATGAACACTTAACTCCAGACTGGCACAGACTGGCACAGCCTTTTCGATCTTGAATTAGTCAGACAAGTACACGGACGAACAGAACAAATACAGGCAACCTCGATTTGATTGAAATGAAAGGAAATCTTAAACGAGGACTCATTTAAGATTTCATAACTAAGAATCAAACAAAAAAGGAAACGAAACCAACCAGAAAAAAAACACCCCAAAAAACCCAAAAACATGAACAACAAGAAACAAAGCAGAACAAAAGAAAAACAAAAAAAGAAAAAAAAACCGTTCTCACACACAGGGCCCCCCCCCCCCCCCCCCCCCCCTTCGAAATGTACTACGTGACGTGGCCTTAAAAAAGGTGCGCGTGTACTGATTTAGCCTCACTGTGCTCAGCTTCAGAGCACGTGCAAGCAAGAAACTTCTCTATCTGGTCAACGATTGTTTTTCTATCGCACATCAGGCAAATCAGAAGATAGATGTCCCAGTTCTTTCCTTAAAAATACTGTTATCTTATCACCTGGGAAAAGGCACTTCAAAAATTCCACCGCCGAGCTTGTTACAATTATCACGTTTTTTTTCTTTCTCTCAGTTAGTTTATCTACCGTTAAGTTGTTCAACCTTACATATTGAATGGATTCGAAATCATCTTTGCCATCCGTCGTATTCGTTTTGATAAAAATTAATGGCATTGCTTCTAAAACAAGCTTAAATTCATTGTATTCAACTGATAGGAACATTTTTTTAATTATGTCTTCGCACTGTAGAATTATTTGAAATGAATATGTTTCTATCTCACAAACGTGGAGCAGAAATTATTTGAGAAAGAATTGAATTGAAGTTCACTGTTATTTAGCATCACCAGAAATTTGCAGTAGCGTAAAGAAAGGCATGTGAGTGTTTTCATTGGTGTACTCCCAGTTCTTATAGAACAGGGAGTACTTTAGAATGGGAACGAAGAAATGCTGTGTGTGTGTGTGTGTGTGTGTGTGTGTGTGTGTGTGTGTGTGTGTGTGTGTGTGTGTGGTGTGTGTGTGTGTCCGTCCGTGGTCGAAATGTGTTCCACTCGCTCCAGACAAAGCTACTGGGCCGATCTTTCTGAAAATTTGTAGGTATGTTCATTATGGGTCACGGATCATGCCTGATATGTCTTTTACCGTTATAGCTGTTACTAACGGCCATAACAGCCTATAACGGTTTTCCTTCTTTATGGAATATCTCAGAAAGTACTGGGCCAATCTCTCTGAAAATTTGTAGGCATGTTCATTATGGGTCACGGATCATGCCCTATTTTTACTAACGGCTATAATGGTTTTTCTTTTTATGGAATATCTCAGAAAGTACTTGGCCGATCTTTCTGAAAATTTGTAGGCATGTTCATTAATGGTGCGGATCATGCCCGATGGCTATAACGGCCCATAACAGTTTCCTTCTTTATGGAAAATCTCAGAAGGTACATGGCCAATCTTTCTGAAAATTTGTAGGTAAGTTCATTATGGGTCACAGATGATGGCCGATGTTTACAAGAATAGCCATTATTAACAGCTATAACGGCCCAGAACGGTTTTTCCTCTTTATGGAATATCTCACGCGTATGCAAGATAAACTGGGAGT